>OZ012666.1:47912332-48512332 GCA_963942505.1 Lordithon lunulatus
ACTTTCTGTTATAGGAAACGTATTCGCATATATTTATGTGAAAATCACAAACAATGCAGTAAATAAAATTGAGAACATATAATTGATCTATTATTTCATGACTGCACGGTATGTTTTCTGATGAATAGTTGTTCAATGAATTAAATTTATTGATAATTCATTATAGAAAATTGGTGTTATAAATGCATTCCACAAACAGCGTAACTAACTTAATGAAATGCAATTGTGTGTTTGATCTTATGCTTCTTCAACAATCTCAACATTTGTAATGGAGAAACCACAAATACGGACGGATTATTAATTTTACTTCATACTAGGTCACCGAGATTATTGAGGATAGTGGAAGCTCTGAGAGCTCATTAAATATATTATAAATAAATGTATACATATACAAAGTTTTGATTTTGTCTAACAATAAAAATATTAAACTGTTTTATCTTTTTCTTCCGTGGCCATGAAAATACTATATATACCGTCCCTCCCAACGTTAAACATAGTAGATAAAATTTTAAATTTTTACAATTGGTGTAAATTTATTATAAATAAATTATCCCGTGAATCATTGCAAATAACCATTTTCAAGGTCCCTAGATTATTGTCAATGGTTTACGGAATAATTGAATAAAAATAACAAATTTTAACCATCTAGAAGATATCATGAATAGTTTTATTTTCTCTCAATAGCTTTTAAATGAGCATTTTCCTCACTGTTGCTTTTAAATCATCAACAGGCAATTCTAAGGATCTTTAAGATGTTATAGCAAACAGACGTTAAGATACAAAGCCTGTTGCAGCGCTGTTAATTATGCATTGATGTACTTTCTGCATGTAATTATAAATTTAACAAATTAGCAAATATGCCGACAATATTAATTATCCGCATGCATACCTGCTCAAATTCCCGGTACGCATAGTTAATATATTAGCATTATAATTTATGTCCCGAGTAGATATATTACGTAAACCCAACTAAAAAGCGCCTGCCGCAATGTGGATTCAACATATTGTTCTGGATGTGCATGGTGTGCTGTTTAACCGGTTAGCTGAAGGAAATATAATATCCGCAAAACCAGTGAACACCAAACTTTTAGAAATACATAATATGATGTTGCAACTATAACGTTTGGTTACATTTAATATAAGTATCTTAAAAATGTACAAATATGCCAACTTAACTTAAATAGATGTTAGATTGTAAAACACTAATTTGGCGATGCACACATTTTAAAAAGAAATTTCTATAATTCAGTACTAAGTTAGGAAATAAATGTTAACATATTACAATTTGTTTATATTTACAATATAAATATTTAGTTTATTTACTTGCACGTAGCCACATTAGGTTTCAATTTACACTGATAAGAGGAGATTATGCTAAAAAAATAAATAAGGAATTTAATTTAGATAGTATTTCCATTATATTGTTTATTGTAATAAAATAAGTAATACTAACTATATAAACGATCTAATATAATCCTTCCTTCAATAAACGCGCTATCCAACAATTTAATTTTTTGTTAATTAGTTGACTTTATATTTTAAACATACAAACATAATTAAAATAGATTATAGTTAATTAACTAATCCTAATTATTATTATGTTGTTCCAATCAAGTCTACAGCGTCTCCCTAATATGGTTCGTATTTAGAACTGTTAACGTATATTAATTTTGAAAACTGACTAACACAGTTGGTACATAGAAGAAATCGGTTGCGGTTAGTAAAGAAGTCGATTTTTAAATTTCAATTTTCTATTATTTTACACGTGATTTTTTATAAAGATCTGTATAGATCTTAATTTTTACGGCGTAAAATACTGATAGCCTAATAAATATTAATATGTCTCTCTTAATTTTAAATTCTGAATTATTTATTTTTAACTATTCTCTATACTTAAATCGAAAAGCAGCCATAATTTCTGGCAAAGTTACATAGTGTTCATTAGAATAACAATAATAATAATAATAATAATACTCGAAATAATTAAGAAGGGTTATATAGAAAAATTAGTAAAATTAGTTTAAATTTTAATTTAAAAAACATTATATCGAAATTGGTAACATGGAATTTTCTCCCATAGATATCTACCAAAAACAAATGCGATAATAGCCCTATGTGAATTGTTTCTTTTTAAACGTGGCACTAAAATTGGTCCCAGATCACAGACGCAGAGAGCAGACAGTCATACTTTAGAGATGGTCTTAAAATGATCTGAGGTAAGTGTATTTCCCCAAAAAATTGAAAACCATTTTTTACACGATTTGAAAATTGTATCCATACTTCTTATAATAATATAATTAATGAATATTAATATTAACGTGTCTTTGTATGAAAATAACATACAAAATCGCAAATTAACATATATTACAATATAGTAGTAACTACAATCTAAACAAGAACACAAATATATACTGTAAAAGGAAATAATGACTATATTTGACTTATTAATATTTGATCAATCAAGTAAATAGATATTGATCATTCATCCATTGCTGGTGTGAATCTACTGTACAAGCATCTCAACTGACTTAATGAAATATTATTCGACCTCATTAATTAATTCGATCCATTAACATTTTCACGGGAATGACAGCCGCGAATAGAAGATTAAATATTTATTCAGCCTTAATGGACCGTGATTACTTTGTTAAAGCTAGCAGACAATTCTTATTATAAAGCATCCCAGATTTATTATAATTATATACGAAATATACTTTCATTTGATATGTCATATGCATTTTTATTTTCAATACAACATTATATACGGATAATTATTCCTAAGGTGACGTTAATTATGTTGTAATTTATTATGGCGCTGAAAATTAATAACTGTTTCCACATCATATAATTATTTTCTTATGAAATTACGGGCGAAAAGCATAATGTAATCACATTATTATTTTCAAGAAAATTCCAAATTAATTATGAACGGCACTAGTGTGTAGCGACACAGTGTACACAGATCCCTACATTAATAAAAATGCTATAAGTTCGAAACGAGGTTTAATAAACGGTGGTGACTCATTAATAGAATTTTGCTGATTGACAACTAAATATGTGTTAAAAATTATGACATACAGTTTTTGTTATTATAGCAGTAGTAAAGTTACTGCGTGGGTCGGAAAGCTTTTGTGTTTCAGAGAACAAACGGCTACCGACAATTACAGAAGCAGCGATTGTACAGCAGACTAAAAAGCAAAGGAGGCACTATAAAACTACTACACTATTTTAATCTACTAGGACAATCAAGATGATAATGGTGGTTAGTCAAAATCCAAAATACATGAGTAATCCTTAAGGCAGTTCATGTTTACGAAGGTCAGGGCTAACCTTAAATATCGTAAATCCAAAGAATTGTATAGTTAATATGTCGTAACATTTCTGTAAGTTATTCAAGTATGATATCATCGTCAGGCGGGAATTTTGTCCGACATTTTAATTACCAAAAATCCTAATTACCTAATCGTGGATCTAGGGTAACCATTTTCTAATCGTTAAACTTGGTTAAAATACAAATGTATTGAAGAAACGGTTATCAAAGGTAGGAGGCAATGGATATAAGCAAATGTGTCATTTTGTTACATTTTAGTCCAGTTGTTGATTATCTGCCATGTGCAGAGTTACCCCTTGTATTGTGGTCTCCTTATCATACACACACTTATAATCAAACTAAACACATTTGTTACAAAAAAATTCTTCTTTTAGTCGTTCGTAGCTTAGTTAGATTTTTTTTTTTAAACTATATCTCATATAAATTTCTATTACTTCCCCCAAATAGTATGCCATAGTGAATTTGGGATTCTAAATAGGCATAGTAGACCAATTTAAAAGTGGGAATATTGTAATTAAATGTTGGCTTAACAACTGTTCTAATACATTCCCCACTAAACTTGAATTATTAAAATTCATACATACAATGCTTCTTTAATGTTCTAATACATAATTATCATGTAAATAAAGAATCCAAATAAATTAAACTACAAAAAAATTGAAAAAAAAATAATTAAGAGGTGCCAAGGCTTTCGGAAGACTAATGCATTAGCATTACACTTTCGCTAGTAAAACAGCAAACCTGACTACGACTTGAATATATGAAACATTTACTGATCATGGCAGTCGGATCCTAATACCCGGTAGGAGAGGAAGATCAACAGAATGTAGGGTCTCTTTGGTAGTAAGCCTACAACACACAACTGTCAGCAATCGAAAGAATTAGTACTTGTTATGTGCGCAGCTTATATGAAAGTAAAACCCACAACTTAATAAGAGAAACAGAATGACTTACTTGGAATAAGTGCAACAAGATGGTCAAGTTCCAGTGAATGTCAAAATAAAAATGGGTATCATATAGAATACTCTGGTAACGATGACAACAAGGCTGTGAGAATCGTTGTGAACAGTTGCGATCGTGTGATGTTATTGCAACTGAAAACAAGACCTATAACTTGCAATACAATTCAGGTGTACGCACCCACCTTTGACGCAGCCGACACTAACATAGACTCGTTCCACACGGGCCTAAGGAAGACAAACAATCGGAAGCAGCAGATCAATATACTGATGGACCACTTCATCCTCACGCTAAGTTTGGAAATGATAACGCGAAGATGTAGTAGGTGCTTATGGTTTAGGGACTCCTAATTAGAGAGGAGACCGACTGGTACAGTTCTGTTTGCGGCCGTAGCCTGTGCAATTCCCTTTCTTAATATAGAAAATTATGTCGGTGCTACTCGTCTTCTGTCGGTGGGATTAGGGATGAGGACCCATTTAGCCCGTTTTTGCCTAGCGCCTGAAACTCCTGTATCCAGTGCCTCATTCGTAGCTTGAAGCGTCTGCAGTTATTCTAACTATTTCAGAGGGCACTCAATCGGTGTATGGGGGCTCTGTTGCTCCCTAACCGATGGCTCGCAGCATTGATGTCTTCTCAGAGAACGGCCTTGGTACCTCATCGGCAAAATTGAGCTACCGTTGCACCACGCTAACTGGGGAACAAGATTCTGGCTATGGTGTGGCTTGGTGGGCTTCCATTTTTGGCAGAGCGGGCCTGTACTTCAGTCGACACAAACGTTAGGTCGAAATTGGACTCATAATTACCTCTCCAGAAAGTCGGCAGAGAAATCTTCAGTTACCATACATCCTGTTCTGTCCGCGGCAAGCAATGCATAGACCAATCTTGCCCAGTGTCTTCTTAGTTCCTCCAACCTCGCATAAGGTAGCCTAGCACGAACCCATATCACAAGATCGTATGCATCTACAGCAGTGGTTGCGCATAGCAGGCCGTGTGCTGCACGGCATCTATTCAGGTTGATTTGCTTAACCCTTCCCAGTGATTTTGGTCGCTATTTCATTCCTCGTAATCACCGTAGACGTAGCTTGAGTACTCTCATATGCAGTTCGCAGGCTGGTAACTGTGAACTCGCTCCCTTCTACATTAGAGCAGATATGATCTCGTCGTCGCGTCTAGATCTTTGACATGCATTAACCATCCTGGCCTTCTGACCTAGTCTAGTCTTTCAGCGATCTCTTGCCTTAGTTGGTCCGCCTGAGTACACTTGACCTTCAGCATGAAGTACTCACCTTAGGTCTTCATTACTTGAGAGACTTGCAGGTCTCTGAAGATCCACCTCGCGCAACTTTTGGAGTAGGTCGGCGTAGGACATACCTCGCCCTAACCAGAGCCGTTTCCGTACCAGGGTGTAGTCTCGTATCATCACCCCTTTCTCCTGTCAGCTGGGCGGTTGGTTTGGTGCCGAGCCGCGGATTGGTTATGATCTTCGGTTTGGACACGCATAGGGTTATGTCCGCCACAGTGTCCGTAAATACGTATCCCAGGATCTTCCCGGGATTCCATCGAGAGGTTTAGGAGGTTTTTATGTAGCACCATATCCCTCAGGTGCTTCACCACCTCGAAGAAGGTCTTAAAAGTAGTGTCCGGACTGGTGCGGTTGCACATGAGGCAATTGAAATGCCTCTCCGCCATTCTGGCTGGCCCGGTATAGCATTGTTGTTCCTAGTACTGATGATGACCGTATCATAATATTTTGGGGCACGGATGGAGACTGCGACATAGGTATTTGTGTTATTAAAGGTTTGTTCCGGCCAAGTATACTCTGCCAAGAGTGTGAACTGTTCATAGGAGCCTTCTCTATCAAAAAGGCCGCTAATGACCGCCGCTGCCTGATTGTCGTGTCTACCAATTCTTAGGACTCTTCCACCCTGTCGGTCTAGCAATGATCTGTAGCAACCCTCTTAAGGTCTGCCACCTAACACTCAAGGGCACTGTTCTTCCAGCCCCTTCTGTTCTAGCTTACTGAAGTCGGCTTAACGCAGTTCTTTTAAGATGGTCACTATGTAGGAGGTCCTAAGACTCTTGGTGACTGCTTCCAGCCTAGCTATGTTTTCCTTGATCCCCTTCTGCGTCTTAGGGGTTTCCCTAATCGGGATGGCTAGTTTGGCTGCACCTCCAGTTGCCCTTATTTTAACGGTGAGTACAGCCTCCGCCCCTGGGCTGTGTGCACTGCGACCCTTCACGGGCTTATTGTGCCTCATACAACATCCATGGTATGCTAGCCGAGTCAACTCTTTGTAGAAAAGTTTCCCGACAAGCTGTGGATTAGAACCACCAACGTTCTGTACGCAATAGCTTCAGATCATCGCCTTAGACCACTGCGCCAAGGACCGTCTCCCAGTTACCCAATGGCAAGGCACCTGAGCTAAGATTTTAAAGGTTCTCAAAGAAGTCAACTCACTCCATAGTTGTTAACTTATTTAATAATATATATGAAATATCAAAAAGCCTTATTTATACTGGAATCATCAAGAGGCAAGCATAAGAGTAGACGATGAAATATCAGAAAAGGTAGCAATAAGGAGAGGGGTGTGACAAGGATGCATTCCCTCCCTTATGCTCTTCAGCCTCTACGAGAAGAAGATATTTAAATATGCATTAAATGACACAAAAACAAGCATGGTGGGGAGCCTTGTGCCCTGCTATACATTTCCTCGACGTCCCCTATGTAGACTCCTTTATTCGTTCTTCCACAACTTTTGCGTATACATTGCATGCTGCATATAGTTAAACACATCAGCTCGAACGCATTTCTTAAATATGGGACATATTATGGCTTTTCTCCACTCCGGGGGTAACCTCTCCCACTCGATACATTACTTATAGCTTCTCGCATGCGTTCCTTGAGTGTATCTATATACAGCCGCGCCTCATTTTGAATATTGTGTTCTTCTTCGCTTTCTTTTAATTATCTTATAAAATGTTTTCTCCATTCTTCTATTGGTATTTAGTCATATATCTATTTATGCGATCCTTTATGTATTTCCTTCAGATTCCGTTTTTATTACTTTTTTCCTCTTGGTCGCTTCTGAGTTTTTTTCTACGCTATTTTCATTTCAAGGCCTTGCTTTGCTAGTGCACTAGCCCGTGTACTAGTGCATTAGCAAAGAAAGGCCTTGAAATCAAAAAAAATATTGTTAGCGAGACGAAAAGGCCAATGCAAAGATTGGACCGCACGTCGATCGTTCTAGACCCTCTTCCAAAAGCTTTCAGATTATCATGTATTCAGTCCAATCCGTAAGTGTAAAAAATGTCTCTACGAAATTTTATTATTCTTGTTATGACTTTTACGTCATTTAAATGCTCATGTTTGGTCATTTTTCAAGCAAAATCGGCGAGGTCGAAACTCCGCCGTGTATAGGTCCGAAGACCTCACTAAATCATTCAATTGGTTGTAGCAACGAGCGGTGTATACAAAAGGCATTCCTTTATCGATCCTCTGTCTTCACTGACGTTTCTTAAAGCCTTTCATGTATTTTCTTTTTCCTTTTAATTGTTTACAGTCTATATCTCAATACTCATTTTTGTACCGGCATTGAGCCTTTTTTTCTTTCTCTCTCAATACTCATCTGTAGCTCCTCTTTTGGTGTCGACATATGTTGCTGCGAATGTTTGTGACTCTGTTGCGGTTATATAGCCTTGAATTCCCATTTCCGTCCAATCATTTATGTATCTGCTACGTTTCAGAATTGCTTACGTTTCTGCATGTATGCACACTATCAATCGTATGTTCTTGACGTCCGATGTTAAATTTGATAATATTTGCTTTGGATACGTTAAACATTAACAAAACTAACCGGTATCCTCAATTATTAATGAAATAGTATCATATAGTCATCAGCATATATAGTGGTAAGATAGCCCCCAGAACACGACAAATTATTAATACAAATAATAAAAAAATTTGGGGCCTGAATTGAGAATTTATTCCTGGATATTTGTTCCCTTCATTCGCTATTGCGTAGATAAATCTACAAATTGTCTTCTTCCATTTAAATAACTATTTAAATGCATGACCTCTTACCCCATACAATTCCAATGTACGAAGTAACAATTCATGATGCCCAGCTTAGTGGACACTAGGTTAAAGACGTCGTCCCTGTCGTACTGAGCACTGGCGAGCATGAGTTTAAACCCCATCGGGGTGAATTACCTTTTACAGTTTTTCAGAGGTTTTCTGTGAAGTTAACGTAAATACTGGGTTATTAACCCTTAAATAATTGTTTATCAAATGAATATTAAATAATAGTAACCACAAGTCATCCACTTGCTGCATAACATTGCCATTTATTAACAACAACATGAATCATATGAAGGCAGATATCTATAAAGAATTACAGTTATTAAAATAACATTTTTAATTAGGCAGTGAACATTTTAAAAGGTAATATTGCAGTTCTGCAACAATATGCATTAAAGGGTTCACTCCCATGAGCTTCTCCGTTTACCGGCCTTATACAGCATATATATATATATATATATATATATATATATATATATATATATATATATATATATATATATATATATGCTGGAATAATAGTGTACTCCAGTGCGGCTTGGGGCCTATAATTTCGTACGGCTACTCTTCCAAAGTTTGCATTACATATCTCAACGCACGACCTTATCAAATTGGCAACCACGATCCGCCTCTGGTGTCGACTATATATGGAATTTTTGTATCACTTGTTCCATTGATCAAGCTCAGTGTCTCTCAACTGTACTGCGAGAGATCTCAGGTGTGCGGCGATTACAACTTTACTTTTTAAACCCAATATTACGGGATACAATATTTTATCAAATGGGACAAGTTTTACGAGATAATAACTGCAGGGGAATTTTTATTTTAAAACTTCAATAGATTTTATGTTACTGTGGACCCTAAATCAGGGACGTCCTCACAATACTGAGGGACAAATGGTAGAATTTAGCTAACACAATATCAGCAATAAAATAAGTAATAAGAAATCAGTTTCAGAACGTTATTTTCCATATTATTGTTATATTTATTTGGAAATATAAGTGATTCAAAATAATCCTGATTTCCACTATTTCTTCTCTTCGTCTTATTTTAGTATAGTATAAACCCAAGCCATAACATAAAATGAGACATGAGAAATCTGTAGAAATAAGGATTATTTTCGACCGTTTATGTTAAGAATACACACTCAACATTTAGTTCTTGTTACTTATTTTGTCACAATAAACGATTTAATGGAAAATATGCTATTAAAATGAATTCCTTATTTTTATGTTATTTCATCATAAGAGCTCTTACCTTGACAGTAATAATAAATAAGTTTGAACTACAATGGAGTGCACTTTCGCGTATTAAATTATTTCGAATATCTTGTATAATACAACTATTATATTATTTTCATAATAATTATATGTATGTAATAATTTGTATAGGCAATATATTAAAATGATAATTTATTCATCGTACATGCAGTACTCCTTTCACTCTTTGTGGCAGGTGTGTTTTAATTAAACGTATGAAAATAAAACTTACATAAATGGCAAGTATTATTAAAGATTTGGTGTCATTTCCATATCATTAAATCATGCAAGCAGTATTACCATGAACGTAAGTGGTACCAGGGATGTGGTACTGCATTTTGAACACTTTACGTACATGTACAGCACAATTATTATTTTTCAAGATTTAAATTGGTCAATTTCGTAAATTCGAGCGATCTATAGATCAAATAATATAATCGATATACACTGCCCGCCAAAAATTGGACGCATCAATTTAACCTTTAAAATAACACAATATATTCATTAGAACCTCCGTAAATAATTAAGATTTCTCTCACATATATCGAGTGTTAGTTTAGTTTACTTTATGTTAGAATTTATGCTTTTAGATTGCCCCGTGTTCGTCCGTGTCCTCATTTTCAGCAATTAGCGCCCTTTTAAAGAATTGTTGGTATGCCAGAATGCTGAAAATGTTGACATGTATAATCTTTGGCAACTTAAATACAAGTGTACACTATGGACGTGTGTGACTATTAAATAATTTCTAGGTTTAAGTTATGAGTGCAAAAGCATAAGTATCAAGTACTAAAACAGTTTTGTATTTATAACCTATTTCATTCTGTTACTTGTCGAAGTTTCTTCATGCATGCAACTGTTGTTTAGTATGATTACCA
Organism: Lordithon lunulatus; assembly: GCA_963942505.1. Lineage (NCBI taxonomy): Eukaryota > Metazoa > Arthropoda > Insecta > Coleoptera > Staphylinidae > Lordithon > Lordithon lunulatus. Next base: position 47,922,836 of record OZ012666.1, read on the forward strand.
TGACATTTATAGCGTTCTTGATCGTCTTGAAGTTACAGAATAGTCTCCCGGTTATCAAAAGATCCGATGTGACGATTTAATAATACATGTTTTTAACAGATTTATATATCATAAAAAAACGGGGTTTATGCAGAAAACAAAAGAAATCAATTTCAGAGGACTTTTTCCTATTATATTGTTTAGTGTGACCAAATAAGGATTATAAACTAAATGGTAAGTGCATATTCTTATTTTGCCAGCGCCAAACAGTCCAAAATAATTAATATTTCCACTGTATTCTTTTTTATTTTTTATTTTAGTCAGTATAAACCCACCTTAAGTAACTGATTCTAATTAATATAGTTACTGGGCTATAAGGTTAACAATACTCTAATGAGTATTACTATACTTGTATCCCGTATGTTGTTAACAAAATAATTCGTTAAGTCGAAAAGTTTTCATATCAGAGATAAGTAATATTATTTTTATCAGTATCATATTTGATTTATTTTCCTTTTATATGGCACTGAATTAATGCGACTATTTGTCCTGATAATTTTTTATACACATTTTATGATCCTTTGTGGAATAAAACAGTCTTATTACGGGAATTGTGCGCCGCGTTTAATACATAAACAACGGCTGTGTTTTGCAAAATGACCTTGGTCAGGAAAACAGTTTTGTCTAACTTGGCCTCCAAACCGGAATAGAATTAATCCTACGCTTTTTGTTATACAATAATTACATTACACCGCTCAATCGTGAAAATTAATACAATATCATTAGAGCCAATCGATGATGATGAAAAGACGTCGCATCTGTGAAAATAGAGCAATTGTCAATTTTATTGGAGGCAATTAAAAAACGTGCTTCTCGTTAAGTTCGTATCCCGGCGCACATGTCCGGTATATAACGTATAAATAACGATTCGGTGAGTCATGCAGCTGCAAATTTTCGGCAGGCTGCTTTTTTTGGCGCACATGTTCAAGATGGCCGATGGGACGGCATTGCCAATGATGTCATCCGGCGCGTTACGTCATGGGATTCACGATAATTATATAAAACGTTGTGTGTGTAAAGGCCTGGTAAAGGTCACATTTTATTCCTACACGTTTTTTTTTAACACGAACTCATTTTACGGTGAGTGTTGTTGAAAATATGTTCTAGGGTTTCCTGTGCCATTTTATGAATAGGTCTCTAGCCGAACTAGATTCCTAGAAAAATATTACATCAATTTTTCTAATAAACTGTAATTAATGCAACAAATATCACGATTATTACCTGGAAATTAATATACTCAGAAATAATCAATTATTACTAATATGTGGATTTAATTAATTTCCGTGTCCGAAGGCGAGTTCTATATTTTATATTTATTTATAATATTTGCTTTTTATTATATTATTTATCAGTGGTTCTGTCCTATATGTGTATGTGTTAAGTAATTTTGAATATCGGTTATCTATAACATATAATATGGATATTGGGTATGGTCGAAAAAACCGGGTACAAAAACGTAAATCACATTTTCGTACAGATTTTGCGGGAACCCGATAATATTTAGCAAAATACTTCCAAAACCACGATTTATTGGCATTGAAATTTTGTACTCATTTGCCATATGAATGGTCTTAATCGCATTTATTTTTGGAAACCCCGGTCCCTTAAATCCCGTATTCGTATAGATTTTGCGGTAATACGTTCAATTTATAGGCCTAGCAATTATCTACACTTTACCATGTGAACCGTTTTTCTAGGATTTCTAATAAAAAGTTAATATTAAGTAAATTTAAATATATTTTATAACTGTGCGGTTATGGAAAATAAACATTGAATGCTATTATTCATAACTAAAATTTGTAATGGATAAATTATTTATTGGCATAAAATAATCATCCATTCCTCCATACCGCCCATATCATTGCAGTCGGGTATATTAAAAAGTCAATTTTTCAGTTTCAAAATGGCAGTACAGTAGGAATGATTCGGACACCACTCGTTCCGAACGTATATTATATAGGGGATGTCATGAGGGTATTCTCGTCCACTTAGTGAAAAATTAATTTATGCGACGTTATTAATTGGTCACAATTTTAGACAAACGGTATCTATAGAAATATTATGAGTGGCCAGGGGTGCAATTCCTGCGGTATTCGATTAACTGTCAAAGTCGCTCCACAAAATACGGACAATGAGTTAGTTTAATAATGGAATTTCGATTATTAGTGTTTTTTTTTAGTCTAGTAAACCATCATTTTACGAACTCACACCGTGAATCGCCCGTATTTTGCGGAGCAAGTTTGACAGTTAAACGAATACGTTTCGAAACAGTGGTGTCTGTAATCACACCCCTGGCCACTCATAATATTCCCATTATAAATATAGTTTGTCTAAAATTGTGACCAATTAATAACGCAGAATAAATCAATTTCTCAACTTTTTATAGAAGATCTATTATTATAAATTAAATAGCTTCTTAATATAGAATCTTAACCAAATTAAAATCTTTTATGGCTATCCACTTTTCCGCGGGGAATTTAGTTTAAATTCACAGAAACCCTCTGAAATATGTGGAATATGATTCGCGAAAATTAGCTGCCCAATCTCTGTACGAGACGGACGGCGACTAACTATTATGCCAATTAGCTGGGTCCGAATATATTATTATTAACCAATTATAAGGTTGATAGTTTAAAAATGCTTTAAGTATTTTTTGAGTGTCCAGGTGTAGTATGTTAATTAAATTTTGAGAACGCCGTATAAAATAAAACAATTCTTTTCCGGTTTATACCGTCAAAATTCTACAGAATAATTTTTATTAGAATTTGCAGGCGTATAAAAGCATTGGATACACAATATATTCCTTTTATAAGGGAGAGATTATCCTACAAAGCTTTTTATGCAAACACAATTTCCGTGGGATGAAACTATCTCGAACATGAAAGTACATGAATAAACCAGCCTCTTTTAAATATTCTTATTATAAAAACTTAACACAAACAATATACACCAGCATGGCTTTGTTTAAACCACCGCTTCATTTGATGTTATTTAATAACAACAGGATTCCTGAATGGGTTATATGAAGCGAGCAGCGCTCGTCGATCAATACAGTCGCTGGGTGGCTGCGAAAACAAAGATCTTCGTCCTCATTAAGAGATGAGCGTTATCAAATAGCACCTCTGATATTCAGCACGAGTGTATATAATTCAGGGTGTCAGTATGTCACGTCAGTGAGGCCAGTTGCCAGGCAACAGGCGCTTAGCCCGGCCTATTTTTGGGCTCTATTGATCCGGCACAGCTCTCCTTCACTTGGGGTTAAACACAGAGGTGGACTCGCCCTCGCGCTGCACGCTGACCTTGATTTGCCACGAACAAAGAACGATTTTCTAAGGGTTTGAATTGAAACAAGAATCTTTAATAGAACTATTTTTGAATCTATTAACTTCATTATATTTGTCTATAATAACTCCATACTCCATAGTACATTACTTTACATTTACATAAGAACCTCATGTTTGTTTCTAATGGTTCGTAATCGTTTTTTACAAATAACACATAATTATGTTTCGCAATGTTTTGTTTTATCGCAATTTACATGTTTAAGAAATTGAACAATGCTGACTATAATTAAAATTTCTGTTATTAATGAAATTTGTGCGCATAATTCAATTTATTTGCGCACACCACAGGACTCTCTTATAATGTCCACATTGCATAATTCATTAGCGTCTCGTGTCAATATTACATGCCGGGAATTAAGTATGTAAATTGGGGCATGATGATGATGGAACGGAGCCAAGGCCTCGGGGGCGAGTAAATACTTCTTCGTGCGGGCACCACGCTAACGATTGCCAATCGAGGGCAACCCGAAAACCTACAACCAATAGCGAGGCCCGGACTGGGCGCATTTTACTGCTATTTGGCCTAAATCTGGACAAAGAATTCGTGTGGATAGAAAATTAAGTATTCGCTGTGGTCGCGATTAGATTTTATTTCGACTTAGTCACTAACTAAGGTTTTAGGACTCATATTGAATATATATGTATTTGCGTGTAGTATTTATGTATAGAAAAAATATTTTTAAAAATAAATACATTTTAGATATTTCATTATAGAGAAAGACAATTGAAAGAAAGCCATGTTATGTACTTATTCTTGTACAAACAAAATCATCATGTGAGATATAATTGATTTTATTATAGTACGTAGAATAACTGTGGCTTTATGATGACATAATATGTATAAGAAATACGGGAGAAAGGATTATTTAGAAACATTTATGGCCAAATAAAAACACACAGGAACCATATGGAGATATCCTCCTAAATATAAAATTATAAATTCCTTATTACTTACTGTATTATATATATATAATCGAAATATAATAATGTACCAATTGGTTCTAAACATGCACATGTTTTTATTTTTTAAAGAGTAATGTACGAAAAAAAAAGAAAAAAAAAAGATTATACATATACATATCGTTCCAAACGATCAATATTTAATTGTTAATTCAATAGATGGTACACAGACATTATTGTGCAAGTAATATAACTCTGGCAACAAGATCCTGTAATTTAACATCACCTGATTTCGTAGTATGATATACGGGATTTGGTTTATATTCAACACTATCATGATATTAGAATCTTGTGCGTATTTATTCGGGAAGCGTTTAAACATTTTGAGCACCTAAAGTAATCTGCAATTGTTCCGTATGCTCCACTTCTGTTGTACCTGAATATTAATATTAAATATTGCTGTCAGTGTTGTTGCCTTCATATATAATTGATTTTATAATAGAAATTTTCTATAGGATCCGACAATACCAAGAGTATCATGTTCTGTATCCCATTGTTTATTAAGTCAACTGTCCAGATATTTGAATCGTTGAACCCGTTCGATTGGTTCACCATAAATGGGTAATAGAACATTACTTTTGGTACTACTGATAATAATTAGTTTAGTCTTTGGTATGTATATTGAGTCCACATTCAGAGTTGGCTTGATACACTTGGTTAATGAGAAGTTGTAAGTCCTCAATAGTGTTGGCTAGGAAAACAGATACCTTCATCTAGAATAGTCTGGAATATGTATTCGGAATATAGCTTGAATAGAATCGGTGATGCAACATTCTACTTCATTTTCCATGGGCTCTACCACTCTTTGTGGGTTTTGGCCTCCTCAGTTCCGTACTCCTATTACTCTTAGATCCTATTCCAGGCTTTCCACTTTTCAAGGGGCCTTCCTCTCGGCATACTCGTGGTAGGTTTTCATTCAGTAATAAGTTTTGTGTTCCTATCCGCTTCCAACCTGTGTATACGTCTGAGCCATGTATGTTGCTGTTGTTTATCAGAGCCTCGAGTTCGAAATTCATTCTTACTCTGTATATGCCGTTTGTTTCTCTTATTGCGCCATAGTTTTTTCATAATATTGTTCGCTCATATCTCTTAAATTCTTCTACATTTTTCTTGGGGAGTGTCCACGTCTCACAACTACGGGCCTATACGCGGTGTCGTCGAATAACGATCAGATAACTTGGAGACGAAGCTAGCATCAGAGTTGGATCCGTTAATTCCATTTTGCATGATAATTTGGGCCGCGGGAGAATCTAAGCAAAGTTCGTGCTAAAGCCGCTGACGAGAAGCAACTCCGTTTCGTGATGTCACAGGAGATGCTGGATACTGTGAAAAATAATCCGATTTTTCTCGACACAGTGATTACTAGCGATGAATCCTGGGTTTATGGGTACAACCCAGAAACCAAGTTTCAGTCTTCACAATGGAAGATCCAACATCTCCAAAAAGGCAAAAAAGCAAGACAGGTCCGCAGCAATGATACAGTCATGCTGATCATATTCTTTGACTCCAGTGGTCTGGTTAATCACGAGTACGTACCACAAGGTACAACCACCGCCATGCAGTACTATGGAGAAGTTCTGCATAGTTTTCGTGACGCTGTGAGACGCAAACGGTCGGACCTGTGGGCAGCGGGCAATTGGCAGCTCCATCACAATAAAGCAGAAGTCCATTCTTCACATTTAATACACACTTTCCTGGTCTAACACAGCACACCTGTGGTTCGTCATATTCCATACTCTCCCTACATGGCTCCGTGTGACTACTGGCTTCTTCCCAGGCTGAAAATGCCTCTCAAAGGAACCAGATTTCAGACTAGAGATGACATTTACTGCATAATGCGACAGACCAGTTGAAAACCATACCAAAAGAAGCCTTCAAGCGGTGCTTCCGATAGTGGCAGTGCCGTTATGAGAAATGTGTGGCTGCTCAAGGAGACTACGTTGAAGAAATTAGTTTAAGCTTATTGTATCTGAATACTAGTATTTTTTTAAATTATTAATAGTCGGATACTATTTGAACACACCAACTATATTTTTAGTTTCGACTTGTGACTTGTAGTTTGGTAATTAATAACTTCCTGTTTGTATAGTAAGCTCTGTGTCATTTTATTTTCCTTGTTTTTATTTTCATTTAGTAGAGATTCCAGATACGCGATATATACTCTTTCAAAGTCGTAATCATCTACTATGTATCTTTATCCATTTGTCATTGTCCTCTTCGATGCCAGCATGTACTTAGTTTTCTCTTGATTTACCGATAGCCCTACCTTATTTAACTTTTTGCCAAGGCTTCTGAATGTGTCATTGTTACGACCCGAATCGTCCCCTGCCTAATTATTAAAAAATATTTATTGCTTAAGTATATGCACGGTCGCATCGTATTCCTGGCTATAAAGGGTTTAGCGAGAATTTTTAGTGACTTATTGATGTGCGTATGAAATCTTCCATCGCGAAATCTGCCCAGTTTCCCGACATCTGGGTACCAGTCAGATGCTCACGATATGTGTTAACAACATAGCAAAAGTGCTGCTAAAACATTTAGATGCACCAATCAGCATCAAGATTAGATCGCCTCTTAGCCTAAGGGGTTTCCCTTTGAGTTAAGTCCACCCTTTCGATAACTTCGAGGGATGCAGATAACAAGAGTGAAGATGTAGTTCGTAGGGCCATTGCGGGGCGAACCTTCTTCAAGTTCTGCGATTATTGTAGAAGTGTAGTATTGCTGTTTCAAGTCACATTTTTTAGTCTTCGAACCGGATGGTTTTCAAGCTGTTTCAAGCTGTCAAAGTTGCTTATTGCGTTTTGCGAGCGGCCGGTGAAAACTATATCATCCGCGTAAGCCCCGATTTGTCAGCTATGTTAAGTTGCCTGTTATATTTAGCTGATATATTGCCGCATGTAGAGTTAAGTTGAATAACTGCGCTGAGAGTGCACCCCCTTGCCTAACTCCTGACTCAATGTTGAACGTTTCCTTTTTCGGGTTTTGGATCAATACTACCGCTTCGCTACATCGAGTGTTTTTTTACTAGTTTGACTATTTTATAGCTATGCCTATTTGTATTAAGTTCTGGTATAACTGATTTCGTCCAACCCCCTTTTCAGAGGACCATTTTTCCCGCTCTCTTTTGCCCTGGCCTAGCCTTCCATATGAGCTGGATACCGAATCCTAGGCTAGATTGCTCAAGTATCCACGATTCACCACTTCTTTTGAGGGTCCGTGGAGATGAGAGTCAGGATTGTTTAGGAGAGGCTATGTGACAACCTCTTCCTGTGCGATTGGTATGCGGCACGTATGCACTACCCCATTTTTAACTCTAAAATGCAACCTACGTTTATTCTTACACAACCTTAACGTAGGCTGTTTGGTTCCAGTGGAGATTCGTGATAATGCGGATATCTATTTCGTCTATATTAGTTTTTTAGCATTTAAGTTTTCCATGTTTAACATTGTCGAATGCTTTTTCATAGTCGATGAAACAAGTATAGACTGTACGGCGTTGATCTAAGCACATTTGAGTTCAAGTGCATAGAAAACATAAGAAAATTGTTATTTTATGAGAATTGTTGCTATATATACAAATATTGTTATAATTATTGCGTCGACCCTCCTCTGTTTCTTACACATTCAGCTAGCCGATTAGGCATACTTGAAATGAGTGAATCTATGCTAGCCTGAGGTATGCTTCCCATGTTTCTAAAGTCCGTTGTTGAAGGGCATCTGCATTGTTTGAGGGCGACTGTAAATCATTTATCCTTAATTCTACCATATCCTACACATGTTCGATTGGTGATAAGACTCGCAGATCAACTTTAGCAGCATTTAGAAACTCCATAGCAACCCTTGCGGCATGCGCATTATCTTGCTGAAAAATGAATTTTCTATTTCATGCAGATATGGCTGTAATACTGGTTGAAGCACGTTGATAATGTACCGATTTGCATTTAATGTTCCTTGAATAACTACTTCGTCTTCTAACCAATCTGCGACCATCATGAGGCCATAAACAAAATCGATATTCGTCAGTAAAGATGACTTGATTCGATTGCACATTCCAATGCAACCTTTCATTGCACCATTGCCGATGGCATGGAGTTAGACATAAACAAAGCAATGATCGGTAAGTGCAAAAGATTGAGTTCTTCGATACGTCGATCGTACGGTGAATTGACGATCAATTAATCCTCTCCATCTATAACCAATGTCCCTTATTGATGACAAACGATCCCGAAGAGCCACAAGCCGAAGAACAGGATCTTGAAGAACAATGATGCGCCTAGGACGTCCGAGACGCAGACGTCGTGGTTCCTCATTATTTTCTGACCATCTCCGCCAACATAGGGAAATGTGGCGACACAGCGTCCCATGCATCACGAATTGATAATCCGGCTTCTCGTAGACCGATTATTCTGCCACGTTCAAACTCGGTTAATTGATGGAAATTTGCACGATGTCATACAGGAGGCATTATTTCAACTTAAATGTGTTTACTTATTAAGCTTACAAATATGCATTATATTGACACTTGTAGTAACTAATGCTAAATGAAAATAAATAGTTTTTGTTTCATTGTCCATGTTAACTTAATTAATCGCTATTGTATCGTTTCTTAGTAGGAATAAAATCCATGTTTTCTGAATTTTTCATCAAAATAAATCGACGTTTACTGGGTGTTCATTTATTTATGGCGGCGAGTATATTATCTCCTAAATGTAGCTTTTTGGGTATACACTTTCTATGATGGTTAACGAAACTTAATCTTATAAATATGATAAATATATGACCCAATAATAAATTATGAAAAGTTAAGGACAAAATATTATTTGAGTTAAATTAAATTTAATAATATAAATAATGCTCTATGTAATTTCGTAATTATATCCGCAGAACAGTAGAACTGATTTTAATTTCCTGTTTCTAAATCCCGGAATTTTGCACCTTGCTAAGATAGTTCGTACAATACACGTTGATCGTGTCTCTACCTCGAGCAGTATATTGTATCAAGCAATAAATTTCCATGATAAAATAACCTTATAAATTTCAATTGCTACGTACAGTAGGTATACACTAAGAGTACTTAGTAGTACTGAATTAAGCTGGTAGTTACTGTCGTTGTGTAACCAATTAACTGAAATTTAATGTCACTATAAAAATTCTTAATAATCAATTGTAATTTTAACATTAACCTTCAATTATGTTTCAAAGCATCGTAATATATTCTCCCATTTTAACTCACGGATATCACAATGTACACGCACAAATTGATAAAATATAATGAATAAATAAGATAATAAATGTCGTGTAGAATATAAATGTCGGAAATAGCACATTGCCGTGCCATAAATTTACGATCTTGAAAATAACAAAGATTTAGCAATATAAATTGTGGTCGTTAAACACGCCCAATAAGATTAATGTAATGTTTGAAATTCTTTAAATCTATTCCATTTGAAAGAAATAATATTATAATTATTACAATATATTTATGAAAGCAACGAAAGGGCTGTTTGCAAAGATAAATCGAAATATAAATATCTATTCATCAAGACTATCGTCAGTTAGAGATACATCATTTATTCATATAAAATAAATATGTATCATGAGGTCTACCGCTCGTCAAGCCCAGCACATCCACTTTAGTAGAGCTGTGTAAATTGGTAATTATTTTAAAATGCAAAATGTATTTAACTTATAAATTTCAAAATGGTTAATAATAGCATTTACTCTTAAATTAGCTCGGAAAAATTAAAAATTTAATTGTGTTTGTTAGGTCGAGCTATTTTTATTTCACCATCACTGTCCTTGGGCATCGTACTAGCAGTACTAGTTTCACTGTAGATAGAGTCAATACAGATGTTGATGTAGTTTTATTGAGAATAATTAATAACTATGGTATGCGTTACTACCTTGTCTCAGACTAACTAAAATAGAATGGGCAATATCTAGCTTCTCATCTTTTAAGTCTCCAGGACTAGGTGGAATATTCCCAGCACTGCTACAATGGGGGTTAACCTGCATTGTAAACACATTGGTATATATATTTAAAGGTTGCATTGCTTTTATGTACATACCCAATACATGGAGAGAGGTCAAAGTGACCTTTATACCCAAAGCAGGCAAAGTAGATTACACACCTGCCAAGTCATTCAGGCCCATCAGCCTAACCTCATTTCTACTGAAGACGTTGGAAAGGCTCTGTGATCGTGAAATCAGGGACGGGCCGCTGAAAACGTACCCCATACATCCGAAGCAGCATGCCTACCAACTAGGTCGCTCAACCGAATCAGCCCTACATCTGGTGACTTCTAGAATAGAGGAAACACTGCAGCATAAAAGTTCGTTGCTTGCCACCTTCATTGATATTGAAGGTGCTTTCGACAAAACTACATTTAAGAGTATAGATAATGCTCTAACATCTCACGGGATTCACCCCACTATGAGGGGCTGGATAAAAAATATGCTTGGTCTAAGAACAATCCAAGTAACACTAGATGACGTAACATCAAAAAAAATGCAGGAAGAGGCTGTCCTCAAGGTGGAGTCCTCTCACCCCTTTTGTGGGACGTTGTAGTTGATAGCCTCCTCCTGGAATTAAACAACTCAGGATACTATGCCGTTGGCTATGCTGACGATATAGTGATCATGATAAATGGCAGTTTTGAAGGTGCAGACAATCTCATGCAGAGTGCCCTAAGGATTGTTGAGAACTGGTGCCAGAAAGGGATCCTCACATCCTCTAACAACCCAAGAGGATGAAATACTTTCTGCAGGTACTCTGAAAAAAATAATAGAGCATAGGACACATGCTCTTCACAAGGTAAGATGGCGAGACACGCCGGGCTGCAAGCAATCAAAGGTGGCAATTAGGCAATCCTGTAAAATTGCAGCCACGGCCCGAATTAACTTATCTAGAACTAATCTGAAATTACTGACCAATATCCTAACTGGTCACTGCCGGCTAAACAAACACCTACACACGATGGGTTTGGTAGACAGCCCGTTATGTAGAGGGTGCAATGAAGAACTAGAAACAGCAGAGTACGTAATGTGCCTCTGCCCAGCTCTAGTAAACACTAGGCATCTAATACTAGGGGAATGCTGGCCTAGTATGACCAGCATTGGCAACTCCTCATCCGCGAGAGTTTTGCGGCTCGTACGCAAAATTGACTGGTGGGACGAGTGAGTGGCCATAAGGGAGGATTCACAATGGGCCCATTTTGAGGCCTAAGTGTCTGTAGCTATGCTACCCTCCAACCAACTATCCAGAACTATCCAGAACCTTGTCTCAGAGCCCACCTTTAGAACCACCTGATCAAAACGTTTTGGCTTGGGTACCGACTGGATGTAGAGTCTCTGGTAGACGTTCTGGATACTTGTAATCTGATCCCTCTGTCACAACCTGTCCTTGTTTCGATCGAAGAACTATCATATTAATTTTGTCCTCGATGGCATCTTTATCATCTGTGTGTTATGAGATCTCAGGTATTTTTAATTTTTTATCCGTCTTTACTTCTTTGTGTTGCTCTTGATATCTTACCTCTGTTCATTGCTCTGCGTTTTGCAAGGAGATCATCTGTGGTCTGGCTGAGTTTCGTATTGGCTATTACTGTCGTGGAACATACGTTCTTGGTGGCTATCTATTTGAATGGTGTTAACGTTACTGTTTCCCCGCTAGTTCGTTTACTCAAATATTTCACAGATGATCAGTTGGTTCTACGTTGTGTTTTTTGAACAAAATGTTCATGCAGTTCCTCTCTTCTTTGTTGAAGAAGTCAAGCATGATTGTGTTTACCAAGATTGCCACTCCTCCGATATGATGATTTATTTCGGAGTTTCTCTGAAAAAACATATGACCAAATACAGAACCGGGTTGTTCTCGCATGGTATGGTCTCGTTGATTTCTAGTATGCTATACTTCACGTTTTGTTGTTCGTTCTCTAGCTTATTAAGTGCTCTTCAAGTCTAATTGTGCGAATGTTGTATGTTAAAGTTAAGTTGTTTTCACATTTCTATCTGGTAGTGTCGAAGTTTTTCCTCCCCCATAATCCACTCGCCTAGGGAATTCCTGATTTGAATATTCATGTTAGTTATGGAAGGAGTTTAGTCATTCAAACGTCACTGTGTAACCGAGTGAGTTTTTATAGCCGCCCATTTTCGGATCCTACGCTGTTTGTAGCCGTTCATTCTGAGACAGATGCTACCCATGCTTAATTTTCGCGAATCACCTTTTACAGTTTTTCGGGGTTTATTGTGAAGTTAAGGTAAATACTGGATTAAGGTCAATGCTCTGAGGTTCTGTCTCGAGTATGGAAATGGGAAATCATCTATTTGTTAATGCATGTCCATCCGTCGCCCTATAACGATATGTATGTAATTATAACTCAGTATAACAGCATTTATTTCTAAAGGGCACCATACACGATCAATAATACTGTCATTTCTGTTGCTGTGAGTATTTGCTGCAATCATCAAATCAATATTTATCAAACTTCCACGATGATTCCATATTGTCAGTTTTTTCTTCTGTCGTACCGGACCATCGACTAGTTTAGTGTTATTTATATGAATATACCTAATGGGCGTGGTCTGAGATATGGAAGTATTGGTGCTTGGATTGCCAATTATCCGGATAAACATCAGTATTATCTTCATTCCATCATTACTACACCTTACACGATTCGTAATACTGTCCAAATTTTATAATCATGACAGATTACTGACCGTGCAAGGAGCCTTTTTCGATAAGTTTACATATATTAAAAAATATTGTAAGGCTAAAATCGTTTTGGCGATAGGGGCTTTAACGCCCGGGTTTATAATTAAGTATTCAATAGCTTTTAATAAAAGAAAACGGTTTTGATTCAGTAATAAATTGTGTATGACATATTTAGCTTGACGTCAACACAATTTCAATGTGTTAATATTGTGATTTGTAATAATACATTGAAATTATTTTGCAATAAAACGCATATGAGAACGATAGATAATATGCTGTTAAAATATTACAAAATTGAGGATTGTAAACCATAATTGCTATTATTTCAAATTGGTACACAAATAATTTGAATTTGCCCCAGGTGCCGGAACCATAATTAAACAGTCAAAATTACTTCTACTAGTACTAACAAATACATTAATTTTCTAAGACTAATTGCTTATAAATTCGGCAGTTAATCCCTACCAATGATGCCGTTTCCTGCTATGAAAATAATGCTAATATCGTCTCTACAGATTTTATAAATCATATTTTAAGGCAGTCTGAGCACATTATATAAAAGCATATAGACACAAGATGGGTTTGATCAAAACTGGTGAGACATTATTTGCTCTGGGTTTAGCCCGCAAACTGGCGCAGATAAAATGTTGCAAATGAGTAAAATAAATAAAATGTAATTTGTGAGCATCAATGCAAGTTTAAGCTAACATAAAATAAGAAATAATAAATAAAATAAGGATTATGGAATCAATTTCAGTGGGATATTTTCTATAATATTGTATATTGTGGAATGCGGCTTACTTTTACATTCAACTACCTAGGAAATCAAAATTGGCAAAAGTGAACTACTTTAAAAGTATTATTAAGAAAACATGTGATGAAATACATAAGTTAGTTTGTTATATGTTAAGCCAATAATCTGTATTTATTTATTTGTTATTTATTTATAGGTATTAGAAAGTTACAATCAATTTATATCAATAGACTAATAAATTAAATTATTAGTATTATTATCAACATTTACTAGGTGCTTCCATAAGGTGAATTTATGCTAAAATAAAATAAGAAATATATTATTATTAACAAAATAAGGAATAAGAAATTCATATTACAGGGATATTTTTCATTATATTGTTTATCATTAAATAAGTACTATATGATAAGTATCTATATTTTGTGACTCTAAACGGTCCGAAATATTCCATATATAACTGACTTATTTCTTATTTATGTCATCATAAACCTACCATTACTATAAGGAGATTTCTGAATTGTTACAACAATTATTGTAGCATTGTTGAAATAGTATTGCTTATATGGTTCAGAACAATTAAGGGTCATTCACAATAATTGAGGTAATGGTAATGTAAGCGGTAAGCGAAATTTTACACATGTATAAAATTTACTGTGACAAAAATGGGTATTTACGTGTACTTTAATTATCCTACACCATTACTGCCCAATTCTGGATTTTTTATAGACATAAGTTACCACTGCCGCGCTTATTGTGAATGGTACTTTAGGCTCGCACTTAAACATTTAACAATCAATTTCTATTATGTGAATTCTAAAATAACTGCAGAAACATTGAATGTTAATTTAAAATTAAGATGATGATATAAACTTTAATAAGTTAGAAATGTTGAATGTAGGATTGACTATACAGAATTAATCCAAAATACACACTTAAACCTTTGACCTTCAATTTCAATTATGTGAACTGCAAAAGCTTGAATGATATAAACTTTAATAAGTAAATATTGAAATATTGAATGTGACAATACCGAATTAATTTAAAATGCCATATTTTTGTAAAGTAAAATGAATTATTTTTAACAATATTCATCTTTTTTATTATCGGTATTTAAATAATATTGGTAGACATGCACATACAACATACATGTGTGCACAAAATTTACGTAATCATTCATATTCAAGGTCTGCGGAGAGTATTTTTAGAATTCCAAAGTGTACATTTAAATATAATATATGCAAACAAATTTATCACCTGGGGAACTATAATATACAAGGCTCATCTATGTGATATAACACAATCAGTAAGCTTATCTACGTAGACTAACAAGTTTTTCTTAAATTTCTGCCAAATATGTTAATAATGTTTAAATCAACATTCTATTGACTTAAATTAGTATTTTGCATAGTCTAGTAGTAAAAGGGTAATAATTAGAGACTTTAGATAAAAAATAAATTATATTTTCTGATGTTAATTGTTCAAATGTAATTCGCGACCAGCGCCAAAAAAATTAAATGCACAAAAATTTTATTCGTTTAAATTGCAATAATGCACAATAAAAAGCATTATAACTCAAAAATTGCAATTTTAAAAAGGCATCGTAGGTTGTCCAGTAACTATTATTATTAGAAATACTTTTACAATATTATATTATTTTCAGATTCCAATGCTACCTGCCGAATAGGTGCTAAGATAATTGCTCTCTAATGATTACTATTGGAAGTTATACAGAAAGAATATTCGATTCAGGTTTTTACCTGAATCGAATATTTGTTTTATTGTGAAACATTTAGAATCATTATATAGAATTAATTAGTTAGATCAATATTGAGACTACAACCTTTATTTTTACATATATGAAAATTATAAAACGTGAGTATCTTAAAACACTTGTTCTAAAGAATAAAAGAACGTTTATTTTGAAATTAATATTATTCAACAGCACGGCAATGCATGGCCATATCGGATATAGGAGTAAATATTTGGTAAGCTAAGACTGCATGAAAACACTTAAAACAACCTCTTAAATTTCCATCGACTGTCCATACGAAGTAGGAATTTTACCAATTTCTGAAGAATAATTAGCAGAACTGGTTGTTAACGGACGACCGGCCAACAAAATCATATATGCTAACGAAACGGTGATAGTAGCAAAAATATAGAAAAATTACAAAGACTGGTTGATAGGACAAATATTATTAGCTCACAATATGGATTATATAAATTTAAGAAATGACAAGTATCAGTCATCTCAAAATCACCAAACCCTAATGATTATCATATTATTAATAATACCCGTACTGAAAAGGTGACTAAATATAAATATTTGGATAGCTAGATAAAAAATAACAACGATTAGCCTCAAATGAATACTAGAGCTATCCAGAACAGCTTTCTATTTTGAAAATGAAAAGTTTTTGCTTTTGGTATTTATGTAAATCAACGTACGCAGTTAGATTTTTACTTATGAATAAATTGACTTCCCATTTCTAACTGCGCACGTCGATTTACATAAATACCCAACTCAAAATAATCTCTTTCTCAAAACAATTCAAATGTGACTTACATAACTTTTATTCTCACAGGTTTATATATTGTATATATTGATGTACGTCATGGAAGCATCGATGATAAATCAACAACTCTCAAAGAAACTCGAGGCATTAGAGATGTGGTTGTATAGAAAAATCCTAAACATATTACGGACTGAGAAAAATAGGCGATGTTAAGGATGGGAAGTTGACTTCGAAGTGCATGCAATAAATGTAGGAAGTAGGAAATGTAGAATCCAGAGGATCGACCGAAGTCAAAGCACGTGTTATTTGCCAGCTTCTACACTGTTGGCCACGTTATTTCCACCTTCTGCAAAATAACCATTACTTCGTTGTTTCATGTTTTCCGGGGTATTTCTGTTATTTGCTTTCGATATACATTTAACCAGTCAAATATATATGGGAAGCAAATAACAGGAATACCCAGGAAATGTTTCATTCTTGTTAGATGTCCGAACCATTTTTACTATTGTTTCTCCATCCAGTGTCTTTTAGATTCAACTCTGAGTTCTTTTCTTATGATATCGTTTCTTATTGTCTATTTGTGTTACTCCTCTTACTTTTCATTGCATTTGTTAAAACTCTCGCTACTATTATGTTAGTATTGCCCATGGCATATGGCTGCGTATATTATCATTTTAGTTTTCCTGCTTATATCCGTTTTGCTTATGAATGTTTTGCTTAAACTATGGTACAATCGTACTGCATTAGTTACTCTTTCGTTTATTTCATTTTCCATACTACCTTCCCTGTCTAGCATAACTCCCAGATATGTTTATCCTGCTTTATTTCTATATTAGTGTTTGTTGTTTGTTTATCTATGACCATGATCTTTATCTTACTAGTATGTATTCGAATATTAATTCTTGCTAATTCGTTCCCCCATAGGTTCAGGTTTTCATGTAGGTATTTTTCACTTGATGCACAGATCATTACATCATCAGCAAAGACACATTTAGAGATGTCAACTTTTTGTTGTATCCAATAAATACGTATTTCGTTTTCTGTCGCCTTAGTATTTCGTCGAATATGGACGAAATGTCAAGATACAAAATGAAATTACCCCAGGTGGGTAGAATATATAATTCAGGATCGCACTCCGAGGAAAAATCGGATGGGTTCTGGGGGAAACAAAAAATCTATTATAACCATACAACGTTGCTGCAGTTAAACTTGGAAATTGGCAACATATATCATGGTAAGCTTATTCAGTTAATGTAGTGCAAAAGGCATTGAAATTGTATTATATAGAAATATTTTTTATAAGTTTTGTCGTTTATTTTAAGAAAAGTTCGTCAGTAATGGAAAAACTTGAGGAAATAAAAATTGTCTAGCGTTACCTACAATAAAATTAAAACAAGACTGTATAAGTTGGAATTCTACTTATATAATATGCTAGTTTTAACATTATATATATGTATGTATATATATATATATATATATATATATATATATATATATATATATATATATATATATAGCATAACTAGCAATGAAAATGAACCCACTTCTATATTATGGATAAAATAAACAATATGAAAATTTCTAAAAATACATCTATGAATACACAAGTGTTGCAAAAGTATCTTTTAAAGTCTTTGCTCAATAGATTTGAAAATCCTTTAAGTTGGTGGAATGATGGGAATGCCTATATCCCCGACTTTACAATTTGATTATAAAGGTATATATATATATATATATATATATATATATATATATATATATATATATATATATATATATATATATATATATATATATATATATATATATAATGGCTACGTCAGGACCCTGCGAAAGGATATTTTCTAAAACTGGTCAGATAATAAATGCAAAGAGGCCAAACTTAAGTTCCAAGAATGTTCCAATATTATATTCGTGAACTACTCTCTTTTAGTTAAAAACTAATGTTTTGTCACTATAATTTATATAATAGCCTTATAAAAGTCTTAAAAAACTTAAGTTTAGCATTGTGTAAACAGCAAATTTATCAAATAGTGAAGCTATAACCACAGGTCCTTCTCGCTTATTACATGCGCATCTGCACTAAACGAACTAAATGAATAGCTTGTGAACTAGCTCGTTACTAGGAATAAGATCTAAGGAACTAGTTCGCGTGATGGAACTAACTCTGACGTTTCTAGTGCCAGCAGTGTCGTGGCGGCTATTTGTTGGATGTTCTATTCCAAGGACCGTATACAAGATGACCCCGCATGTTCAGCGACCAATCCGGCGAAGGAAAACATTTGTCGCCATGCAACTGTGATCTGGCGGTAAATTTAAATGTCATTGCAATCGGGCCAGATCGGACATGGCAATTGGGCAGTACTACACTACCGAGTAGGGAATTCGCGGCAATTATAAATTGGCTGTAGTGTTGGTAGTATGCAAGAACCAAGGACTGTATACAAGACCACATTGAAATTGCATAAGCATATTGTAAATCAGTGACGCGCAGTCACTGGATCTAATACATATCGTTTTGCCATCCACATGTTTGTTCCGGCAATTTATATACTACAGAAGATTTAAATTTGCCACTAATTCCCCACCCAATTGTGTCGTGTTGCCAAATATACAAATCGAAGTCCGAACGCAATGATATTTAAATTTACCGCCAAATATCCCTGCCATAGCACAGTTCGATGACGACAAATGTTTTCCTTCGCCGGATTGGTCGCGGAACATGCGATGCGGTGTCCTCTTGCATACAGTCTTTGGTTATATTCCACATAAACTCGCCATATATACTCCATATTCAAATAAAAATGTTTTTGTTTGAAAAATACAAACTCATTTATTTGTGAAACACACATTGCTCAGCAATGATGAAGTTTCATACTGTACCTTTGACGTCAGCTAACGATTTAATGTGGCTCTATATTCATTCTTTTTCACCGCTATTACGATCAAACATTTTGTACAAATATTGTACTTAGAGAGATTCAGAATAGGAGTATTATATCACATTTAATTATATAAAAATGTCTTAGATTTTAATGTCACCATAACGCGGTTGTCCTGATTTATAAACGGATTGGGTTGAATAAATCCATATATGTGAATTTATGTTATTTGTATAATAGAATATTAAATGTATTGCTATAAACTATATATATAATTCCAGATTTATTGTAATTTAACTGTTAAATTATTTTGAACTGTAAAGAACTACATTTTATCGTTACTATTTAATGTTATAGACTAGGGATCTAGGGATGCAGCAGCGGATATATATATATATATATATATATATATATATATATATATATATATATATATATTGTTTTTAGAAAACGCCGGATAATGAATATTCGGTTTGCGGAAAAGCTCGGGTCCCGAATATTCGGCCGGATAATCATCCATGGTCTCCCTTATGTTACCGACTACCGACGATCTTTTAATCACGTCAGCAAGTACTGTCTACAGTAAACGTGTATTTTTATAAACAGGAATTATGTACAAACAGAAACGAAATGTTGCCAGAAAAAAGTAAAAAGCTACTATATTTACATCGTAATATAAATTGTTAATTTTTATATTTTAGAAAACTTTATAGCAGTTGCTATAGTTACCTTAGTAACTGACTATCGACTTCGGGTTCTTTTGCCTTTATATTTTGTTGAATTATTCCAATGGTAAAGGTAGAAGCTCAGAGGACCTAGCGGGTAATTACACTTCTTTACCTTTACCTTAACTTCTCAAGAAAACTGTGAAAGGTGATTCGAAATTTCGAACACAACAGGATATGAACTCACGCTCCCCAATGCTCAGTATAGATAGCGCCTCTAACCACTAGGCCGCTGACCTTTTAATTAAATAGAATTTTATGATTTGTTTGTTTTTGTTGTTTTGTTTATAAAAGTATATAATATTTATTATTGGTACCTATTTTCTCTGCTTCCCCGGTATATAAGTATAATAACACAAACCCGCGCAGGACTACTAAGAACAACATTATTCATGTTCAATATACATATATGTACTATATTTCTATGTAAACACCTTTAATTTTCAATTATTTGCTTTATTAGTTATTCGACTGAATACTTATTCGGTAAAATGGCCGAATATCCAGTAATTATCCGGCTGGGCGAATATCCGTTGCATCTCTATTAAAGACAGTATATGCGAAAAATGTGATTGCATATGTATAAGCAAAATACCTTAAAATTAGAAAAAAAGATACAATTTATAAATGTTAGTTATATATAATGTAATATAAGTGATATACATATAATAAAATACTTTTATAAACTTTTATTTATCTTCTCTTAAAAACAATAGTCACACAAGGTAATTTCATCTAAATAACTATGATAAAAATACAAAAGGAATACGTGAATCAAAATGGAAACATATACCTACATAGTAAAGTAAAATTCATATCAGTGTAAGAATATGAATTCTCAGGTAAAAAATATTAATCTACATAAATTACATAATTACATTATCAATATATAACCTACATAAAACAATAGCTGGGTAACAATTTATAACATAATATCAAACTTACAAAACATATAAATAAATATATACATAATACATAACACAAGACATTTGATTAATAGGAATTTGAATGCGTTTTATAACATGAGGAAAACACAAAATTGCGAAAAAATTTATATAAAAATAAATGATAAAATTTTGATTACTACGTTGACTAGAGTTTTGTTTAAAAAACAAAATTGAATCAGTCTGTGAAAAATGTTGTTTGGGTGGACGGCGTCGTTGGATGCATGGGGTGACGCCTTGATATAAATTGTTTGAGCCGTGATGAAGGAATAACGTTATTTGCATTGCTCTGAAAACACAAATATAGTTCACATAATGATATTTGTGACCAAATATTTCACTTACATTTTTAATCCATGAACTTTCTAGGCATTCACTCATTGATATCCTTTGAGAGGGTATTAAATTCAGTAATTGGCTGACTAATTCTTTAGCATCGCTTGACACGTTCGTGAAATATTCATCGGGAAAACAGAAATCACATTTGAGAATGTTTGCCGTTGTTTCTTCCATTGAGTCATCCAAGAACGGGGAAACCCCGCTTAGTAACACGTACAGAAAAACGCCTACGGCCCAGTAGTCAGTGTGTTTTCCAACGGGCTGACCTAATACTAATTCTGGGGATGCAAATTCCAAACAGGCAGGGGGGAGTATCACACTTTTTGATGTATTGACGCAATCACCGAAATCTATCAGTTTTAGTAATGGAGTTGTATGTGTTGTATCAATCATTACGTTTTCAGGCTAAAATATGTGTTTAAATGATTTATTACGATTAAAATGTGCATGCGAAATAGTTTACCTTTACATCTAAATGTGCTAGATTTTGATTATGTAGCCAAGAGAGGGCGGACACTAATTGTTTGGTGTATGTGCAAATGTCGCTTTCGGAATATTCATCATTTTGGGCTATGTAGTTGAACAGTAGGGGACCACGTACCCTGCAAAAGAAATGTGGTTAGTATCCAATTATTTAATGTTAATTCCCGAAATTGTCTTAAATAATTATATGATATATTTATTCAATCTATACATTTATATTTTAAACTGCCAGCTTTACATTAACTCAAATATATACTAGAATTAAAAGAGCAGGATACACGATGGGAACATTTGCAATAATAAATATATTTTTCTTATTAGCCTAATATATTAACTATACAAAAATATCTAATTTGGTCTGATTTATATATATTTTTTAAATGCATTCACGGATTTTGTTTTGCCATTCGGCTAAAAACACTAACAGCACATTTTCTTGCCCAACCTGACAGCGCATATATTACGATGAAAAATACCCTCATATAATTAGACTGTACTAATATATTAGACTAGAATCACATAGTACCTTTTTTAATTATTTTTAATTACCTTTACTTACATTCAATTACTCTAATTTACTTTATTTATTTCAATATTTTTGAGTGTTTTAAATATATTATATGTCAATTGTAAATAGCTTCATGCTATATATTATTATATGTACCGTAAAACGAGGTTACTTTGCACCGCGTGGGGTAACTTTGCACCGAAAAAGATTCATCGTGGAGCCATATGTGTAGTTTCTAATTTAACTGCGCAACATGTTAATCACAAGATGGAAGTGTCATCTGTAGATCTTGTGAGAGAGTGATTAGGAGATTTCTACATCAAAACCTAACTTTACGGGACTTGTTTATGACACCAATCTGTTGCAGTTTTGTTTAGTGTTGAAAAATTGCGTGTTCCACCGATTCGTGTGTAATGCTATCAGATAAGTCACCATTTTAGTACCAGTTACACATCTTTGGCTATATATTTTGATAATTAGTTTATATTTAAAATCATCTGGTAAGTACTTGTTAACATTTTTAACACGTGGGGTAACTTTGCACCACAATATGGGGAGACTTTGCACCAACGTCAAACTGTGTTAAAACTGGTGAAACATTTTTTTTTAATTCACAAAATATATAAAAGACAGAAGAAAGGCAATAGGATATATCAGAAAAGACAAAGCGAATTCAGCGGGATGATGACACTGATGATCCAGTATTGCAGGACTCTTCAGATGAAGAATATCCCAATTTTCAAACATACTCGGAGCAAATGGTAAAAGAAATGGAAAAGGAAGAAAAAGCTGCAATGATGGAAGGTACGAAATCTCTAGCAGATGCTCTTGGCATAATTGCCGCAAAGAGAGTTGTAGGAGAATACATGATTTTCAAATTCGAAGGGGAATTGTTTTCTGGTAAAATAATATCATTGGAGTTGTAATTTCTTCTATGGTTAAATCTATCAAGTCGTGAAAATTGCCTGAAAATCCAGATGTTTCATACTATGATAGGGAGCATGTATTTGACAACATAAACCCCTCTACCATGGTAAATAGAAGAGGATTGTATCGAATTCCAGAAATGGAAAAGTTGGGTTGGCTGTAAATAATTAATTTGCAATGTGTCGTTTATGTTTTTTGAAGAAAAAATCAGTTCCATGAATAAATTTTGTGTGCTCTATTGATTTATGTTTTTAACTTCGCATCTTTCCTATATACAACGGAGTTTCGATCAAAATGATGTGATGGTGCAAAGTATCCTACTCAAAGGGGTAACTTTGCACCAAATTTATATAATAAATATTGCATAATAAATTACTCATATTACATATATTTTATATTAAATAGCAACTAATAACACTAAAGAACAAAATGCAACAAGTCCCATATTTTTAACGCGCTTCAATAAATATTTCTGTTCAATTAAAGACAAAAAACCTGAAAAATGGTGCAAAGTAACCTCATTTTACGGTATACTTCTTTTGCAACCTCCTGGGAAAAAGAACCTTTACTTGTCTCTGTGAATTCAATATAAAAATGTACCACCTACTCACAGAATGAGCATAACTCAATAATGATTACATTCTGTAAATGTTTGACCAATATAAATCATGAAACATCAATTACTTTATTTTGCTGTAAACTCGTATTTTGTAGATTTGATTTTTACATCTTCTAATGCCTTTAAATTGTTTAAGTTTATTCATTCCCTAGATAAATGTTGATCAAAATACAACGATTGCATTCCTTTCGCTACTTTTTAAATTATCTCTTTAATTCCATACTCAAATTCATAAGAAAATCACATCGATAATTAAAAGATCTATCTATGTACTAGCAAAATTACTCTTTAAACTTTAATGTTGAATATCAATGTATTTATTAATTGGAAATGGCTTACTGTATTTTAAAAAGATTTACGTTTATTATACTTACAATTCCAACACGATAGTATCAATACCAGGCACAGGTGCATTATCAAACAGCGCCATGGCGTGAATAATATTTAAATGCTGCATCCCAGCTAATAAAGTATATTCTGCCTGGGTGACCTTATGTGGCTGCTTCCTCCGAAAAACCTGTTTCAAAGCAACTTCCAAACCCGTACCTCTATCCTGTGCCTTCCGTACAACCGAAAACCTTCCCCTATCAATCTCCTCACATTCAATATACCGTCTTTTAAACTGTTCTTGTTGCCACCTTAAATTATCGGCTACGGGTAGCGTTACAGTCACGCTAGGTAAAGAAACTTGTTTGTTATGAACGGTAACTACGCGAAAACTATAAGTTTCACCCGGATTTAAATGCTCCACTCTGTAATTTAGCGCGTTTAAGGGTTGTCTGTTATTTGGAGACATCCACTCGCCGGTACCGAGCTTGCAATATTCCACATAATACTGTTGATTGCAGTTATTATCATTTTCCCATTCCAACAAAACGCTAGAGCAGGAAATCACTTGTATTTTAGGTTCGTGCAGCAGAGGTAAAGAGTCGGATACGGATAACATCGCAGAACATTGTGTAGATCCGACTTCATTAGATGCTATACATAGGTACGTGCCTGAATCCGTACATCTTGCGTTGTTTATTATCAAGGACGCCACGCCATCTTCACTTTGCGTTAAACCAAAACGCCCACTATTTCTCATCACGCACGGATCCGGTTCAATTTTTCTCCAGGTGATCTGTACATTTCTTCCGCACGGTTTCACGCGACATTTGAAAATTACTCTAGTTCCGCTTTGTGCGGTGCAGTCTTTAATTTTATCTCTAAATTCCGGACAGGAAACTTCACTAATTATGCTTTCTTGTATATTCGTGCCGTCTATAGAACGTCTACCTTGGGCAAAACTAGGTTTTCTAAAACGGAATGACCAGGCTTTACGGTTTCCGTTTGAAAGAACATGGGCGGGTAACCAGATTTCTTCTAAGTGGGTGTTCATTCGAACTAGGTAGCCTTGGTTGGAGTCGTAACGTATTATTGTTACGGCTTCGCCTAGGGTGCATTCAGGCCATTCGCAGATTAGACGCGCCTGGGTTCCTGGTGCCATCACATGGTTTTCAATCTATAAAATGAAGACGAAATTGTCTTTTCAACTACGGAAGTTATAATAAAGCTTGCTTCAACGATACTATGCCCGTATTCATGAACGTCTGTTAAAAACAAAACGTTAAATGCAAAGTCGAGGTTTCAGTATTGGCAACTGATTTTTGCTTTTAACGTTAAATTTTATTTCGCACCATATCCACTAAAACTACTAATTGCAGGTTACTTAGTTGCAGCATTATATTAATAATTACTTAAGCACTAATCCTAGGTTGAAAATAATTCAGTTTATTCAAAATTTAAGGGTGCATATTGCATTTAAGGTAGATTTATTTTTACCAGGCGTTTATGGATGCGGGCATTACACTACTAAACATGAAGGTTGTATTTGAAAAAAAAACAATTGCTACTTGGCTTTTATGATAATATGTTTAATAGCATTAACATATACAACATTCATGTTTAGTTTTATTTTTAACCCGCACAAAGTTTGTTAGTAATTAATGTACACTATAATACACTTATTTATAATATATTTCATATTATATAATTGCTTGAACATGTTTAATATGCAATTAAAATGTCAATGATTCGGGTGTCCAGAAATAAATTCAAATATCGTTCATTTAAATCTCTTAATAGCCTTAAATATACCTCGCCAAGGATATACAATTTCTTCGAAACTGTTCACCCTCGTACTAGAGGACAGTTTAAAACTTTAAAAGAGCAGGGACTAAATATCGACGGCAGTTTTCTGAATCACCTCCAGTTCGGACGAAATCGTACTAATCAGTAAAAGAATTAAAGATATGCTAAGACCACTACAAGAAACGCCAGAAATATTGGGCTAAAAATCAAGATGACCGAAACAAAAGATTTGAGCACAATATAAACAGATAACCACTGCTTCGACACAGTAAAAGACGATATATACCCAGGTCATTAAATGGTGGAAAAATAATAAAACATTTGAAATCACACGTGATTTAGAAACGGCACCTTATGAGAACCTGAATCATTAAAAACACAAACATCCCAACAAACTTAAAGAAAACACATATCTCATAGACTTTCGTCTATGAGATATGTGTTTTGCCTATAATAACATATGATATAGAAACCATGACCACATAGAGAACTGCAAATAAGCTAAACTAACTAAAGCATCAAAAATCTAATTTGAAATAAGGTGGTACGGCGAAAATAATCACAGATGTAATAGCACCGGCGACAAGACTAAAATGCAGCTAGGATACAGAATTCCAACAGATGGACTACCAAAATCATATAATGAAGGCCGAAAACAACAAAAAGAAACATTGATATACCATCGGACCGGTGGCTCGCCGATGCAAAGAAGGTGGTCAGAAAAAGATAGTGCCACAAGACACGGAAATGTAAGAGGCCTATATCCAGTAGCGCATAGATCAAGGCTGAGAAAGAAGATCCTTCGGGTGTCGAGATTTAAAATATTCTATTTCCTTCAGAAGTAACCAAGATATTACGAATAAGATTAATATAATTAGTTTCTAAACAAACATTATTGCCTATTATACGATAAACCACAACACGTTATGACATATCAATATTGGTACAATATTTATCATTTAAATATTATTCTCACAATATTATGATATATACCTACACAATTTTTTGACAATATGTGTGTTTTATATAGGGACTGAAAACAGATCGAAGCGAAAGATGTTGTGCTGATGTGTTATTATTGTATGATTTAATGATGATATAAAATAAACGAATAATAAAAAAAATAAAAAAATTAACCGATAAATATAACAAAACGAAAACGGAATTTATAATAATCATTAAAGATTAAAACAAAATAAATATGTCTCCTATAAACACCCCGTAGTTTATGTCGGAAAGAGAAGATAAACTAATTCTTTTCCTGCGTACTTCTTGTTCGAGGAATTTCTGGAAATTTTCCGGTTCTTTTAACTCGCTCTTTTTTTAAATTTATCAATGATCTAAAATATGATTGTTTTTCTAATGGCTTAAGTAAGTGTTGAACGTACATTTGTTTCAATTAAATCTTAGATTAAAAGATTATTATACAAATAAGCATTTTTAAGCTAGAATTATTCAGCTTTTATATATTATCAACAATTAACGTTATTTTCTATTTTTTTATTTATTGTATGTCAAGGTTTTTTTATGATTAACAACTTGGTAAAATTGGAATTATTAAAGCCCATTCGCTATAATCCGACGATGTTTCGGTCTGAAGTTTTTAATCTAACTCTCTAACTAAATTGGTGAAATATCATACTCGGCAAATCATTGGTCAGAATCTAGTAATGATTCGCCGACCAATTTTGCTTTTATTAGTAAGTTGAAAGACTTATAGCCTAACTATTTAAGTCCGATTCTGGAAAACATAACGATATTTTTGATATTCCGAAAAGGCAAAGAAAATTAAAAACGAAGCCAATATAATAAACAACACCGTAACACTAGTTCGGCGATAGAAGAATACAAGCGCCAAACGGAGAAATTCTAAATTCCCACAGCAAACTAGGAAATTCAATCGGAACCTCTACAACCAAGTAATATAAATTAAACTACCAGAGAAGGGAATTCTAAATGACAGAAAGGATATTCAATAGTCAGTAGGTTATTGAATATGGTGTAAATACATTAATTCACATACATTTCCTTCGAAGCACGCATTGTAGGCATCGGAAATTTGGCGTATGCATACAAAATACTCAACTCATCGACTGAAAAATCTTACGAAGGATCAATGGCGCAGTCCAAAACGAGGCATCTAACGCATTTGTTATAATCATGAGCAACCTATACTCCGAGCAAAAATATTTTTATAACATTTAAGATTACTAGAATGAATTCTTACATTATACGAGAGCGAATGCGTCATTGGAAGCAAGAAGGTCAAAGAAAAACCGGAAATTCCAAGGTCAGCTGCCATACACCAAAACTACACCCGTTATCGAAGGATGGGGGCTCTCAATGGCTGTTACTACAATGATAATTATAAGAAACTGATACAGACTATGATGTATTATAATAGTTTTACAGATCATTCAATCTTTTAGAAACAATGAATTTAACTTTTTAAGAAACTCTAGAATTGAAAAAAAGACCTAAAACCAGAAAAGTGGAACTTAAAAACGGAGAAAGGTATTAAAAACATAATTTTATAATAATTTTATAATTATATTTCATATGCTTCGAACGGAAGGTTAATTGAGACGACAGAATCCACTATCCTAAGTTCCTCAAAAAAGATACAAATCAACTAGAAAAAATTAATATCTGGCTCACTGATGAAGCCTTTTACACAAATCACTTCTCGGATACCGAAAAGTGGCAAGTGAAAGAGCAAGAGGAAAAACATATATCCTCTACACATTATGCTTTTAGACGATAATTTATATGTCACAGAGACGTTACCAAGATGTTAGATCTACTCAAATATATATATATATATATATATATATATATATATATATATATATATATATATATATATACACGAAATTGAGTTATTGCAGTACTCTTATACATTTAAGCATTTGCTTGCAAAGATATATCCTGCATGCTACCATATCGCATATCAATCACTTAAGGTATATTCCTCAAGGACCTACACATGTGGAGTTGTAGGCTCTTGAGTAGTGGATAGAAAATATGTTAAGCATCTGTGGTGCAATTCCTAACATCACACGTTTTGCACTCCTGTTTGAAGCCCTTCATCAACTCTTTAGAAGAATATTACTTGTATAAGAAAGTGGCATGTAGTTGCTTCAGAGATTTACATTTCTTTACAATATGTCTTTGAATAATTTGATAGCCCTTAGCATGGCTACATGGTATTTGTCAATACTATTCTTAGCCTGTTATGTCGTCATCATGTTCGGTTTTTATGTTCATGATAAGTCTGAATTCTCTAGATATGTATCACATTTTTTCAAATAAGTCATGGGAAACCTTATGAGTGCTAGCGATTATGAATAAGTCGAAAATCTAAATAAATAAATTAGTTTATCACTGCAAAATTGTAAAAATTGAATCGTTTGCTTCAAGTTGGGTGTTGCATCATTAAACAAAACTCAGTTAATGTTCATTTTTGACAGTGAACTAAAGTCAGGAAAATGCAATTTATTATTTTACCATTGTGTTGCAGAAAATATTAGACAATTAGAATAAATACTATCGAAGAATACAGGACAAAAAATCTAATGTTTATAATGTTAGAGTTTTAGAAAATAAGAGCTGTTTGCTCAAAAAAAATTTAAATCAATCAAAATCATAGTCTGTTGGAAATTAATGAATTTTAACGGCAAAATCTCATTTCTATGTGGACCCGATCACAAATGAACAATTAAAAAAGGAGCACAGGCATGAATGAAAATTGTTCAATCTGAAACAATAGATCAACGGTGGGCAAATACGGTTGTTCGTTGGGTCAAGTGCGGCTCCCACATTTTGAAAATTTTTGAATAATTATTTTCTTTTTCATAATTATAGTTTTTATATATGTTCATATGTTGTTACTTATAACTTGAGATAATATATAATTATTTTTTTTGTATCGACATGTAGCTCTAAATATTTAAAACAAATCTGGAGTGCAGCTCTCTTTGGCCTCATATGTGACCACACCTGCAATAGATCATAAATATTTGGCATCAGGCTTTTATTTTTCTGAACGAAATAAGAATAAAAAAGAATTATAAGTAGATCAAATGATGCAGAACGATTTTATTTCAATAAAAGAACCGGAAAAGCAACAAGAAGTGTAAAAAATGCAAAGTGAGTATTTTGGTTGGAAATTGAATGGATGAGGTTTTCAAAAAAATGCATCATATATGATGTTGTAGTAAACCTCTTTGAGGAATTATACCGAATTAGATGTCTTAGATCTTTTACCCATAAGGGGAAAGCCAACAACATACGGAACTATCCGCTTCGATTAGATAGATCTATAACAGGAGAAACATATAAAAATATTATGGATTTAATAATACTCTACATCCCGACAATTCAATTCAATATTCAAATCAAATTCAATCAGGAATTTTAATCACATAATCACAAAATCCTACTTCTGAAGAAGAAAACCAGAAATTATTAAAATAATAATCTGATGTAAATCAATACCTTTGTTTTTATCATTTATATTTCTAATAAAGAAGATTTCTGTTTATTGTTACAAATAATCTGTTATTTTAAAATGGCTTAAGTCATTTCAAGCACTAAGAACACATTTTCGTAAAAGCTACACACACAATTTCACAATTATAACAATTGTTTACTTTATATAGTAAATATTTTATTTTGTTGAATAAACATATTGTTGAATTACTACAAATGCAAAGCAGGCTTAGGCCACTTTCATAATCACCGATATATGTGTAGTGCCATGTTCAATAAAACCCTAGTTTTCCAGTGCCGTAAAAGCGGCCGTTTTTGATGACACAAAAAAGTTTTTAGTATGAATAAATAACATCGCTTCCGATAGAGCGGTATGCCCCAATGAATTGCAAAAGGGCATTACAGTGATTGGAAGTTATTCCATTATATAAACTTTAGAAAAACCTTTCAGACGCCAAAAACGACCGCATTTACGGCACCGTTTCCCTAGAATACCAGCCCTTAGTTGAGTACATTGTAATTTGTAGCATTTATCAAGTTTAAATGCTTATTTTCTGACAGTGCTCTATATTCTTCAGATCTTTTTCTTTCAGAAAGCGGTATGCCCCAATGAATTGCAAAAGGGCATTACAGTGATTGGAAGTTATTCCATTATATAAACTTTAGAAAAACCTTTCAGACGCCAAAAACGACCGCATTTACGGCACCGTTTCCCTAGAATACCAGCCCTTAGTTGAGTACATTGTAATTTGTAGCATTTATCAAGTTTAAATGCTTATTTTCTGACAGTGCTCTATATTCTTCAGATCTTTTTCTTTCAGAAGAAAAATTAACTTCATCTTCTTCATCTATGCTACCTTTCATAGGTCAGCTAGGAATCAACGAAACACCGGTTTATTTGGAAAATCAACATCTTGTTATTGATTCAACATAAACTATACACAATTTTACAAATTCAATATCGCCCTCAATTGGATGAGGAACATTAGTAAAAATGGGAACTGAGACACAATAGTGCTAAACTATAGGAGCAATAAAGATCAAAGCTGAACAGATATTCTATAAATCTGTGTTTGAAAGTAAGAATTGTTTCAATTGTTAAGCACTAATATACCTTGTTACACTTATTATTCCAATGAACAAAATAAGTTTCACATTTAAATTTACATTTAATTGTTATATTACTTTATTCAGAATAAAGCAAAAAAAGGATAACAATTTGATGTTGATTTAAATATGAAACTGATTTTTTTTTAAATTTTCATTGGAATAATAAGTGTAACAAGGTATATTAGTGATTAACAATTACAACCATTGCTACTTTCAAACAGATTTATAGAACACTTTCAAACAGATTTATAGCGTTCATCCGTCCGAAAAGGTTAATAAATACTGACCGAAAAATTATTATTTGCAAACACTGCTTTATTACTTATTTTTCCTATTATATATTATTCTAATTATTTAAACTATTTATATACGGTGTTAAAATGGCTCATTCCCTTCTCAGTTCTTGTAGGGGAACGGTTATAGTGCGAAAAATAGTAAAAAGTCCCAATCTTTAACTTGCCAAGATATGAACAGATAAAGTTAAAAATTCAACTAACTTATGATACAAATTTCCCCCTAGGAGGAAAGTTTAGCGCCATCTGGTGACACCACATTAATTAACAACGTACATCCACATGGTAATAAATATTAATAATAATAATAAATTTTCTCAGACTCTATAAACGTTCCCCTACAACATACGGTAAAGGAAATGTGCCATTTTGTACTCACCGAATTTAAACGAATCTAATGTATGCATCAAAAATAAACAAATATGTGATTAAAATCTTAAAATTATTACATTTCTATATGTATCTATTTTGATGTTGCTCCCGTATAAGGATAAAGCTTGAAGTGTTCATATGATATTATGGCGACTAGGGACCGTGGGCGAGTGTAAATCTAGGAAAACATAAATAAATATGTACAATGATTTAGGGGCTCTAATGTTTTAAAAATTCGGACTTAAATGACCCTAAAAAACCCGTCCGGACAGATTCAGATACTATAAAACCTAGAGATTTACGATCAAATGGCAAATCTACGTTTTACATGGGTGGACAAATCTTTGCCAGTGGACTATAAATAATTATATCATATATCGTCGCCTAAGTAGCAGCACCACACATCTAAAATTGTATTCAAAGTTGACAGGAGAGAGAAAAACTGATTATAAAATCTTTATTATTTAAATTTCTCCTGGTTCAAATAAATAAAATATAAGCAATAAAATAAAAAAATTATAACTTGTTGTCAGAGTAAAATAACTCGAATACACATTTTATATCAGTTTTTCTCTCTCCTGTCAACGTCGAATAAAATTTTAGCTGTACGGGGTTGCTGTTTATGCAACAATATCTAACACATCGCTTATTCGGAAGAAACACGATACAACTCAAAAAACCTCTTTTTTTCGGGTTATTGCACCATATATTGTAAAATTGATTGCCCTTTTTGTTTGAAGTGTCATAAGTCTGGTTCATGTGATCAGCACTAGTGTCGTTTATCCATTGAAGTTATCTTCCCAGTTCTCAAGAAGATTCATGCAACTCAGTTATGCAAAAGATATGTATTTTGAGTTGTGTCGTTTTTTTTTCGAACAAGCGATATTGTGTGAGGAATCAATGTATGTAAATTCTTTAATTATGAAAATAACTTACCGGACCAATATTGGTGAACTTTTAGAATACATTATGTTTCTCTAGTTAATTAAGGAATAGAATTATCATCATTTAAACTAGTTCTTAAATACGTAATTTTCTAAATAAATAAATAAGTGTATTATACAAATTGTTAGATAAATCCCATAAATCGCATAAGAACATAACAACAGCAACACATTCATGCTCACCGTTTTTAATAATTTGTCTGCTGATCATTCCCATTTCCAGTTCAACTCACTATGTGAAATTATAACTAATATTTGGTTGCAAAATATTTAATTAACTTAAATATGTTTATTTTTAAAATTACATTAAGTTTACGTATCACAGACCATTGTAACTGTTAGTTATAATACGGAAGCTTGCAGTCAAGTGACCTAAAGAAGAAATGTATTGTAGTAATAAACTCATGCACTAAACCGAAAAATAAGCAATATTGTCTAGCTACTAAGCATGCGAAAAATGTATAATTAAAAAAAAATATTTACCGATGGGCCATGCTGCGTCATCTCGGACCATCTTCGGGGCGAATCATATTTTTTGGGAGACTCCGCAACAATGCTATCGCTTTTGTGCTTGTGTCGTAGAAAGTTATCGAAAAAGCGTTTGTGTTTGTTTTCTTTAGAATTTACAATCTCGGCTTCTGAGGGTATTCCAATTGTGTTAGCTTTATGTATTGCATTGTTGTTTTTTCTATGTTTACTAGCATCCATGGATGACTGTGACGAACCAACTGGTAAATGGACAGTTTTACGTAGGGGAGAACTTGGGTCCCAATGTGACATTTCGAGTGGGAAACTATATTGGAAAGCAAATAATAAATTAAGCAAATAAAATTATAAAAACGGCAAGCAAATGGTTAGTAAATTAATTTTTAAAAAAAACATGCAAAGCGGGTTTATAAGGAAAATAATTGTAGTAAAAGAAATTCAACACTACTAAAGGGTTTATACAAGAAATAATTATAAACAATTGTTATTTTATATTTTATTCTATTGAAAATTTGTATTTCCATCATTTATAATTTTATCAATCAATATAATATTATTTATGTACAATCATACATTTTCTATGTACACGTCGAAAACTAAAAATAATTTTACAATTAATAAATACAACGAACATTGATCTCACTTGTAGTGTAGATATCATAGAGAGGAGTATTGGATTTTACATTATTATATGTATATAAATATAGCAGCATTATTTTTATGTTTTTTTTTCTTAATTTGGCGAGAAAGAGAGCGCGTGTGTGACATGTAAAATACTAGATATGCTCATGCTCCATTAAACAATAAATACAATTAAAAAATTAATACTGCTTCAATTGAATATTAAAAGTAAACCAGATGTTAATTTGTTGTTTATATAAAATCACACTTTCATATTGAGCAAGTACATTCATGTTTTATTAAAATTCTATATGTATAATTATCGGTTAGTATGCATACAAAAATAGTAGATATATTAGATAAAATATGCACTACATTTAAATGATCAATATCTACTATTTCTTGGATAAAATTACGGGAGCAAAGAGCTGGAGATATTAGTGTGTACTATACCCGTGATAATGTAAAAAGGCTGGAAGTGCCTACTTGCAAATATTAATTAGTGTTTTTTGTCTTAATACAATTAGAGTTTCGGGCGACACAAATTGCACGGTTTAAAAGAAGGAACTTAACATTATATATCACAAAAATTGCTAAAAACAAAGTATCACATTGAATATTCGAATAGAAAAATATTTGTTCACACATTTTTTTATTTCCAATAAGCAAAGTTTATTAATTTGAGTCCGAGCAATTTGTGCTAGCCGAAGACTGCTACGGTAAAAGTTATTTAGCATAGAAATAAATTTGCAGACAAAACATAATGCTTTTTTAGTCCCATCACCACATCACAAAAAAGAAACCATGGCAAAAATATATCGCATATTTTTGTTGTGTCAGTATTAGTAACATCTTATTTGAAATCACAACCAAATTTACAGCATTTCGAGCCCAGAACGTATAATTCAGTATACTCACGCATCTCTCGTTAGTTCTTTCTGGTATGCGATCGGACTCTGAATGGCTTTCAGAAAATCGGTTTGTGTTTGTAAAATCGCGTTTATCGTGGACTGCCATTGCTCGTGCAAATCTGGCGTGGCTGCTTGGCACATGAATTGCTGGGCAGGCTTGTTGGGATCGATCGATTTCAATTGGAACGAATCGTCACTCACGTCTGGCAGCATTGCCATTTTATTTACCTAAAAAAATAAGAATTAAAATTAACGACTATTAACAATCGTTTTATCATAATTCAAAATAATTTATAATTTACCAAATAACTAACTGCCTATTACATTGTGAAATACATAGTTATATGCTGGAATTATATAAATTATAATAGACCAAACAAATCCCACGATAAATTTGCATGGACTCTGCTCAGGAAAATTTACCTTGAAACTATATAAATAAATTCTAATGTACTAAATAACTATCTATTACTTTGTGCAAATACATAGTTATATGCTGGAATTATATAAATTATAATCGACCAAACAAATCCTAGGATAAATTGGCATGGACTCTGCTCACGAAAATTTACCTTGAAACTATATGCGAATAACGGTAGTGGTGGTAAACTATGCTATTTTGTTTCTATTGCTATTTTTGTACTTTATTTTCGCATGAATTTTAGAAATAAAACAAAAGATACAGATCTTTTTAGACGAAAACAATTGAAGAGAATCATTCAAGACTCTTAAAAGTGATTGGTCGTACTTTAAGCCGCTTTTAATACAACCGGCCATTCCTTCGTACGCATAGTTTTAGTCAATTGATAAACGGTTTATTATTGATTGGTCACTTTTAGAAAAGTAGTATCCTATGAATTGAAAGTACTAAGCGCAATATTACAATTATTTAAGTAACACAATATCTGGAAAATTGTATTTTACTTTAAAAGTTGCATTTGAAATATACGCGCCCATTATATTTTCTTGGTCTAACCAGTATTAAAGCCAAGCTTGATAAAATAAATACTTTACAGAAATATAGGTATTTTTCTATGATTGCTGGAATTTAAATATATAATTGTTTAGGATTACGGTATTCTGGATCCGAAAATTTCGGTTTTACTATCACACGAATTGATTTATTTTTTTACATCTCGAAAAAAAAAATATATATACAATAGCAACATATCGGTATTATTTGATAAATACCGGTATTTAAATACCGTTAAAATTGGTCCGGGATTCCGGTATTCTGGATCTCGGTTTTGCTGAGCAAACATAAGATGCCAGATATAAAAAACTTCTAGATAAGAAAACTAAAATTGGGAAAACAATCTAAAAGAGCAAATTCAGAGAATGGGAACTGTGGCACTGGGTGGAAGTTATTGCACTAAAGGAATGGAAAGCATACTTTCAGAATTTACTGTAAGATGATCATGCGCCAACAGTAAATTATTGCAAATAAAAATGTATGAGTACAAATGATTTCAGTCAGAATGAGGTTGAGATGGCATATAGAAATATGAGTTATATAGTGCTACTAAAGAGAGGAAATATGTAGGTTGAGTGTAAGACAGGAATAATGGTAGCCAAATTTGAACGTAACGTGAGCATCCTAATGAATAATAAGTAAACAAAATTATTAAACCCATGCAAAAACTAAATATGAAAAAGTAAAGACCCAGGACTATTACGGCTCAGCTCAACAACTATTGAATGAAACGGGAGAGGTATATAAGTGTATAGATTAGAGGACAGCCATTAAAATTTGAGGTCAGTTCATATACCCTGCTTCCTACACACTAAAAGTGCATAGTATTTCATTTAGAATAATTGCACCATAAGAATGCTGTACAGTATAGATGTGGTAGCGAGGAACGCGGGTGAAAACAGTGTATGTCGGAACAATATCAAGGCATGTGTAAGATTAACACATCAACAAATACATACACTGAACCAGAGGCTGGCTGATAGGATGCTATGACTAAGATATATATATTCGACGTGCGCAGTTACAAACTTGAAAATAATGTATTCATAAATAAAAATATATCTGCGCACATTGATTTACAGAAATATCAAATGCAAACCCTTCTCCTTCTCAAAACAACTTAAATGTGACTTACGCTACTTTCATTCTCACCGGGTCATTTGATGTTAATTGATTTCGAAAAAGTATATGACACCATTCGGAGAAGCTGTCTGAGCCCAGCATTGAAAGACTTTAGAATACCGGATAAACTAATAAATTTATATCGATGACTTTACCACTTGTACAGTAAAAATCCTGGAAGATGTGTTTGCACCATTTGAAGTAAAAAAAATATGTCCATCCATCAAGAATGCTCAGTACCATGAATATCATCAATGCCTGGCAGACGCACAGGACTGGAAACGACTCGGGCGAATGACTGAATGAATTTAAGATTTTGTTTTCTTAAATAAATGCGCCCAATTGTATATTTATTAGAAAATCCAGAGGGTTTAATATTTCGTAGAAAATTGACTCATAATAAAGTGTTTTTTATAAAACTGACTTTTACGTGGTCAATTCGAAATTTGATATACGGGATGTATAGAGATGAATAAAATATTAAAAAGATCACCTGCAGTTTACCTTAACTTCACAGAAAACTTCTAAAAAACTGTGGAAGGTAATTCGTCAAAATTCGTCCTGATGGGGTTCCAACTCACGAGACGGGTGGCGTCTCTAACCAGAAGGCTACTGAGCTGGGTCCCACTATCATATATTCTTTATTTCTATATATTCGTAAACCTAAGGTAATTGTTGTAAGGAGAGACTTTTTATAACAACGGAAAACTAAATAACGCGATTTTCAAGGTTTGTAACTAAATTCTTATTAATTATTTCAAATAAAAAAACTTCCAGCTTTATTCGGCTTAGCCGTAAGGCTTTTCCGCCGGTATTTACCTCAACCTTCCAAAACACCTTTGAAAAAATGCGGAAGGTGATTTGCGATAATTCGGCCCGATGGAGTTGAGAACTGAACGCTCCCCAATGTTCAGTACGAGACGGACGGTGCCTCTAACCACTGGGTCAAATTCAATTTCAAAATTCATATTAGCATTTAAGTTTATAATGCCCGATAATAAAAATAATCAAAAATATTTTTATAATATTAGAATTATCTAACAAGTTAGGTAGATTTGAACTAAGCCAAAATTATCTCTTATCAGCATCAACCACTAGAACGAATATGCACCATACTAACTAAAATTTCACATATTCGGGAAAAGATATGATAACATACTTTCATATTTATGTTTATGGGTTTGTTTCACTTATATTTTTTGATAAATCGACGATGGGTGCAAATATTGAAAATGGTGGTAAAGGTAAACCAAATGTTTATATTCTTGGTAAAAGGCAATATTCGAAAATATATGGCGCATTTATATAATTATGGTATGATTGGTCCTTACATGTATTCGGTAATTTTCAATTTCATGATTCTTATTTATAGTTAAAGATTTTAATGTTGTTTTTTTTTTGTCACAAATTACTATGATTTTTTTCTATACTATAGACGGTTGTCCTTAAATAAATAGGTTCAGTGTACTCGACAACATTTTTTTGTGATGCGGACCTAATCTTTGGTGAACTAAAACTTCGATCAATCCTTCATAGGCTATTAGGTGATTCTGTTATTTTAGATCAATTTCATGATTCTTATTTATAGTTGTAGAAAAAAGATTTTAATGTTGTTTTTTTTGTCACAAATTACTATGATTTTTTTTTCTATACTATAGACGGTTGTCCTTAAATAAATAGGTTCAGTGTACTCGACAACATTTTTTTGTGGTGCGGACTTAATCTTTGGCGAACCAAAACTTCGATCAATCCTTCATAGACTATTAGGTGATGAAGATATTTAAAACAAAAAGTTTTAGAAGGAAACCCATTTATGAATGATAAATTGATGATTTTATTTCAATTTTTCAACTAATCATACATCAAAGGAGTCTGGAATACTTATTTACTCAATTTATATTCACTATAAAAGCGACCGACCGGCCCCCTCTCGATACCGCCGAATATGTTAGTCCCACCCTACTTTCGCGGATGATGTCGTTCTTCTAGCGCACACAAAAAATAATAGGAAATACAGTTTACTCTATATAACAGCGCAAGGAAAATGTACATAGAATTCTTACAAAGCATAAATTTCGTGGTCTAAACCAGTGTTTCTCAAACTTTCTTTTTTGTCTGAAACCCCCTTTGCACTTGAAAATTTCAAAGGACCCCTTAAAGATTGGGTATGTGTAGAAAAACATCCCGAGTGTTATGTATCAACTTTTTCTGAGACCCCCAAATATTTTTCGCGACTTTCACTTTGAGAATCACTGGTCTAAACTAATACAACCACAGTTTATAATGTGGAGTGGTTGAATTAGATGAAAGTATAGGAAACGGAAATAAATTTAACCATCTGAGTGAGGAACTTCTCATATAAAATATTTATGATCAAGAAGGCTACAGTGGCTTGGACATCTAGAGAGAGAGGACAATGCAAAATAGTGAGGCAAATGGCATCAAAGAAACCAGAAGACAAAAAGGCGGACCAATATTAACAGATTTTGAGGAAAGGAGACTTCATAACTAGAAACGCATCGCCGGAAATAGACTTAATAATAATATAGGGGTAGTACGTATTATTATATTATTGCTGTCATTTATTGTCGTTAACTATATATTTTTGTAATATGACAGTTGTCTAACACTTGTTGAATCCCTCACTGCTTCCCCACAATTCAAAAGAAAATTTTAAAATGTGCCAATGATCTAATTCTAATTATTGAAGTTGTTTGATTGTAAATGTAGGTATACCGGTATTAACCGAAAACGAAAAGGATAATTTGTGTATGAGAACGTAAAGACCGAAAACGAAATCAGAAACGAATGTAATATTTTTTGTTTTTAGTCCTTGGTGAAAACTACTTTTCAAGTCATCGATACTACGCTCGTTTATTTTGAGCATCCTCAGGATTATGCATGGCCCTGTCCGTTTGGCTACTACTAGTGACTAGTAGTGACACATGCTGACGTCACGCTCATATTAATATTACAGCGTGACGTCAGCATATATGACTACTAGTCACTAGTAGCAGCCGAACGGACAGGGCCTATATCATATGTAGGGTAGATTATGTCACACATCGTATATTACACATAAGATGTTTTCGTTTAACATTACTTGTCGCCACGTGGCGTGCTGTATTGCTCCAAGTTTTGCGATCGTGCGCCGGTTGTAATGTGATAAACGAAAACAGCACTAATGTATATGAAACAGAAAAACTTAAATTAAAATGCTCTATATTTAGTAGGTAGTAATATATTTGAATATGTTCAAAATAAACGAGGTAAATATCGATTTTTCAAAGTCAGTTTTCCGATTACATCTCATTAACTAGT
Source organism: Lordithon lunulatus (assembly GCA_963942505.1). Classification (NCBI taxonomy): domain Eukaryota; kingdom Metazoa; phylum Arthropoda; class Insecta; order Coleoptera; family Staphylinidae; genus Lordithon; species Lordithon lunulatus. The sequence goes on from OZ012666.1 coordinate 47,963,366, forward strand.
TTTTCGGAAAAAGTTACGTTTATTGTATTATGTATACAGTGCATGTCGTGGCAAATAATTTTATTACTGCCAGTTTTGTTTATCAAATGGGGACAAAAACAATACCATAGTAGTATAGTTGCATCTATTGTTATCTTAGAAGTTGCAACTACATAGAAGAAGAAGAAGCAGGGCGCACAATATAACGTTTGGTAATATTTTGATAGGAAAAGTATACCAATAATAGTAGTAATACACGGGCTCACAAGAGTTGGCGAGTTACTTGATTCATCATGCGCCGTCGGACGACGGGAATTTTACCTAATTATAAATAAATTCGCAGGTTAAAGCATTTTTATCTTCAACTAAATGTTTATGTTGCAACTAAAACTTTCTACATATATTTATGTGCATAATAGCAGCACTGTCTACAAACATTACACCACATCAGTTGTTAGCTTAAATGCTGTACGATCTTTTTGATTCATAATTTAGTATATCTTATCTAAAATTTTAATCTCCACATTTTTCTTTCATCACAGTAGCATTGTAGTAAAACAAGTGTTTTAATACTGCTTTATAATGTCACTATTGATAAGAAACAAAAACGACGTGGTGTGATTAGGAACACTCCGTATTGATGTATTATTTAATCTGCAGAGTTCCCGAATGTCTCAGGACAAAACGAGTCATATAGGAAATAAAGCGTGAAGTGTTTGCCAATTGAAACTAAATCCGTGCTTTTTAATATGTAAAGTGAGGAATCGATAGACAATACAGGAAACCAATAGTTGGTAAATCCTATAATAAGCAAACAAATGTATTGAACAATTGCCGCTAATATTAATAATCCAGTGATCATCAAATAATTACTAGAAATAGCATTTTACATTATGAACTACATGCCATTAGTCCATATTCAGAATTCGTCATTTGGATGATTTATGAGTCAGTGTGATAAATGTATATGTGAGAGATAATCAGAAAAACGTCATATAAAAACATGATTCAGAGAAGTGTGTTACAATCGCAAAAATGCATAGTAATCAGTAATAATTGAATGATAATAATAATAAGAACATGGGGAATATGGGACAAACAATTAACGTTTTTCTCGGATGGTATTTCCTAATGATCGCCAAATTTAGTTTATGGAATTTCGCCCTTTCCCCAATGAAAAAACCTCGTAACAGTTTTCAGTATAATTAACATATTAGTACCATCTGACAGTAAAACAAAACGCATCCTATAAAATGTTATTAAAATTATATTATGGTTCAACAGTTTTATGTTTATAGCTATGCAATCCATTTTATATAGCAAAACATGTAATACCATAGTGCTAATTAGTTTGAGATAAGCGTAGGTTTCTAATAATTAACGAATTTTATATTATTCGTCTCTTATTACATTACTATTTATTTTGTAATTGTGGATCTCATGACGTTTATAAGGCGTGTTTTACATATCGTCTAATTTTGGTAATTATGGTATTCACTTTTCTTCAATAAACTTCCATCGGCTGTTCGTGAACTACCATTGAACGAATTCAAATACTTCAAATAACTCCCATTACGAATATGTGTTGTTAGAGCTTAGTTTATTTCTAAGGCCGATACCCTCAGTGAAAAAAAAACGACTAAATAAAAATAAATAAATAAGCAGTAAACTTAAGACTGTACTTTCTAATCCATCTGGGTACAGAGGATTGCAGACCTTTTCGCAGCTTTATTTTTTTGTTCAGCCTGAGAGACGGTATTTTTATCACCAATGTGATGCTCGCTTCATCTCATTTTGAGAAGGAGAAGAGTTTGCGTTTGTTGTTTATATAAATTGGTGTGCGCAGTTGTATACTTGAAATCAATCTATTACTAAATAAAAATGTAATTGCGCACGTCGATTTACAGCACGAAACGCAAATTTCTCAAAAGAATATAAATGTGATTTACGCCACTTTCATTTAATGACAGTGTAGTGTGTTACATATTTTATAACTACGTCCCAACAACCAACCGAATTTTGGACCAAATTCACAAAATTAATTAACTGTGCCTTATAAATTATAATAATACCATAATATCATATGTGAGGACAATTTTAATAAATGCAACTGACTTACCGGTATATGTGTTTTGTATGAATACTTCGGACTGGTAAACTGATTCTTCCTCCCAGATGATTCCGAAAAAATAATATTTTGCTCAAACAAAAACACGTGCAGATCTTTATTTTTCCCTTGTAGCACATTACTATTTCCGATATCTGAGACGGTAAGAGGTCCATGGAGCAATAGTTTACCCTGTGCAGTTATCTTTCCCTGCAAAACAATCATCCGTAAAATCAAATATTTAATAACACAAAACTCCACTTACATCAAAACCTTGCAGCCTTCCAACATCCATCATATCATTAGCAGCTTTTGGCACCACAGTCATAACATGCAAAGCCTCCCGTAATAACTTGGCCTCGCTTTCAATACCCGCTCGTTCGGTGTGTTTGAGTATATCCTTTAGAAGTAGCTGGTATTTCATAATCCTTTGAATAGGCTTGATTAATAAATCGCAGAGCTGCAGTTTGTGACCAAGTATATTCCTCAATTCTTCAAAATAGGTGTCCAAGTGTTCTGATACTATAAATTCTGATACTGGCTTGTTTTTGCAGTACACGACGTACATGTGTAGTTTACGCTCGTATCTTTTGAACAGTGCGCCTAGTTCTCCTGGTTGTTCTAAACACTTCCGCAATTCTCTCAGAAAATATCTAAAATTAAATGAAATGTTATGGTAATGACAGAAAATGTTTATAATATAATAGTCAGTTATAGATAATTTAAAGGTAACTTGAAGAGTAGTAGAAGAAAATATCAAAAACTAAATAAATTTCTACTTTAGTCCGGTAGAATCTATTATATGTAAACAGGGTGGTAGTAAAATTGCAATAGTAAGCGCGCTAAATTACTATTTTCAGCTTAGAAACAAAGCCAAAAATCGCATCAGTTCCGAGTAGAATTTAGCAATATTATTTAATTTGAACTCGCATGCCGGTCCATTCTAAAATCACAACTATACTAAATAACAAGCGTTGGTATACTGCGGCTCTAAGGATACATGTGTGCAGCTCTAAAGAAACATATATGAATGTGAAAATAATATATGTGTAATAATATATTATAATTCTGTACAATAAATAAAACAATGGCTCTTGAAAAACAATGTGAAGTATATATTTATGTATTTAAAACAAACGTTTGTTGATTACTGTTTTGTTATATACTGATAATACATGAACAAAGTTTTAAAAATATTCATTAAATGATTTTTTTAATATTTACTTTACGGTCAAAATGTAGAAAACCATTTTTTAATACCCACTTTGAAGACTTTTTGTGATATTTAATGCACATTAGCAATTCCGTAATTTGTATTATAACTAATAGATAGACTAATATATTGCCAATTTATAGCGTAGTTTGAAAAATATCCATCGAGGAATTTTTGAAATATTTACAAATTTACGGGTAAAACCTATCAAGCCCTATTTTTTTTTAATGCAATTCTAACTTTGGCATCAATTAGTATGAAAACTAGTAACACCGTAACTTTTAATTATGACTTTATTAAATATATTGCTAAGTCATTAACGAAGTTTGATAAATATCCAACGAGGGATTTTTGAAATAATAAATTTGCGGTTAAAACATACAAAATCGAACGTTAATTAAATACCGTCTTTGGCTATATTGTATGCTATTTAATGCATAAATATTACCCCTGAACTACCTGCGGCAGAAGGGATACATGAGTGCGGACATTTAAAAATGCTGCTGTATAACTTGCAGGGGTCGGCAACACGATTATGCACAATTATTTGCGAATTACTTTTTAATTATTTGTAATCAGTGATTAATATTTTAAGGAATAGAAAGTACGAGAGATCATGATTTCCATTAGTGATGGACATTATCAAGTAAAAACAATCGATTGTAGGAACATTATCTATTGATAGTATACTATAAAAGGCACCTTACATGATCAATATTACTGTCTGTATTTTAGAATAATGACAGTATTACTTTACTATAATATGTTTAAAATGTTCATTATTCTAAAATATTGCCAGTATTACTCATCGTGTAATGTATATTAATGTTGTAATGAAGAGAATACTGATCTTTATCCAGATAATTTATTACTTGTAAATATAAAAGGAGGATTGAAGCAAATATTGACAGTAGTATTGACAGTATTATTGACCGTGTAAGGTGCCTTTATGGTTGTCAGGTTGTCGACAGTTTTTTTGGATAGTACAATTAATTCGCTGAAGCCAATCACTAATTTATATTTAAATTACTATTAAAAACCGGAAATGGATTGCAATTATTAATTACTAAAACGAATTCATAAATACAATTCATGTGCGTGTTCCTTTTTAAATTGACTCGTCTGGTTTTAATAATTAATAGGATGGAACTAATATCGTATCGCGTCAAACAAAACAAAATAAATCAAAACAGCAAATTATGAATCACCTATTGTTTTTTTTTTCATTCAGACGTAATTAAACCATGAAAGATTAAACAACTATATTCTCAATATTAATTGTGTGTGTGCTGAATAAAAATGTACTTACTCGTTATGCCAGTCATATATAACTTCAATATTTCCAAACACCATTTTATCCCGTCCAGATTTGAGATCGTCCGGAATGGGAATTTCGCAGGTTTCACTCTTCATCATTTTGATATATCCATTCACTATTAAAGCTAAATCGTCCACATACTTTTCTTCAGTCTCAATGAGCTCTTGCAGCACATACATGCGTTTCTCTATATGTATTTCCATAGCACTCAAGTTTTCCGACACTTCATCGGCGGGTTTATCACTTTCGTCACCACTATAACCTAAAGCTGTCGCTTCATTTGATGAACATTGAGCAGATAGTTCCCTGTGCATATTGTCATTTTCACCCAAGCCATCAGATTTGGCATCGCGAAGCAACGAGTTCCGTTCCTGGTTTTCAGTGTGTTGCTCCTAGAAAGTCATTCGAATTAGTACGCGATAATATCGAAATGATATAATTGCACACCATGCACTAATGTATTTTTGTAATTGTATGATTATATATAATTGGTGCACTATTGTAATTATAAAAAAAACAATCTACAAAATTATATGTGTGAGATAATAAAAATAACATCTACTGCTCATGCTGCACACTGGAAAAAAATATACAACAGCAAGCTGTAAAAAATATTATTCGCACCATTCGTTCCTTAACTATTTGCTCTATTTCCGCTAAATCTGCCGACGTAGCTCCTTCTAGTGATTTCAATGTTAAACTAGAAACCTATTGATGGACAAAAATGTGTTTTTAAATGATCACATGAATGATGAAACCCTCAAACCCAAACAAAAAACCACTTACTCTCTTGCAAGGATTCTCTTCTATTGCCGGAACAGAGGACGGAGGGCCGCCGGTGCCCGCAAAAGGTTCCTGAATGGGCTTCATCGGCGGCGGCAGCTCGACCTCATCATCCGCATCCTCGCCGCCACCATTAGCCAACTCCGCGTTTCCCAAAGACCTCGCGGCGCGGAGCGTCGACCTGTCATCGTCATCCTCACCCTCGGAAACGGACGGTTTATTGCCCATCTCTGTGGCCGGCACCTATAATAAATTTATTCGCGTTCACAACAGGCGCGCCTTGTTCAAACTAAAGTGAAATTATTGAGGCCGGAACCCCCGATAAGTGAAACCATTATCTCGGGAATATTTGTAAGAAACTTTATGTCTGCTTTTAAAATGTAATCTTATCTCGTGTACCGCGAATTTTATTGACTCTAAAGGTGAAGTACACAATAAATAATTTAAATGAAATGATTTGCCATATATGCCAGCGCTCGAAAGAAGGATAAATTGCCGCGCACTTAAGCGCGACAACGGTTATACTAAAACAGATAGACTGTTCAGCGATGTTTACTACGAGAAAATCCCCCTATATTTATGACGCATCCGCGAATGTTCCGGTACATGCTTTAAATAAACTCGAGAGCAGATTAATTTTTATTTAAACAATGTACAATAGGAGTCGGCTTCGTGTGTGTTGCGACCTTGTCAAGTGTAAGATATAATGTTCCACTTCAAAAATTTGTTTGCTTATATTATACGAGATATAAATTATGTGGTCATCACAAGAAATTTAATATTTTTAAATACAAATCAACAATATGCATAAATTAAAAAAAAATATGTTAACATAATGAGTTCATATGTTGAAATGAAACAGTTGAACAAAATATTTTTGACAGATACAACTTACACGAAAGAAATTACACGGGGTTTTAATCACGAACTCCTTGCAGTTAATTGCATAACGTATTGAATGAAACGATGGTTTGTAAGCCGTAGGCAAAATTTAAATTCACACAATGTGATTATTTGTAAGCACGGCCGCGCTCGTATTCGTAAACATATTAAACCATTACATAACTCCGTAGCCACTTTAAACCAGTGCCAAATCACACCGTGGAATTAATTAACACCTGTGCGCTCACATTTGACAGAAAAACACGCGCCTTATTGTTTTTATTAATAGCTCTTACCTTAATTCGCTTGTCGGACCCAGTCTTCTTCAGCGGTGGTCGGTCCGCCGACGACTGTGTCTTTTCCACTTTTCCCTGTGACAGCTTCCGCAGCGGCGGTGGCAGCCATTTCCGGCTGGAAAAACAAAGTCCTATATGCTTTTGTGTTGTAAACAAATCCTAAACAACCGGGAGTAATTGCTTTGATACCGGCCGCGCACGGGCGGTTTGCCCCCCGACCGGGAAATCTAATAAAATTTACACCTGCGGCTACTGCGGCAACAGTTGCACTTGTTAAAACCATCCCTCAAGTAGTCCATCGCATAATAATTCAGTTCAGTAAGAACCTACAACTGCACTATTCGGCACTACATATGAATCTGCGTGCGGCATGAGATAAGATAATAGGTAGGCACCTCGTTCTATACTTTATCGTTTCTCGGAAAAATTCCATGACTTAAAAGTAAATTACAAAGCAATTGTGCTTATTCATGTGTTAATTAATAGTTGCTTATTCTATAATGAAATTGTGGTATCAAAATTGACCGGCATCCGAGTCGAAATAAAGTAATTTTCGATCAAATCTAATCAGAATTAAAAACCAACGTTTATTATAGGCTAATTTTAATTATACTCGGACATCGGCCTTTCAACCAGATTCCGCTGTTACGTATTTGCTTCAATATAGAATTCAGGGCCAGCCTTAATTCGCAAATACAAATTAATACCTAAGAAATCAAGAGAACCCGTCAATAATAAAATAAATCAAATCATATTAAATTTATACAAATTCAAAGCTTCAAATACTATCGATTTATAGAAAATAATATAATTGTAATGTTAAAATTGTATTAACAAATAATTTAATTACTGTCGCCTGTTTCATGCTTTGGCAAACACGTACAATAATTGAAATAAAATAAATATGTTGTACTTGTAAACGTTGTAGGCTTATTTTCGATTAAATAAATAAGAGCTGTAGGTAAGGTTATGTTTTATTTTAGAATATATATATATATATATATATATATATATATATATATATATATATATAATTTCAAGAGAATAAATAATACGAGGGTTGTAAAGAAAGTTTCAATCTGACTCACACGAAACGCTTTAACCCATCGTGCACGCCCTGCACGGTAAAATATTCTCACCATAGTCTTCACGTATTCCTCAATATTGATATGCATTTTTGCCACGGGTAACCTTAATTTTAATAATTGTTTTCATTTTTCATCATTAATTTCTACATACTTTCGAGCGGTCATAACATACTCTTCCTTCAACGCCACACAGCAACAACCCCATGTAACTGAATCTGAATGATTGTTTTAAAGGTAAGACACTTTGCCGGTGATTATATTGAAGGAATGTAATGTAATTTTACTTGTTCTATATAAATTGATTTCTATCTTTCTTGCCACTACTTAGAGCCCTCGTATTTTGCACACTTTGCACAATATTAATAACTTGCACTATTAATCCATTGAATGAAAATTTTCGTGTAATTGTGGGATATTTGTACTGAATATTCTTACTACTATCAATGGCTATCTCATAACAATAATGCCTTTCTTATTTCAATCAGCCCTTTTATACAAACCACTTGCGCTAGCCAACATTTATTTGTTTTGTGCCCTTCAAAGTTGAACAAACTATTAAACTTAAACATTTGCAGAGTGATTCAATAATATGCTTTTTTTTTGCAAAGTATAAGTGAAATCAACGAAAGTAACTAAAGGATAAATAAAACTATTTTGATCATACTTTAGATACACTTTCCAGCTAATTTCAGCAAACCTCTGGTCATTTACGAATCCTTCCGATGATAAAAAAAGTAAATCGTATTATTAATCCTTAAATTAGTAAATTCCATGTGAAACTAGATACCATGCACTCGCCTGTGAGACTCCTTTGCTTTAAATAATATTGTAAAATAATATCGGAAACCCTCTCTATTTTTTCACTGACCAATGCATGTAAATTGAAAAATGTATTTTTGTATTATATGTGCAATATATTTTTTTTGTAGACTATATCACGTAAATAAATGTATAAAAAAATTAATTATGACAAAGTAGACGCCTCTACAATTCAATATTTGAAAGTAACTAAAGCGTGAATTACTTTGTGCTAGATTCGTGAAGAAACATGAACAAATATCTAGTTTCAGTTATTTATGTTCAGGTCGTACCATGACCAATCACGTACTACGCCTGTTGTTTATACAAGGCGTGATTGATCATTGTACGAGCTGAATGTAGCACATAACTTGATCAAGTTTCTTGAAGCATCTAGTATAATGTAATTCATGTTTAAATCTGAAGCGTAATTTTCATATTTTACATAGAATATTCTTTATAATGTTTCATTGAAATGTCAACATTCTAATCGGATGGGACATACTGCTATTAACATTTTTAATTAAAGCTCTGTATCTTTATTTACATTTTAAAAAATGTATTTATTTGTTAGCATAATTAGTGTGTTGAATCTCAAATAGGGCAGAATCTGGTCGAAGGCATGAAACTGACAGCCTGTTAAGATTACAACTGTGTATACCGAATATTGTAGATGAACATGATTACTGTAGCAAATGTATGAATCTCAAGAAATCAAGTGATATATCGACACTGGAAATTTAAAACGTTGTACCCGACAAAACCTTAACTTTCAAGCATTTAAAAAACATATAACTAACAAAATATTATATAAAAAAAGTGTAGACAAAACAGATGTAGACAAATTGAGGATATCAACCTTTCCACCATCGACATAATTAAAGCTTATTGTGTAATTCCAAAATAAACTTCTTCCTATTTATAGCAAAAATTATGAACTTATGTCCTCTGATGTATTGCTTGATTATACTACGGCCAGTTCAAGGATTAGAATGTAAACTTAGTGTTTATATGGAATACTGTATGCTTGCGGCTTCTACTATGTGGTATATTGTTAATGAATATCAAGTTGCATGTGTGTCGGAATTTGGTTTAAATTATCGCGCTATTTTTTTTCTAACCGATTACAAACGAGAGAGTTAGTCATAACCGTGCGAGAGGTTTTGTTTTATTTTTAATCTCGATGTAAATCTCATGTAACGATCAATATAATACTACACGCATTTTTGATCAGGGTTACGTAATCAAGAAGGCGAATGCAAATATTCTATTGTAAATGGTAAGCAATAATTCGCGTTATCAGTTCTAAATAAATTTGCTGGGCAATCATTTCAACATGAAAACAAAAACGGTAAATTTAAACCAAAAACCGATATTTATGAACGCACGGTAGTTGCAGTTTCATCATCTCTACGATATAAAAACAAAGATAATGTTTTAAAGGCGACCGACCTTTCAGTTATGACTTGTGCTGTCAGTAATAAAGTGGGGGGTTGCAGGATCAAATTCCATCGAGGGTGGTATTTTTCATTCTATGTTTAATTAGAATATTAATGCCGGTATTCACCAACATACCATACACTTTATACATCCCATAAGCTATTGAATGGACACATTGAAAACGTCATTATGATAAAAATTGGCTAAACAAATGTGAAACACCTTAAATAGCGCTTGTGATTGGTGGCTTTGATGACACCTTTTGTTTAATTATTCAGTGCTCCCAATACAGAGAATCAAAAGTAACTACATTCCCTAGATAATGTATTTATTGTTGCTATAATAACGAATACTTATAGGTTCGATAGCTATTTATACATGTATGGAACGTTGGTAAATACAGGGGTGAGTGTTTGAATTAATAGCAATATTTTACGTAGGGGTTTGGTTGTTTATATATAAAAAAATAATTAATTCATTATCCTATGTAATCAGGATTTCACCCTTTGGCAATTAATTCATCATACCCCGTGAAACGACGGGAACTTCACCAAGATTAATTATAAAAAGAAACTTGTTATTATTCAACAATCTTATTTCTATTAAAATTCGGAATATAATATTATTCATTAATAAGTGTGATTTCTGACTTCACTCATTGTGCACATGAACCTCTCTGGTTTTATATAGTATAGTCTTAAATTTTATACGTACAGTCAAAATAAAAAGTACAATAATAAGTATACAGTAAAACATAAGTGTTTGTCTTGATATAAAATAAGTACTAAGAACTATATGGTAAGTGCGTAGTATAAACGGTCCCAAATATTCCTTGTATCTCATTTCTTATTTTATGTCAGCATAAACCCACTTTAAAATCGTCTACTCATTGGAGTGTTTCATCACAATATTATTTGAACATTTGCATATTTTATTATAATATATATTGGGAACAGGCAAGAGCACTGAACGTTTAGAATTAATCAATATTTCGCTCTTTTTTTTCGAGCTTCACCATGATTATTTACAAAATTGTCTTTATTGGTATGGGTGATGTATGTAATGGTAATACTTCGTTCAACGATATTATAAGTATATTATTATCTTACTATGCAGATATCTAATTTAAAATAATACTGCAATTTTATTTCATCGAATAAAAAAACTACACTAATTATTTTATTATTCTCTAACCACAGAAATAATGAAACTATACAATGCCTTTAACGAATACATAAAGACATTTCAATACATCCGTTTTAAGCTAAACATTAAAAATATACTGATTAACGAAAGTATAAAGCAAAATAGCATAAAAGGAAGCAACAAACAACATACATCCCTTGATACCAATAGCCCGGAATGGAACAAAATCCCACAAATCCTTAGGTGACGGCAGAGCGAAGAACACCTTGTCTTGTTTTCTTTAGACATAATTTCTTATTTGTATGTATGTGTGTGTATGTAAAGGGTGTCCCTAAAATAGGAAATAAATTCGCTAAAACCTTCATTTTGAATTGCCAATTTTTAATAGAAGTTTTTGAATAAGCAATGGTTGTCATCGACAGTTTTTACAAATGACGACCACATTTTTGTATTGCGGATTCTGAAAGGGATCATTTTTATGCGATCAGTGATATATATTATGATATAGGTCCCATGAGGAATTGTCCGCGAAAAATCAAATAAAGTTTACATAACTGTCCAACGAATTTATATGATTTAAATGCGATGATTCATCGTGAAGCATGATTAATATTTCCAGATATTATTGAAAATGTTGAAAATGGATTTGTTCTTCCATAAGCTCATTGCCAGACAACAGTATTGTTTGAGTATTATATACCATATATACTTATCTTTTAAGTGTTAAATTAAATTTTAACTTACATGCTTGTTAAACACGATTACTAAGGAAACATTCAAACAAAATATTTGTTTCCTAATAAAAATTTCAGATACTTTTCATGATTTTTAATCTTATTTGTATGAGCGCGTGTTCTATTTTGGTCCCGTAGACATACGTAAAGCACGTTCAAGAGCGCGTGAGTTTCGAAGAGGGCGGAAGGGTCCATCGCGCACCGTCTAATTAGCGCTGCAGCCAATCAGCAGATTTCTAAGAAATGTGACCTTTGACTTTCCGCATTGCAGCATGTGAGAAAAATTAATTAGAGACGCTGCGTGGGCATCGGAAAAACAATGCAGTAGGGAAGTTGGCCTAGACTATTTTCTCAATTATAGTTGGATAATAAATAATAATAATGTACTTCCGGTCTGCTGAGGATGTTTTCGAGACGAAGTCGGATACCAATACGACAGAAACTACTATTTCATGACATTAAATCAATTAATAATTAGAACCGATTCTGTCCCAAAATGTGTCCAATTCTGTTGAAGTTATTTACACCAAAACAAAATTAAAGAAATGGTTACAATAAAACCGTTTAATTATATTATTATATAAAAAATATTATATATTATTATATACAAAATATTATATATTATTATATACAAAATATTATATATTATTATATAAAAAATATTATATATTATGTTAAAAAAATATTATATATTATTCCATGCCACGAAATCAAATCAGTTTTCTCTGATATAGACATCGTTCTGCAGCAGCTTTTGAATGGTAAATTCAATCCAGCATCTATAAAAGCGACCCCGGTTTAAGTTTCATCTTTATTAACTTGTAAGGGGAATTGGTACATACCCAGGTAGTTATCTGATGGGATTAGAATTTTTTATTTGTGTTAGTACTACGGGTGATTCATAATCCAAAAAAGCACGATAAACCCCACCCGCAAAATTAATACTTGGCGACCTTGTTCAATTTGACTCTTTATTTGTAAACGTAAATTTTGGAAATTGCCAAAGAGTAATCTAATGTTTATGAAGATTCTCAGGAAGTTTCCGAATTCGGGTACATAATTTGCAGCAGAAAGAATTGCATTTATAAAAGAGAAATTGAAACATGACAATTACATTTTATTATAAATATATAATGTGAAAATAATATTTGTAGCTTTGAATTTTCCGTTGATTTTACAATGTTCTTTAGAGAAATAAAACAATCGTTATTAGGCTATCCGCCTGTCATTTTCTATAGATTTTTATGAAAATCTGTATCCATTATAATATTTATTTACGTTAGTGTTATTTCTTTGCATGTTTTCAATACTATAATCATACTTTATATGATAATGATAATGTCATAGTATCATTAATAAAGCCCGAATATAGTCGAATAGTCGATAGTTTAAGCAGAGAGAGAGAAAACGTGAATTACATTGTACTAGATTCGTCAGGAAACTTGAACAAGTTTTTAGTTTCAATTATTCTTATACTCAGCATGTTCAGCACGAACTATGCCCAATAACATTTTGAATACAATACATGCGCAGTATGTGATTGGTGATCTGAAACCTTTTAAAATATTTAAACTAGAAAATGTCATTTACACTGGCTATTGGCCATTAGCCTTTCTGCCTATTTAAACAGATTTATCAGTAAATAGTTTTGTGCTAATAATACATTAATAATAATAACACTGAATGTAGCACTATTCTTAAACAAAACAAAAGTAGTAAACATAAAATTATTATATATTATAATTAATGAAATTAACTTTCCACGAAATAAGTATTTTACTGGTCTGGACTTTTTAATAAAAATGCTGGTTGTTCAACTTTTAATTAATTATACATATTAATACTTTTTAATATAAAGTATAGTAGTATAACTACCCTTGCCAGATGGTATTTCATTGTATTAGGGAAAGGAAAACTTCCTTGTTTTATACCACTAATGATTACGGTTTAATATTTACATATTCGTACAATAATTACACAACTAGTTTCGACCATTGCAATCATTCTCAAATGTATGTTAATATTACACAATAAAATATTAATGATATAAAACAAAGTAGTTTCCTATTACTATATTACTTTTCTTTTAATTTCTACGAGGGATGTAATAAATAAGAATAAGTGAATTTTGAATACCAAACAAAAAAATCGTTCAAAAAAATTTAAAATCAATATTTTTAAAACTGATAAAAATAATCACACAAGGTATGAAATAAAATGATTGTACAGGCATTAATTCATATTCAATGTTATCGCACTTTAGTCGTGTTGTTTAATATTTTATAGATAATTACAATTTTTAAACTTTACCTTTAAGTGCCGCTAATCATGTTTGTAATTTCACATTCATTATAATTCACTGAACCAATATAATTAACACATTGTAGTATGTTGCACATAAAACGGATCACTTTAAATGTCTTGCAATAACTATCAGTCCACTCAGTGACAACAAGACCCACGTACGGATAAATGTAAACTAACGTGCTGTACTTTTATTTCTATTCGCCAGATTAGCTATGGGTGGTACGAAACAATCGACAGAACCGGACTGGGCAGTTATTTTCAAGGCAATTTAAAAACTATTAATTGTGGGCAATGTAAATCGTGGGGCAGTATTTTTTGTTTAGTTTTTTTAATATATTTAAATTGCATCTAATAATATTAATGACAACCAAGTGTTATTATATTCAATTTTACACCGGGTTTATTTAAACAAAGTTAATTAATTACAGTGAGCGAATATTGCGTATCCCCGGCCAATGTATTTAATAATGTACGTTCATAAATGTCGGTTTTTGGTTTAATTATACCGTGCTAATTCAGTTTCCAACATGATAATATAACAGATTCAGCCATAATCATCAGGGTGTGTTTTTATTTAGACATAAATATCGAAAAAGTGAATTTCGTTATGCGATTGCGTTCACATCAACACACTACTATTGCGGCGCTTTTTATCTGTATATCAAAAAGCTCGCAAATTATAAAGTAATGTAGGTATTGGAAGTAAAGCAATACACGCCTCAATCACTGTTGTTTAAACAAACTTAGATTTTTCGATAATATAACCCTGCCGGTGTCATTTTACAGGCCAAACTTTTGAATTTTGATGTGTGTGAAAATGCTTCTCAAAACTGTCAATATATTGTTATAATTGATATAGAAATTGCAAAGATTATTCTGGTTGGATGTGGAAACATTTACAAACGTTTGTTATTTAAAATAAACTGGATATATATTTTTGCTGAGGTACAATACCAGAAGGAATGATTTTTGCATAAAAAATAAAAATAAAACCAATTCACAGAATTCGTTGTTTTAGAAGGGCTTTTAGGAATACAATATGTTACTTATCCCCGTATTCAGCAATGTTCCATAAATGTATCAATAACTATTGAACCCATAAGTATTCGTTGTTATAGCAACAATAAATACATTATAGTTACTTTAGATTCTCTCTATTGGAAATACGGAATAATTAAACAAAAAGTGTCATACAGTTCCAATCACTACGGCTATTTCAGATGTTTAACATTTGTTATTGAAATTTCTGTCACAATGACGTTATCAATTTGTCCATTCACTAGCTTATGGGTCCTATAAATTTAATGGGATGTTGGTGAATACGGGCATATGACTTTAAAAAGTGAATTCAGATGTTCCTTGTTGCATTATTTCTTAAAGTAGGCTGATTGTATATGTATATATTGCATGATATATATACATATACAATATATATATATATATATATATATATATATATATATATATATATATATATATTTAAATTTATTATTTTCTTTATATATTTATATAGTTATTACATTTATATTTTAGTTGTATATATTGATTTAAGTTGCTAGAATACAATATTACAATCTTATTATTATAAGCGGACGTTGTATGTTCGACTTTTTATTCTATAGTTCACCGACAAGTATTAGTTAATGTACTTTGTTATTTATATGAGCATAACTAACATTATGTTGCATTAATACACATGGATTTAATTCTCCCCTCATTTAATGTGTTTTAATTAAAGATTTGCACAGCATTTAGATTATTTAGATAACTAAATGCTGGATACATATTTGATCAATTATTGCTGTTAAAATATTTTCCGTACAATCAACATATTTTCTAGATTGCTATAGTACATCATCACCTAGCAATCAGTTTTTAAATGTTTACAAAACACTAAATATTCTTCAAACTAATTTTTGGGAAAGATTTTCATATTTGGAATACGTTACTTATACATACAAACACACAGATGCAATGATGTGTACTAAACAAATACTTAAAATAAATCTGTGCCACAAACTATAGATAAGTAAAGCATGACATGTAGCGCCGGGTCTGAACTAGAATCTTATTCATTTTACTTTGTTTATATTTCTATTCGTTTGTGTTTTAGCCGTTATTAGTGAACGTGAGTTCTACGGTCTTTGGTTATCTATGTTCAATATTTATTTACATTATGTGATAGTTTAGTAGTTTCGAAGACCGCAGTATGTGCCATCTTCGATCCATTACTTATAAATAATAAAAGTTAGCAAATTGTCTGCTACGAGATTAAAAATCATTGGTTCGATTCGATATTTAGTTGAGTGCAAGACGTGTGTTGTGGAGTATATTGTAGTTGCAATATTTGTGTAGAATAGCCAAATTATGAGCAGTATCCCAAATATTAGTTTATTTAAAAAAAGTATCTACGATAAATTATTTTCACCCAAAAGAATAAAATTAATAATTTAACATCAAAGTACTAAACAAGAGACAGTTTATAATTATTTCAATGCAATGTGTGATAAAGAGATGAGAATCATCACATTCTCATGATCACTTTAGTTAACTAGTGCGGAAAATAAGTCATTGCGACATTCAAGTGAACGTTGTGATATCAGTTTGTGAACAATAGCTAGCCTTAAGCGGGAATTACAAGTTTCGCGTTTTAATTATTTATGTGCTATGTTCAGCTTGCACTATCACCAACCACGTCTTGAATAAAATACATACACAGTACGTGATTGTTCATAGTATGAGCTGAACATAGCATATGAATAATTGAAACTAGAAATATCGGTAAAATTTATGGTCGATAAATAATAATAGTAATTTATAATTGACATTTAGGTGCCAAAGTGGTATTGTAAAAAAATATATTATTAAATATGATTTTTCGGTATCTATGTACTTCGTACTATGTAGTTAATATATATAATTTTGTAGCTCCCGTAATTCCATTTCGTAGTTAATACAAAGAGTAATTATTGTAAGAATAGTCATATACAATTTTGCAGCCCGGTCCTGATAGTTTATAAAACGTGTTAATATCGCTAAAAGGTTATCAGCTGTTGCGTGTGCCGCTCACACCCTCTTTTGCATACCGGGACACGAACCCTCTGAAAAACCTTCACTAAATTGCAATAATGCTCATTAGGAGATGGGCCAATTTTATAATTAACATGAAATAGAACTTATAAGTTTAGTGAATTATTCGAACGGCACACGAATCGCGGGATTTTCTATTTGAAAGGAACCAACACGTAATGTGTGCAAATGGGGAATTTTCGCCGGCGGCAGGATGTATGTCATCCAGAGTAACCTTGGCCTGCCACAAAGAATAAAAAAACGTTTTGGTTTCTAGTGGCGATAATATGCAAAATGGCAAGTAATTACGGCCGATTAAAAATTGTCATTGCAAAGCATTGTACATTTGTCAGTCGGCGAAAGATTATCACGCAGTTTGCAGGCCAGGCCTGATGGCCTTGTATTTATTCTTTGACAACCGAACCAATTGTTTGAGTAATAATGAATGATAATACGACTATTTATTTTGATTAAAGTATGTTTCAAGTAGGAATTATATTCGGAATTGTCGTTTATTAATTACGCGCTTTATTCGGAGACGTAAATTCTTACAAATAAGAAATATATTTCATTCAGGAGCTGACAATATAAAAATTAAGATCCACATTTTTGGAATTATAATATTTAAGCAAATGTGATGGATAACAATAAAATGTCATATCACCACACACAGAATGTCATGAGTTTATATATATATATATATATATATATATATATATATATATTTAAGGAAAACTAAAGAGGGTGTTTTGTAGTTAGAAATCAATCCCTTAATCGAATACAGCGCTGCGGTATAAGGAATGTATTGTTTTAGCAAAAACGTCTTCACGTTTTCTAACTAAGGTTGTCGAAATATGCGAAAACCGTGGAAAAAATCCTCTAGCACTTTTAAGTTGACCAATGAATTACGCTTCATATTTTAGATGATAAGAATAATCATAATACCATGATACAAATTTGACACCGAAGTATATAAATCTCAATCAAACTCAGTAGACTCAAACGTGCGTGATGTTTTGTTATCGTGAATACACCGATATGATTTTAATTTATTCAATATGTATAGATTTCGACCTTGTCCGGATTCTGAATATCGGACTTTCTATACTATCGGTATTTTGAAAGTCCGTATTTCAATACTGCCAGTATTTTGATACTGTCGAGATTTTGAATATCGGTATTTCGACACTGTCAGTATTTTGATACTGTCGAGATTTTGAATATCGGAATTTAAATACTGTCAATATTTTGAGTGTTGCTAGTTTGAATGTCGGTATTATGATATAGAACCATTATTTCAATAATAGATGCAGACAAATGAAGGACGCAGTATAAATGGTGGCTGGAGACACATGTCGGCACTATTATATTTATTCAATTGGGTTAATTTAATTATCGCTTGTGCATGAGTAAGACCTCAAAACTTCACAGTAGCTGCACTTTTATTAACATGCATATTCTATAACCTCACTAAAATAACACGAATTAAAACATTATATTAATATTTACTTTATGTGTCTAATGTTTTGACGAGTGAGCAGCAGCCACAAAATCCGTATAGTTGATTTTAACGCAGTCCAAATGCATCAAAATGTCGTCAATATTTACATGATTATTTTAAACATGCGCGATTTTAAAAGCTGTTTTAATCATATGATAGATGGCATCCTGTCAATAGGCAACTTATTCTATTTAAACCCCATAAAAAAATAATTAATAGCTCATTAATGTGTCACGACATGCTAAATAAATTTATTTGAATTAAATAGTATGTCTGGCACTTGTAGGCAAACTAAAGAGCTTTACTCACGCATCTCCAACACCGCAGCATGATTTCTTTCGATACAACAATAGTTGTGCATGTGCTCAATATTATTACTTTAATTGTCGAAATTGGACTGCGTTATTAGAACTTATTATGTAGATTAATGTATCCACACCATCTGTTTCAAATATAATAAAAAATAAAATCAGGATCGCACATAATAATGTGTAATCTGGTAATAATCATTATTATTATATTATGTTAATTTAATAAGAATTGTGGCATACCAAAACACAAAATATAATATTATGCATACTTTCAAGTACGAAAAACAATAAGCGCTAACTAATAGTAAATTATTATGTAATGATTTATGTCATCTGTAGTTAGTTCTGCACAGGAATTCACGCGTCTAAAGTTGTTACAGTGAATAGATCTAAAATTCTGTTTAGAATATGTCATAAACTCATGCATATATCAGTTCGGAAACTCGCGTACATTCCACCCAAATATAACCCAAATGACAACTTTAACACTCACCCACTGAATCCTCTCCGTTTGTTGACAGGCGATGAAGTATTAATGCTGCTCGAACTATCATTGCCCGCGGCATCTGTAATTAAAAAGGACACATAAATAGAACCAGATCGTTACAATCGACACGAAATATTTAACAGCAAATCCACGCGCCGGGAATATTAAAATTATTCACAGTGCTTTGCGGCAATTCTAAATATGGCATCGTAATGTTTTTATTAACCCGATCACAATCTCTTGGCGGCGCCGCTGTTTAAACGTAACCCTTAATTATAATTGTTGCGCAAGGAAAAAAATAATTACCGCCATAGGAAATGATTGCGAGGCGCGTTTTTCTCGCATAGTTGTGTAAACTTGAACTGGATTTCATCGCAATTGTGCTTGGCAGGCGGGATTAAAGGAGTATTTGCGCGCACATACGTCGAGGTACTAAAAGAAACCTTAATTAAAATCAGCACTGGAATAGGATTTCCCCCCGCTGTTCAAATAATTGTGCTGGGTTTCCACTTCCTTTATAGATAGGATATGTTCCAGCGCGAATTAACACTAGATAACGAATTAGTAGACGTGCGGTTTTTCGCAGACACATACACAATTATAATTGTGTGATTTCAAGTAGTACTTGTTTTCACTAAAAATTACGTAATGGATCTTTTTTTAAGCTTCTCATGAAGAAGAAAGTTTATGTTGACATAAAATAAGAAATAGACAGCAGAAATTAGAATTACTTTTGAATGTGTATGCTTACAATAGTATATGTATGCTTAAACTATTAGTTCTTACTACTTATTTGGTCCCATTTAAGGATTGCAAAACCGGAATCCAGGGATAACGAATGCCGGCATCCGGGACGATATTTAAATACCGGTATTTATAGATAATATAAACGACGGGTCTCAGCCCGGGCACATCTAAAGTGCGGAGAGCGTGCAAAGAATCCCCCCGTCCACAAAAACAAACAAAATACAAATATACAATAAGGAGACGAACGTGGGTAGCCTCTATAAGGCTATGAAACTTTCCCATGTAGACGCAGAAATGTGTCGACTGCAAATCAAGATCCTGGGCTTATGTGATGTGAGATGGCCAGGTTCAAAATGGCGTACTCTACTACTCTGGAGACAATAACCCTGCAAATCAATACGGCGAAGCTGTGCTCATCTCTTCTGAATTATACAAGCCAGTCAATTCGTCCCATTGGGAGATCGCGTTATACTTCTGAGACTTCTCACTTCTCACCGAGCCTTGAAGGTGATATAAGCCCAACCAGCGACAAACTTGATGAGGCGATAGGAAAGTTACTCTACTCTGGAAGACGTCATGAATCACTCAAAAGAAATGGGGGATAACTATAATTCTCGGTGAGTTTAAAGCTAAGATTAGCGAGGGCTCTGATGATTAGTTTTCTGGACACTATGGACTTAGAGAACATGACACCAGGGGAGACCGCTTAATACAATTCTGTACGGAGAACTACCTCTCTGCATTACTTCTTCAAGCAGCATCCCCGGCGTCTATAGACGTGGAAGTCTCCAGCAGATTGTGACGATATAGAATAGCATAGTAGGAAATCAAATAGATTTTGCTCTCATCAAAAGTCAGCATATGAAATGTGTAAGAATAGTGACAACATACCCTGGCGCTGACAGCGAGCATAACTACGTTGTGATAGAATTGAAGTTTACCGTTTCGTACGAGCCGATCACACAGAAAATCTGAGATGAATTGATGTCAAAACGACTCGTCGACGCCGAGGTGCGCGTTCAAACAACCGAAAAACTCGAGGCCCGTCTACAATACCGATGAAAATTATGCAGAAGAAGACGTAGAATCTCAGTGGAATATGCTAAAGAAGGCTTTCAACGACAGACAAGAAAGTGACATAAGATATACACGGGTCAGGAATAAACAACAGTGGATGACGGAAGAGATTATATAGCTTATGGTTGAGAGAAGGAAACTGAAATCCAGAAATAGTGACCGATTCCTAAAAAGATACAGCGTTGTAAAAGGGGCATGTCGCAAGGAGTACTGGTTGAGGCGGTCCGTGGCGCAGTGGTCCAAGGCGATGGTCTGAGGCCATTGCGTACGGAACGTTGGTGGTTCGAATCCACCGCTAGCCGGGAAATTTTTCCACAAAGAATTTACCCGGCTAGCATATCATGGATGTTGTATGAGGCACAATAGGTCCGTGAAGGGCCGCAGTGCGCACAGCCCAGGGGCGGGGGCTGTACTCAGTACTGATTAACTGTAGCGGAATAGAGGCGCTCCAAAACAAGCACGACTTGTCTCATCTTGATGAAAGCATTAGCAAGCTTACAAACAACCAACGCAAGCGGAGTTAAGATATAGAGATGCTAACAAAATCTTAATGGGCGTTGAGGATAAGCTGATAAGACGGATGGAGTATGTCGAGATCCTTTTTATGACGTGAAGTGCTACTAACCACCCCTAGGCGACCATCTCAAGGAGAACGGTCCTGATATAACAAAGGAAGGAAATAAAGCGCACTATATGACTCTAGAAAACAACAGGCTAGGACCAGACGGGATACACGTGAAAGCATTGAAACTGATTTCTGAAGCAGATGGGAAGACCTTAGCATATTGACATTATTGGTTAGATCTATATACAACGCTGGGAAAATATCAACTGACTGGCTGAAATCAACTTTTATCATAATACCCAAGAAAATAAACGCTTCCCAGTGCAACGACTATCGCATAATTAGCCTAATATCTCACGTGCTCAAGGTATTTCTTCACATACGCATGTACGTCAAATGAGAAAGACAGGTGGGCGAGACCCAATTTGGGCTTAGAGGCGGGATGAACACGTACGAAGCTCTATTCTCTAGTACTTAAGAATAGATGCAGGGACATGAATGTGGACGCCTGTTTTATCGACTATAGAAAGGCGTTCGACTACGACTCACACCAAAAGCTTGCCGATTCCACCGGTGTCAATGCGGGAGTAGTAACACAGCCATACTGGGGCCAAACACCTGAAGTCGAGGGTGGAAAATCTGAAGAAATAGAAATACGGAGAGGCGTCGGGCAGGGCTGTGTCTTGTTCCCGCTCTATTTTAATATCTATCCCGAGGCAGTTTTTAATCAGGCACTCGAGAATACGAGGGAATATCAAGGTAAACGGCATACTCATCAAAAACATACGCGTCGCTGACGATAGGATCGTACCGTGTTTCACACCTTCGGAACTTGACGAATCTCATCATATAGCACATTTCGAAATACGGTATACACATGAATGTTGCCAAAACTAAACTGAAACAGACGGGCCGTATCTTGGAATAAACAATAACTCCGCAGAACAAGTGTCAGCCGTAAAATATCTCCGGATCCGCATGCCATGTAAATATTCTTCCCAGTTCTTCTCTATGGTTGCTCAGCCCGTCAATTCATAGATAGCTGCATTTAAAATGTATTTATATGAACGGATTTTTTATATATTCTGGGTGGATAAACAAACAAAAAGAAACACCAACGAAGAAGCACTTAGGTGAAGGGATAAAACGAAAGAACTGCTTACCGCCATCAGAGTACGGAAGCTTTAGTACATAGGACACATCACTACGAGAGAGCGCTATCAGATTCTTCGGCTCATCATCAAAGGGAAGATCGAGGGGAAAAGTACTGTGAGAAGAAGAGCTCGTGGCTTAAAGACGTCGATAGTACGCAAGGACATCTATCGAAATCTTTAGTGCTACAGTCTCACGCTACATCATCAGTGCCAGTTGGATCGCCAACCTTTGGAGACAGATGGAGTCATAAGAAGAAGATTCATGGATAAATAACGGTATTTCGGTACAATAGATACTATTATACAATTGTCTATGCGAACAAATCTAAATTGTGTGCATGAAATCATAAAATCTAACTATATTGCTTATTTAATCTAATGATATCTGCCGATTTATAGCATAATCAACCATAAATGTTGTTCTATAATATTTAAATAATCCTAATGGCAGATATAAAAGTAAACATTATTACAGCAAAAATTTTTCGTAGAGATTATATAATTAGAATCGAAGTTTTAACTATGATAAATGGACTTATTTCACTTTAAAAAAAAAATTTTTGCGATAACATTTTTAGCTTAAAAATGCTTTCGATTACTTGATCGAAATCGTGCTCCATTGAATGTATGAGTATGAATATAAAAAGAGAATATTTACTAAAATTACCATTAAGTATTTTTTTTTCCAAAAGTGGACTTATACCACTATCAAAAATAAAGGTTCATATAATTTTAACTCAACCTTAACCCTCTCCGACTCGTTCTCCTTTTGAAACAAGAATAGTTGGCAAACCTACTCAAACCTCATCTAAATTTATATCAGACGAATAGAAAATACAAACAAAATTAAGTAAATATCTAAAATAATTTATAGCATGTGTAAATAATCACAATTATTATATCTGACATAGAAAATGATTCAAAACCTGTATGGTTTTATCTGGCATCCCGATATTAATTAAATGCCGAAATGAATGCCGGAATGCCAGTAACACAATATTTAAATACCGAAATGTCGATATTGAAATTTGCTCCGCTATTGTAATCCCTAGCCCCAATAAACAATATAATAACATTATTATGTGTTATTTTAATACAGAATAAAACCATCTTTATACATTCATATTTAATGATAATAAAGATGGGTTTATGCTGGCATCAAATAAGAAATATGGAATTAATTTCAGAAGCATATTTTTAATTATATTGTTTATAGTGAAAAAAGTAGATATTAAGAACTAAGTAGTAAATACATATGCTTATTTTGTGAGCATAAGCCTTAGTTGGAATGATTTCAGACGACTATGCCGACTATGAATCATAATAACAATAACGATTTGTATTGTTCTATAGGAGTATATGAGTAGTATGATATATATGATATATATCATATATTCATATATCATATATTTCTTATTTATGCCCCAATATCTTATAATAATTAAACATTTTGCCTCTTAGGAGAAGATTTAGCAGCATATATTCCAAATTATTTATTTACATTTTTTTACTGTGTACTATACCATAGACAGTTGGGCCCAGCCCCTGTTTAAGAATAACTGCCTCAAACCAAAGTGAAATTGACAGGCTGCTCACGCTTTAAAAATAAGAATCAACACCATATTATCGGTAATAACCCTGTAATTATTACACACCTGCGATTAGCGTTGTAAATTTGATGAAAAGAGCTGCATTAAAATGCAATACAGCGCGATCTCGTACGCAATTTTGATGTTGTTAAGATAAGATTTATGCTGAACTTTAGTATAAAATTATAGTTATTTAAAATTTCTTGGATTTTATAAATGTACATTTATGTTTGCAACGGGATATATAAATGAAGAATGATTTTTTGTTTAAAATACAATTAATTTCCGAATTTCATTGATTGGTATTAAATCGTGGAATGTTATGGATATTTTTTTGTTGTATTTATCAATATTTTATATTTTTCCTATCCCTTGAAAAGTTAATACACATTAGCAGAGACATATACGGTGTTACCCTACTCCATGTCAATTACATAAGGACGTATTTCTTGTCTCCAAGTAATGAAAAATAATTTCTATACCTTTTCACATTTTTAAAGTGCACCCCTGGGGGAGGTAAAGATTCTCAATGTCGGAAATAATAAATCAATAATTGATTACAACTTTTAAATAGAGATACATAGCTGAATAATATTGTATATAATTATTTATATGTATGTATATATATATATATATATATATATATATATATATATATATATATATATATATATATATATATATATATATGAATATATAATAAGTATAATATTAAGAAACTAATTAGAGTGTATAACGTCGTGATGTTTAATTATTTGTTATTGATATTTTTATTATAAATTTATGAAAAATCTGTACTATTTATACATTTAGATAGATAAAGAGGAAATGAATACAGATTCGGATGCAACATAAATGCATTCATAAAGCTCGGTTAGAAATAAAACTGAGATAAATGCAAAATTGACCTTTCAATTTTGACAATTGAGTTTATCACCCAAAAGGTTTAATTTTCTTATTCCCGTTCTCACCATATCCACTAAAAGTAGTAATCGCCGGCTATTTAGTTGCACCATTACTTGAATCATTGGTTAAGCACTAATCCTCGGTTAAAAACAGTATCTGCCGATTTCGGCCAAGTAAATATTGTTGTAAATATTAGTAAATAAAAGATAAGGATTTAATCGGTGACATAACCCTAAACCCCATTTAAGGGGGCCATATTTTGAACAGAGGTTTATGAACACGGGCATGAATGATGATTATTTTATGCATGTACTCTTTGAATTTTTGAGGCTGTTGATTCATGAGGAATAGAAACAATTAAATAAGAAATGAATAATTACGAATTTTCTAATTTAGACCAAATTATTATGCAAAGTTGCATACAATGCCATGGATAACAAATAATACTATTTATGTAATAAGCACTGTTCGTCTACGAATAATTTAAAGATTTCTTGATAGTTATTATTTCATTTACTTATTTCGTTTCCTTTCGAGGTGCACTTTTGAAAGGCAACCCTAATCTCAGGGCTAAATAGACTATAGCTCTTTGGCGCAAGCCTTTTGGGAGCGCATTTTTTAATGGTGTTATGTTATTTTTTATTATTAGTTATTCGTTATTTATATTCAATATCTTGTCATGACAAAAAAAACAATAATCTGTTCTAAGAGAAATAGAAAATATTATATGTATGCATAAGTTTATTTTCTAATGAAGAGGGGTGCATTATTTTTAGTCCACGGGGCCCTGCACTTTCGGAAAAAGTATAGATCAGGGATGGCCAACTGTTGTGCACATACGATTTACTTTTTACCTTAAATGTATGTCGCGATCGACATGTTGTCACATGCGTAGTCTAAGTGGGGAAGGGGTGGTGTGAAATACATACTATAGCTGTTTTCGTGTATTACTGTGTGCTGCTCTGGGCTTTTATTTGACGCTCCCGATGCGCACCAATTCTACCTCGTCCCTTACAACCGGCACACGACCGCAAAACTTGGAGCGATACAGCACGCCATGTGGCGACTAGTAACGTTAAACGAAAGCACCGTATGTTTATATACTGTGTTTTGGTAAGAGGAACACTCTTGCGAGCATGGGTAGGCAAACAAAATATATTCAAACACACTACCTAGAGTAGTTAAGACGTAGCGAGCGATTCACCAAAATTGGCTTCACGATTGACTTATTGGCCACCCCTGGTATAAATGTTAATCATCATTAATAGTCCAAGGAATATGCGATAAAAGAGTTTTTACAGAAAAACTATGCTGTGATTTTTAGGTGACTATTATAATAATTTAGAAAAGTGTTTTTATTTGCGATTGTATCTATTTGAAAGAGACAAAATATAATGTTATTTATCACATGTGTAACTAAAATAGAGAATCAAAGAAATTATATAATTATATTCTCTCAACGAATTAGATCAGCTATAAAAAATGCAGCAGGTGGTTCGTGGTGACAAATAAAAGTCGCGGCGAAAATAAACCTAGCCGTACACCATTAACATATGGAGACGAGTCCTTGGTGTGGAGCCAGCCAGCTAAATGTTATCATCGTAAAAGGAAGTTTATAATCAAATTAAAATTCCCGAGCTGTTGAATAAGCGGGGTCTCCCGCAGCCCAATAAAATTAATTTTACACGCATGAAATTTATTAATTGCGGGCAATTAAACGAGAAAGTCAAACTGAGTCCTATTTGGTACAAGAGCTGCAAAAACTTGCCGCACCATACATTTCTTTATGCAGAATGATCAAGTATTATTATTGGAGCAAGCCGGTCGTAATTAGTTCAAAGTTCTGAATTAATTTAATTAAATGCATAAAAGCGTACACGTGCACCATTTAGCAAAACTTTACTTTAAGCAATTATTCTGAGTAATTGGTATTTTTATACAAACAAGTTCGACCGACATGTCGCAGTTGGACTAAATGTATTAA
Organism: Lordithon lunulatus; assembly: GCA_963942505.1. NCBI lineage: Eukaryota > Metazoa > Arthropoda > Insecta > Coleoptera > Staphylinidae > Lordithon > Lordithon lunulatus. The sequence goes on from OZ012666.1 coordinate 47,990,847, forward strand.
ATTGGAAACGGGTAGAAAATAATTTCCAACTTGTATTGACATATAATTTATCAGAATGGATTTATCTACTGCGTGTTAATCATCGCAAGCTGTATGTAGCAAAAAATCGTAACAAATGGTTTGTTTCAGGGGCAGTAAATTGATACGAATCTATATAACAATTCATTGGAAAATATAGTAATCAACATGAAATATGAACATTATGGTGGAACGATGATACTACAAAAGCGCAATGACATGCATAAATTGGTAGTACAGTAATTGCAAAGATTAAGGAATTAAACCACTACTAATTCATACTATATTGTTTTTTTATTTTATCATATGTAGTGTAAGTATAGGGAAAGTATTGTAATCGACAAAATTGTTTGTTACATATTGACGAAAATATATCCCTTGATCATTTAAAAACCATCTCTGGTAAATGTATGTTCGACGTACGTCATCTGTGACCAATTTTGCTGAAAAAACTAAAGGTGGATTTATAGATATATTATCTATTGCCTTCTACCTTTCGGTGTAGGCTAATAAAGTTGGATTTATGGTGAGAAAATAATAAATAATAAGTCAATTTGGGAGGATTATTTCCCATTATATTGTTTATTGTGACAAAATAAGTACTTAGAACTAACTTGTGAATAGTCAATATTCTTATTTTGTGAGCATAAATAATCCATAATATTCATAATTTTCACTGATTTCTTCTGTCTAATTTATTATTTTATGCCATTTTAAAACCTCCATTAGTCTTGATACGTTGTTGGAGAAATTTGTTCGGGGAAAATCCACGTTTACTAGCTGCGATTTTACGATATAGAAAAAGAACATTATATTTTGCACTAGTAGTTTACGAAACAAGTAAAGTTATTAGAGTTTTATGCTAAAACTCAACAAAAAAGGGCATAAATTGATGCTTGTTATAAGACATTTATAAATTATAAATATTAACATGCTGCAGTCCGTCATACATAAAATAGTATCCATGAAAATTATCGATTGTTTACAATGTATATTGACCAGGGGGTTGAAATCAAATTCTGTAAGTTCTGACCGGCATGTTACCCATGGCAACCAAATAAACAACTATTGGTATGCCCCAGGCTTTTACGAACGCTAGGGTAATATTGCCTTATGTCAAATGCCACAAAATTGTCATGAGTGACAGGGTAATAACTATTTCACTTTCTAACGTCGCTTTCACAAATTTCTGACATTCGACATAATGCAGCATTACACTAGCGTTCGCAATACCTGGGGTATACCAACAGTTGTTTATTTGGTTACTATGGATAACTGGCCGATCTGAACTTACAGAATAGACCCTGTTTTTGACCATTTGCCAACACTACTGATGTTGAGAACTCTATAACAGCACTAGTATTGTTAAATGTGCCATAATGTAATTCGTTGCTAAGGACGTATTCTTACTATAACAATTTAGAATGAAATTAAAAATATTTACTAAGTATTTCGAGTATTTTCTTATTAAAAAAAAGCATATATCTCTGACAGCAATTACACTTTACCTGTGTACGTTTTTCAAGAATATAAATTTTAATTCAGGTAAAGTGATTTTTGTTATAAATAATCAAGATAGTTATAAAAATAAATAATTCAGAATTAAAAAGTAAAATTTAGGAATGTGTACAGATTTTCATAAAAGTTTACTTAAATTCTAGTAAAAATAATTTAAAAAATCTTCCTTTCGCTATTATGATGTGTATGATATAAGTAGTATGCACTGGTCATACAGTTTTTTTATATATTAATTAAACAAATTATTTAGGCATCAAATAGAAAGAACATCTTACACGCTTCAAGTTCAAGGCTGATACAATTTAAAACACAACGAAACAACTTCTGAAAATAGCGTAGTTGATTCAAAATAAACCAATCCTTTGTTGCTTCCATCACGGAGACAGTCATACAACAATAATAAATCCATTCCCAGAATAAATAATAAAATCACCTTCGTTTGTGATCAACAGTATTGTTCAATTATAGGAGTCTGTCATGCAGAGCGTTCGCCAAATATTTCTGGTTTAAAGTTATCAATTAAGCAATGTCCTGGGCGCATTACGAAACGGACCGGGATAAAAATACCGCGGCACATGAGGAAATAGAAGTTGCGCTTTATATAAAATATTTGCAGGACTTGGCATTTTATGAGACGCTATTTATTTTCGCATTATTTACATTATGCTCTTTACCTTGAAACCGTATACTGCGTAAACATATTCAAATCCCGTTGGGCACGAATAAAGAATTCACTAGTTTATCCTTCGTGACATGTATGGAAATAGCATATGAAAAATATAAGATTGCTTTATCTACAGCTGCGATGTGAAATATTAAATATTTCCATATATAGGTGATATCTTATTTGTTTAATCAGACGTTCTGCAAAATATGATTGTTGAAATATATAAAGAGTTGCGATTTCGATTTAAGAAGATAAGGCATGAATAATATCATATAAACAAGGTCTCACTTCTGCATTATCCTTATTGATATTATCTCATATTTTATAAACGATAGACCATTTTAATAAATCACAAGACAAAACGTGAGGCATAATGCAACTCATACATTATGCAATGTCTTACATAAAACACTTTTAGGTTAGTACTTAATGTATATAAACGATAATAGGTATTTATTACCTCTAAACTACTTAATTTAAGTTTACCTTGTTTTAAATATTTCTGCATTTTATCATACACTTGACGCATTGAAAGCCTCCCGCTGCGATGATTGGATTCGGGAGGCGTGGAGGATGCCCTTGCGGCCTCACCTTCCGCAATACCCGTTAACAACATATCACTCAATTGCAAATTTATCACGCTCCGTTATCACAAGTGCTCACGATTCACTAGCTTGTTGTACGCAATAAAAAAAACTATATTTTATCACCGTACTGATTTGTTACACATGACCACTCCTTTGTCCGGATTATCTGGAAAACGGTTACGTTTACGGGCCTGATATCAATAATTTGCGCGCATTTTATTTGGCAACGTGAAAACACGACGGTACAAAATGCCAGGATTTTACTTAATTTGCGCAACGCATGAATAATAAATCCATTAACGCTCGCATAAAAAAGAATGCGCGATGGGGTTATTGCTTAATCCCGGCTTAAGTCTCGAAATTTTGAAATTGAAAACTATCTTAAGCCAAATATGGTGCGAAACGGCGCGTTTGTGCAATTCACCTTGACCGTTCTATTTCTGCAGAGTGGTGCACCGACGGCGCTTTTATAAATGTAGACATTTTAATGAAGACCGAGTTTGGAATTGAATGCGTTGCGACGCTGCGTGTCACATAAACCATGAAATATATTGATTATGGCCCGATATTTTTATGGTCTAATCCCAAGCACTTTTCCCGGCCAGATTTATGTATTTGATCTATGTAAGTGTGCATTAAGTTGACATGATCTATTGGTATTGGAATTGATTGAACGGACCATTAAAAGATAAATTAATTGAGCTATTAAAATAAGAATCCGACTGCATTCAACTTCTTTTTGTAACACACTAGAATAGAGGTAAATGTAATTTTAATGTAGTACAATCGAAGAACGAGTACTCTTTCCAAGAATGATTTATTATTATCTAGTATCAAGGCTGTGGGAATTTTAATGTATTTGTTTCAAACAAAAATAAATTCTATGCGTTTCATTGGTATTCTACACGAATTGTAACTGGGTTTTTATATTAGTGCTTACATAGTCGTTTCTAATTGTTTCCTTATGATCCAGTACTGCTTATTAGATAAATGGTCTCATTAGTGCCAGGTAAATTTACAAATGACTATAAAGAATACTATTTAATATAAATAAATTAATTATATTAACGTTTTCAATTATACAATTAAAATAAGTCGATTGTACGGTGACGTTAACATTGTAAAATTTGGCCTGATTGAACCCATCGATAAATTGCCATTGGGTCGGGTCGGGTCGGGTGTGTTTACATCGTATCAAATATGGGCATATAATCAATTAATTAATCCATAAATCTATCTATTAACTTTCAACATCTGACGAATGATTTGGCTTAATCAGTCATTACACTATCAAACGTATATATACTCGTATATACAAGGTGTACACGCGGCGAATTAAAACAAATGTGTTTCTCATTCAGTATACCAGTTTTCGAATGATTTTTTTAAAGTGTAATACATTAATAATATATCGTCTACACAAACGAAACAATTAAATTTTTAATTAATTCGAGAGCGTGCCATAGAAGTTTAAAACATGGGACTAATCAACATTACCGGAAACACCATCTTTACTTCACACCAGGCCACTTCTGCGATAGTGAGAACTACAAATACAGGGTACCCTGTTGCATGTCAATCTCTAAAGGGCATACTCCTTTACTCAAATAAGAAACATTATTGGAATAAGTGATGTTAGGAGGTCGGGAAGTGGCACTTAAAATAAACAATGTACATTTTACTACTGTAATGGCCCAATACACATGTATGAAGTTGGAGTGTTCGTGGACAAAAGTATTGCAGGAGCAGTTACGAGTTTTACACCCTACTTAGTGAGAGCTATGATGCTCCCACTGAAAACAACCACAGCAAGCATGTATAAATATATGTACCAACAGGAGATACGGACGATGTATAAGTGGAAAAATTTGACGGACAACTATAAAACTTACGAGAGGCATAAAAAAGGCAGAGGTGATAATCATAATGGGATACTTTAATGCTTAAGTAGGAAACGACAATGATGGAGCATGTGGAGGAATGACAGGAGACCGCCTGATCGAATTCTGCCAGAAGATGTTATAATAGCAAATACATTCTTGAAACTTCTAGAGAGAAGACTGTACACATGGAAATCTCCTGCAGATAAACCCGAAAAAGCAGTAAGACGCCAGATAAACTACATTCTCATGAATAACCGATAAAAAAACGCAATCAAATCTGCAAAAACATATCCTAGTGCTGGCAGATCATGCCAGCATTAGGATATAATCCTGTAATAGAAACAATTACCATCAAAATGAAAAACTATCCAAACGACAAAATAATCGTATAGACAGAACACTTCTGAAGAATCCGAAAATACATCACATAGCCAAACACCCTGTAAACGAAAGCAAACAAAATACCAATGTATTAAATGACGATAGCACAAAGAAAAATGGAGAGGTATCCAAATAGAGCTAAACAGAATAACCAAAAACACCTATCAAGCAAGGTAAAACCTAGATAACTACACACATTTTGGAACTCATGGACGAAGAAGAAAGAACAAAAATAAACCGGAGGAATATAAGAGATACAAAGAACAATACAAAGATATATACAAAACGCGCACAATGCGCAAAAATAGAACGCCTGAAAAAGAAAATGATTGCTCCATATGCTCAAAAAGAACAACGAAATGACAGGGTTCATGAAAAACAGGACTGCCGGAACGTACACCATGTGTCATGTAATAATTGACGAGAAGGATAAATGGAGGAGATTGTAAACATACAATCTGAAACTATTTGATGATGCGAAAACTCTCAGTGCTAACATAAAAGTGGACAACGTTAATCTAAAAATACTAAGGGCAGAACTAGAATATGCCCTAGTGAATATGAAACCGGGTAAAACCGTTGGCCCAGACAAAATTCCCGGTGAGATTATCAAGTTCTTTGATGAGGATGTAAAGAATGTTCTCCTAGATATATTCAACCCCACATAAGAAAATGGCCAGTGGCTGTACTTATTCCCAAGAAACCGAATGTGAAACGATGCTCAGAGTATCGAACTATTGCGATTATGAGTCATACACTAAAGTTGTTTTTAAAGATCATACATAAAAGAATTTACACGAAACTGTAGGAAGACATCAGCAATGCACAGTTCGGATTTCACGCGGACTTGTCCCGAGGAAGCGCTATAAACATTCTCTTTCAACGGTGCTTAGACATAAGCCAGGATGTGTATACATCCTACAATGACTTTGAGAAAGTTCGGCATGATAAATTACAACAACTGCGACTCATTAACTTAAGGGATATCAGAATATTAATATAACTTACACTGGCGGCAAAATCCCAAGATTATAATTGAAACCCAACTAACAGAAAATAGAGATTCGCCGAGGGATGAGGCAAAAGTGCATATTATCTCCGCGTCTAATCAACTTTTACAGTGAGACCATTTTTGTCAAAACCCTAGAGGAAGAGTCAGTAGGGATAGTTATAAATGAAGAAGCGGTTAACAGCATTAGATATTCCTATGACACTGTTTTGCTTGCGAGAAACCACACAGACATTCAACACCTTCTTCAAAAATTAAATGATTGTTGTAGCGAATATTCAAAATCAATTTTAAAACGACCAAGATAATGGTAGTAACAAAGTTTTTGCAACTTCAAGCACAAGTAAACCTAAGAGTTGATAACACCAACATAGAAAATCTCCAGACATATAAATATCTAGGTGCTTGGATGGAACAGACAAGTGACATAACAAGAGAGAACGAGTGAGGCTACTTATACAAAAATACGGAAGCTATTCATTAATCGCGTCATTAACTTAGAACTTAAAGGATGCTGCGGTGCTACGTATTGCGCACGCTACTCTACGGTGCTAAAGCGTGGACACTCAAGAAATGGCATATCGACAAACTCCAAGCTTTCGAAATGTGGTGCTACCGCAGAATATGGAGCATATCCTGGACGGAGAAGTCTTAAATAAAATGCAAAAAGAATGCGAAATAATAGATACAAAAAAGAAAGCTCCAGTACCTAGGCCATATATTACACAGAACTTGAATTAATAATACAGGGGATGATAACAGGAAAAACGAGTATTGGCTGATGCCGCATATCGTAGCTGAAGAACTTGCTGGAATGGTTCGACTGTTCGAACGCCAAACTGTTGTCAACCAAGTTCGATGTCATGATGATAGCAAATGGCCGATAGGAGGAGCACAAGAAGAAGACTTCTGAGAAGATAATGGCCAGAATTAATAAATCAATAATTGTCTATAACTGTTGCATAGGTCATCTTAGAAAAATAATTATAACATCAATTAGAATTTTAAAAATAACAATATTGATTATTTACTTATTGACATTTTCAAAAGGTATGTATATTTGCTGATGATTATTATATGTACTCACTGATTTTTTAGAGGAATGAATAGAAATATCAATTAAATAAGAAATAAATAGAGACTAAACGCTTTTGCAGTGTTGAATTTAGCTATGTCGTTATTTCTTATTATTTCCCCAAGGGTACACTTTGGGAAATAAGTATTAGACATCATCATTATTTAGTATACCCGTAGGAGATAGGCATATAATACGGTGACACCCTGTATAAATTAAATAAATATTTTATTTCTTAAAGATTATGTAGAACAACTTGTCGATGATATGGCAACAACGATACACATGGAGAAGGCCGGCCGGACTGAGGCAGGTCAGTTTACCATTGGTTTAGAACTAGGCGTATTTACTAACTGTGCCGTTAAAATAATATAACGTTAGAAAGTTATTTCGTCTGAAGTTTTATATGTAATAAAAATGCGCGGCATTTGATGTTTCATATAACTTTTCATAGTGATTATTTTTATGATCATGAAATGTATGTATATTGTGGAGTATTACGTCGGTACTAGCTGTTTCATATCAAATTACGAACACGTGACTAATAACAAACCATATATTTAAAATATGATTGAAGTGACGCATGTTATTGTTTGATGTAATATCCGACATTATGTAAACTGAAATTTCATATTAATAATTTTTTTCAGAGAAGATGCTGGCGAATAAGTAGCAGACAACGTTTGCCGGATTATTTATTATTAGAATACAACGATTTTTCGACCCTGCAAACTTTAAAAACAGTGAAAAAAAAAGAATTTTAAAATATATTCGTTCTTATCTCGATACCATTTGATGGACTGTACCTGATTTTATTAAAGTGGGCTTAAATAGTCATTGCTAAAACTGCAAGTGAGGGGTCTCATTCATAACACTATTGATAAAAATGTGATTTGGCCAGTGCACATTACTTATCACACGTACCATATATTAATGATAAGAAATCGATTAGTATGTTGTGATAAGGAAAAAACTGGCTATATAAAATTAAAAGCTTAGTCAAGGTGAAGGTTCAACCTACGGAGATGTAGCCCATGCTTACTTGGTAGTATACTAGTATTAGCGCAATATACAACAGTAGTAAGTACTATGTTTTTTATTTTCAAAATCCAAAAATTGCAGTTTGGTAATCATGAACTTCCCCTGGCCGATTTCCAACAAGAATTAATGAAGACGAAGTTACGCGAGATATAGTCACATACACAATTTGGTTTGAAAATATGCAGTAGTTTTTCCGAAAACATGGATAAGAGACGAGAGAATGTTTTAAAATGATCAGGGGTATGATTCCTGACACTACTCGTTTCGAACGTATTAATTTGATTGTCATACGGACAATTCACGATGTGTGTTCATAAAATGATGTAATGTCAGTTTACTAGCCTTAAAAAATACTAATATAATTCCATTAATTGAACGAACTCAAATCGTGAATGTTCCGTATTTTGGGGAGCAACTTGGACTATTAAGCGAATACATTCGAAACGATATAACGATATAAATAGGATTTGCACACAAATTAGATTTTTTTAGTGCAATTACATATGTTATGATAAAGTAAAAATATCTAGTCATGTAATATATAGTCAAGATATCTCCTGTAAATCCGAAGCATTAATATTCTAATAGTATAGCATAATGCATTAATTTTACAGCTTGCTGTGGGAACCAACAGCAATGCATCCTAATTGGATTATTAAATTACCAAAATTATACATGCAACAATAGCTGCTCGCAACAACTTAAGCATTTAACCAGAGGCTGTAACGTGACTCTTGTCAATATAATTCCATGTTATTAATTAATTGTAAGTACAACGGCGGTCCGCATTTAACTAGATTGCTTTTCAAGGTAAAATTACAAATAATAGATGTATGGTTCTACTAACTACAGTTTAAACTTATTGCCTTTAATAATTTAAAGATTCTACAAGCTTGAAGATTTCTTTACGAATATATTTTTCTTGTTAAATTGTAAATTATTATAATTTTGTTTTAAATATTGTTTATAAGGGTGCGGGTGCGGACAGTCTGTATACGTGTCAGTCGTAATAATACTCATATTATTAGTACTGATTAATGACTATATGTGAAAATTAATTATGTGTTACATATATAGAAAGTGACATAGTAAATAAAAGTCAGGTATGCTTATGACATAGGTGAATAGAAAAATCAGCATCATTATAAAACGTCTAGTCATCTACAAAATTATTAAACAAACTGTAAAATATGTACGTTATTTTTAAAATTTTATAAAATTCTGTCGGTGTTTTTAACACACCGAATAGAGCATAGACTTTGCTATTAAGGTGGATTTATATTTACATACAATAATAAATTAGACAACCTAGCTGAGTGTCCGAGTGGTTAGAGGCGTCGTCGCCTCGTTAGGGAGCCTCAACTTCACATTTTTCAGAGGGTTTATGTGAAGTTAAGGAAAATACCGAGGGATTAAACTCTTCTGAGCTTCTCCCTTGACCGGTGGAATAATAATAATAAGCGACATTCGCATGGAATTCGATTTAGACAAGTGTGTCACAGCAAATATAATGAAAGGTAGATATCAGCGAAGAAATTACTGAAGAAATAAGGCCCTTGTCCCTATCCCGGACATATAAATATCTTGGTATATCACATCAGTCAGTAGATAACACAAACTTAAAGAAAGGGCTCAAAGAAAAATACCATCTAACGAAGCTACTCAATACAAATTTGAATGCGAGAAACCTAACTGCAATTAATGCGCGGGCGGTACCAACACTCGTATATTCTTTCGAAATTCTCAAGTATTCTGACAGATCTTCGGGAGCTCGATATACTCACACGAAGGCATTAACAAAATTCAGAACACAGCACCCAAAATCGGCGGTAGAGAGAGTCTATGTCCCTAGAAAAGAAGGAGGACGGAACCTTCTTAACATTCACAAACTGTGTAGGGACCAAGAATACACACTTACAGACTACTTTATAGGTCTGTAAACCTCATACAAATAGCAACCGCAAATAAAGGCTATACTCCAATAAATCAAGGATATCGCGAGCATATTGTTGCAAAGATCCAACAACAGGACGCTGGAGAGTAAAAGTTTCACACGGAAGGTACCCATCAATACTAGAGAAGGATAATATTGATAAGGAGAAATCGTTATGATAGTTGAAGGAAAGATATTTAAGTCCAGAGATGGAAGGATTTACAATCGCCATACAGGATACAGAAATCAATACAAGAACCCGTGTTAAACACAACATTAAGGCAGCCGCAGAAAATATATGCAGAAAATATCGACAGCTAAACGAAACCATAGACTTTATCATAGCCGGATGTCCAGCATTATCTAACTCGGCGTACCTGGGCAAACACAATCAAGTGCTAAAAGTCCACAGCAGACTTGCACAAAACCAAAATCCTGCCCTATTACAAATATGATCCTGCATAGGTACTGAAATCGGACCTTCTATACCCGAACCATACCGTACACCACAAAAGCCCAGATATTTTACTCATGGGGAAAGTATCAAAGAAATCCCGTATAATCGATATAGGCTGCCAACTCTCCCAAAACATTAACTGAATTGGAAAAAAATACCAAATTTGAAAATTTGGCCAATGAACTTAAGCACGTCTGGGGAAATCGAGCATAAAATGTATACCGATTATTATATTATATCTGCAGCCGGTGTAGTATCAAACAATCTCACACTACACCTACAAGATATACCAGCCAGAAGTTCGTGATACCACGGACGTGTCACATCGTGCGAAAATGTTTAGGATTACGATGAAGTTCCTCCCCCCTCCCCCACAAAGCTAATCGCAACACGACCGGGATTGGTGAATGCTATGCAGCAAAATACTGAGATAGTGAGCGGAAATTCAAATAACAATAACATTTATTTCCCAGCAACTGCCCATTAACAGGAACATATACAGAAAGGAAATAATAATAGAACCTATTATAAATATAAAGAGTATAAAGACTATCGAATTAAAAATCACTATGCAACCGCAAAAGTGTTTTTTATATCACATAAGAGGTGTTTTTTGCATTAAATACTAGTAGAATTACTACATACTTCGGTTTATTTATACCACTTAATACAATGTAAAGTAATCTGAAATTGATTTTATAATATTTCTATAAAACATTATTATACATAAGCTGATCATATTGTATTATTAGATGATTGAAGTATGATCTTCAAAATTGTAGTAAATACTAGTAGAATTAGCAAATACTTCGTTTTATTTATACCACTCAATACAATGGAAAGTATTTTGATATTGATTTCTTATATCTTAAAATCACAAAGTTGTTAATATTTCTATAAAACATTATTATGCATATTATTGATTATATTGTATTATCAGTATTATTAGATTATTGACTATTATTATTTAAATGATCCTGTGAGAATGAAAGTGGCGTAAGTCACATTTGAATTTTTTTTTTGTTCAAGGTGAGAAGATGAGTTTACGTTCGCGAGACTTAAAGTCAATTTATTCATAAATAAAAATGTGCACTTAAATTTACATAAATACCAAACGCAAAATCTTCTCCTTGTCAAAACTATTCAAATGAGTCTTAAGCCTCTTTCTTTCACACAGGCTCCAATACTAGTAGAATTAGCAAATACTTGGTTTTATTCATACCACGCAATACAATGGAACTTATTATGAAATTGATTTCTTAATTCTTAAAATTTCTTAAAAGTGTTTAATATTTGTTTGTATTCTGAATAATTTATTTTAATAAAGTTTTGTTGTATTTTGTTGTAGAAATCTCACTTTACCTACATCGTTATTTTCAATAGTTTCGAAACTTTGCATACGCATATTATTTTTTATTTTGAACAATTTATTTCAATAATTTTCGGTTGTAGAAATTTTACTTCATCTACTAGATTATTTTTTTTATAAAACTTTGATTGATAAAGCCCATAAAATGCATTCTGAACAATTTATTTGAATAAAGTTTTGTTTTATTTTTTGTAGAACTGTGACTTTGGGCCTAGACCATCTTTACAAGAAATAAGCCACCTAGAAAAAATATTAGTATAGGCATATACTTATTATGGTTGTGACCGGGTCCCTCAAAAAACCGTGCCCTACACATGTTTCATTTGTTTATATTGTAATCCGGCCCTGATTACTACTATTAGGTCGAGGTAAATAATTAACTACATCTCTCTAAACAATTGTTTGCAAAATATTAATTATCATCGTTTTAATATATTGACTGATGGCTGATTGCTTATTTTATTTCAGAAAAAAATTACGATTCCCATATAATTGTATATCGTCGCCTAAGGCAGCAACGCCACAAATCTAACATTTTATTCGAGGTTGACAGGAGAGACAAAAAACTTTAATTCAATTTTCTCATTGCACAAGACGTTCCATTTTAATTCAGATGAGTGAACCCAACGTTGCACAAAACATGCAAAATATAAAAATGCCACCGACAAACATAATATGGTAACGTCGCCATAACGCAACGAATTCGGTTGAAAAATATGTGTTGGTCTTATCGAGAATAGACTCTCATCCGGGTTTTCTAGAGTTAGTATATCCGGCGAAGGGAAAAAGTAAAAATTGTTTATCCGCTACAACGCGTAACAACCCTCTTACGTAGAATCCTGAGTGTATTGGTAAAACACAGCCCATTCAAGTGAAATTCAATTCCACGAACATGCACTTTATCGAGATAAGATAATTAAGTTTAATGGAATTTGTACAGAAGCCTACCGTTTAATTGTACCCGAGGGCTAAAAAAAACAGCAGATTCGTTTCGTTGCAGCAAAAACAAATATATCTTGTATGTCAATTGATCAATGTAAACAGTAGTTACATGTATTTGTTTTTGCTAGAACGGAACAGTAGGTATCCTCTGCCGCATTGATTAAAATGCTTTATCAATTCTTTTATTTTTCTCATTTGTTTTTTTATAATGAAAACGGGAAACATTTTAAAATTTATATTTATCGTATACGTACATACAAATATCAAAACCGATTATGTTATATTTATTCTAAGATTTATATGAGTTTATTATTATAGCGAAAGAAATATGTTCGTCTGCATGTGCGTAGTGTTGAAACTCTTTTTCTTTTTCGAATTTATAGATTTCGCCGATATATTTCAGCTTCTTCATGATAATTGTATAATTTTTCGAATTAATACGTAGTATGTAGCAATATTTTTACTTTTGACTAATTGTAGATTATCCTGAAATATACCGTCAAAATATAGATAAATTAGAAAAGGAGTTTCAATATATAAGTACAGTATGACATGTAGCACCGCGTGTGAACTATAATCTTATACATTGTGCTATTTTTGTGTCTTATTCGTTCGTGTTTTAACCGTTTTTGTAAACAATTATTGAATTCTTATGTGCAACTTCTTCTGTGTAGTTGAATTCAACGATATTTAGTTAGTTTAGGTTACGGTTTGTTTTCATTATGTGAAATTTTGGTAGTTCGTAGACGACTGCCGTATGCGCTACTTTCCGTGCTTTACCTATCAATAAATACAGTACATACGCTAGCATATGAACAGTATTAAAACTCCTGTGTATTACCAATACATCTCTGTTGCTATAATAATAAATATAACTCTCTCCCTAACAAGTTTAGTGAAAATCAAACTACTTCAAATATATAGATTATAAGTAAACAAGTGTGGGAATAATTAATAAATAATACGAAGTATGGATAAAATGTTTAATTATTGGCGGAAATACTCCATATTAGGTCATCATTAAAAAAAATGTCTGTCCGTCGTCTGTCTGTCATCAATTTATTCGCCACGTTTTCGGGAAAACTATTAGATTTTTTCAAACCAAACTTTGCTATTATCACACGTAAGTTCGTCTTGATTAGTTTTTGATAGCAATCGGCCAAGGAAAATCTATGTTTACTAATTGCGATATTAAGATTTTAAAATTTTAAACTAAGTTTACGAAATCTACAACATTTATTATTTAGAGTGTTATTAAAAATGAAAAACATGTACCTGCAACAGAAATGACAATTTACGTTTCAAAACGTGTGTTTTCTGTAGAAATTATTGAATAGTTATAACAATAAATGATTTAGAATTAAAAATTATGAATGCAAATTGAAAAATAAAAATATAAAATATTTTATGTATTTTATTTTATTAAAAATAATATTTATCGTCGCCTAAGCAACAGCATACATCTAAAATTTTATTTAAGGCTGACAGGAGGAAGGAAAACTGGTTATAAAATGTTTATTGGAGTTTTACTTTGCCAACAAGTTATCCAATTTTTATTTTATTACTTATATTTTATTTATTTGAACTAGGAGCAATTATATTAGTCCAATAAACATTTTATAATCAGTTGTTCTCTCTCCTGTCAATCTCGAATACAATTTTAGATGTGTTGTAGCTGCTTAGGCGGCGATATTTAAATCATTATATTACGTTTCATAAAGAAATAAGTAATATGCACTGGCCATATCAGATTTTTAAATTAAATTTGCAATCTAATTAGCTTGCAAACGAAATTTAAAAATTACTCAACAGTCAAATAAACTGAATCCGAATTATTCGCGAATAGGCTAGACATTTTCAAAAGTTGCTTGAGAGGTTAAAATAGACACTTAATGTTTACATGCTTTTTGTTTGCTTAATGTATCAAACCAATTTAAAGTGTAAATTCACAGTTTTCTATGTGAACGGTGCTGTAAAACGGGCGTCATTACAAGAAGAAAAAGGTTATGCGTTTATATAAGTGAATACACTTTTCTAGAGAACTTTATACATAAACTTATTGTATACACAATGAACCATTTTCTTAATATGTAAATAACGTCACAGCAGTGTCTACTATGGCACCGTTTTCTTATGAAAGTGTAAAATTACCGATAGACTACTATTGTAGTCGAGCTATTTATGGCATGTTGATTCAATTGGATTAAACAACACATTTACTGACATGACTATTTAGGGCTAATTTAAATACTACATATAAAATTTCAGAAAATTTCACTTAGGATCACCAACAACTACAACGAGCACAAGTTTGTTATACAATGCGAATTGCGGATTCAGCAATCCCCAGTTCTCATCTATATGGACAAACATCATTAGTTGGATAGCATTCTCGTAGTAACTGAAGTATACAGGTGAATGAAAACTATTACGAATGTTAATTGTACTATTTCATCAATTAAATATTCAATCATAATTAATACGTAACCTTAACCTTACACTAAAACCCTCTTAAAGAAAAAATAATTTATAAATTTAAATTGATAAGAAACTGTAGAGATATAGAATTTATTGTTATTATTTTCCCCCCGTTACAAATAACTGATAAATATTTACATTGTCTAATTTAAAAAGAAACGAACCTGCATTACATATATTATTTGAATTATAGTAGTTTATTTTCGAAGAAACCTAGTTAGAGGGCAGGAAAAATTCCATTATTATAGATTAATACTTATTCTGAACATTCTCAGTATCCGTTCAAGTGTGGCCAATATTACACATTTCTCTGATATATATTTTTTATGTCAGGACTCTCAATATATTTTATTATATTCAATCTCAACAAAATATATTTATAAAACTTGATTCGTTTTCGCTGTAGTATGGGAAGTATATAATTGGACAAAATGGAAACAGTATGCAGTATCAAATTTCCTAACTATTTTTGATAATGACGCAATATTATAAATATTATATGTTATCAATTGTAATTATATTTATTGACGTACATTAAATTCAGTTTTTGCAGTTAATTGATATGTACAGTACTACAAGTGCATACTATTATAATAACTTCTTTATGGAATAGTCAAAAACTTTATATAACAGAAAGTTACTTTACTAAGCAACTTAACTTCAAATTATTGCAACATTTCATTTAAAATTAAGACCATTTATAAATATTCATAAAGTGTTACTGTAAAATCCTTTAAAATTACCATAATATGTAAAAGCTATTTAAAGTTAAATAAATTCTTCATTTCCTCGTTTTGTATTATTAACCTAAATGTCAGAGCTTTCATTCCGTGCCTTAATAAAATAAAATTACAACACGTGCAAACTCGAATCTTTACAACCTGAACGCTTAAATAATGAATTTTGCACAAAGCTGTTTTCGCGTCATGACTCTTTTGCATGGCATAAAGAAAAAGAAAAAACATACAAGCGAATTTCTAAAGGATAATTCATCCACAGCGCATTGGGATTGATTTATAACGGTTTTCACTTCGCCAAATAAAACCGCGGTTCAGCACATAATAGCACGAGCACTACCGCAAAACGAGATGCACCCACTGGAAATGCTCGCATTGTCCTACACAAATTCGCACATCACACGCGTATGGACTTTAGCGGCGCACTAAAAGAGCGACGAGCAGGTCCATATTCACAACAGAATCGTTTTATATATAAAGAAACGGCGCGTTTGGCCAAATAATCATGCCAGATAACTACCGACCGCAACACAGCTATGCTATATTGAAGAAATTAATTAAATATTAATTGGTCGTACTTTTCTTTAGAGCCCGATATGTTTTGACAGGCTGCACGTGCACGTTCCAACTTCGATTGCTAATTCATTTCTTTTGAAATGACACTTTTTAGGAGATGTACACACTGCGCGAATAAAAACAAACAGGAGGCCGCTGAGACGAAACTGCGCGGGCAGCGTTTGCTTGGCACGACTGATTTTTCAATACTGTTAGATCTAGCGCAAGAATCTCTTCAGGGAGACTTAAGAAACCAGTGACGTAGTCGTTTTTCCCCTAAATTATATTTAACGATTCACATTTCATTATTGTTTTTATTTTAATGATTGAATTAATAATGAATGACTGCGTAAATATAATTAACTTTGTTTAGAATATTATAAAATTCGTAATAATTACAGGAAAGCAGTGAATTAAATTTATTTATTTATTTTGTATTCGCTGCAGGGTAATTGAAAGAACTGAAACATTGTTTGCAAATTAATTTTAAATTGGATGATAATAGTGAACAATTAGTTGCAATAATAAATATCATTTTAGAATACAAATATTTTATTATATATAAAATGTATATATGCTTACTACTATTATTGCTATTATTTTCTGTTATTTATGGATATGTTTCAAAACAGATAACACTTTTTCGACTCAAAAGGATTTCCTACAAATTAGAGGTATATGTACTATACCTTTTAAAAAAATTGTTATAACATAATAATAATTTATGCCCAAAAGACAATGTATTACATCTATATAATAACTGTACATAAATATGTACAACATATATTTTGAACACATTTTTACCACAATACCTTTTTAGAATTATCCCTATTTATTCTAAATTCTCAATCTTCATTCATTCATGCTCTACTTTATAAACGTGACTTACGTTGTACTAGATTCGTCAAGAAACTTGAACAAGTGTCTAGTTTCAAAGATTCATTACTCATACTATCACCTACTGCACCTGATTATGTGATTGCTCATTGTACGTGCTGGGCATATCACATGAATATTTGAAACCGGTTCAAGTTTCTTGACGAATCTAGTACAATGTAATTCTCGCTTAGTAATATGCCCTCGCCTCAATGCCATTAAGCTTAAAACAATATCTTTATTAATTAGAAAATCAAGATTGAAGAAATGTTTCATATAAATATAGTAATCAATATTCATAAAAGTGGACTATCCCTCAAATAACCATTTTTATGTTAGTACTAATAATAATTTATTATTTAATCATATGCCTTCTACCGTAAGGTATAGGCGTTATTAGTAATAATAATGAAAATAATAACATAAAACAAGATTCTTAAAATTTTAGGGGTACTTTTGCTCCCAATGCCTCAAATTATTTATAAATTGGAAGAGAATAATAAATAATCAGCACTGTTTAATGAGCTGTTATGCTTGAACCTCGCCAAATTCTCATGTTACAAAGAAAATAATTAATGCTTATTATTATATATAATTTTAGAGTAATCATATATCATTATTAAAAAGTTGTTAAAGTTATAGCCTTTGACATGCCCTAGATGTCAATGCTATTAAACTTAAAAATATACCAATACGTATTAGTAAAAAAATCAAGATCTCAAAAATAATGTTTCCCATAAATTTATAGTTGAAATGCTCGTTCTAAATTCTAAGTATAGCTTGCACACTTCGTACATTTCATAAAAAAGTTAAAATCTTTCCCGTCACATTTCGCCTGTGCTTAAATAATCAATGAGTTCCTCCCGGCGACAAAACTCGTAAGAAATTGAAGTTGACACGCCACTGGGAAGCAGCAGTCTCAGACTACCTGACGGATTACGATTCACTCCCACTCATTGTAATTACTCGTTACAACTTTTACGGCCACTGGAGACAGGTAGGGTGAGTGCAGTATTTTCAATAGTTAGCAGCGGCGGAATTTCATATTTTGAGGAGAGTCGGGTGGCGTTGGGTAATTTAATTTAAATTTAGTCACAGACAGAACAGCGGATGTGGAATTAAGGTATTTCCTATTACCCTAGACAATTCCATCGATTTCCAATACGTATTTCTGCCTTACGAATAATATTATCCAGATTATTGTCGGCCATGAAATAAATATTTATTAATATCAATTAACGGCTGTATTTTGCAAAATACGAATCAATCATATATTTAAATTTAAATTTCCACGGTATTCGAAATTACAATAAATATTTGCATTAAATTCAGCATCGTTATCGCTAGTTTATTTAAAGGTGCTCTAAATACTCAATAACCATTTTGAGTATAAATAGCGTTCACAATTCGAAAATAGATAGGACTATCAAAATAACCATGACATTATTAACTGGTGTCTGTGTGTGTGTGTGGTAGCTAAAATACTCGGAAAAATTTGCATTGCGCAAATCACAATGAAAAATAGTAACCGCCTTAAATTATACATCCTGTTTGTGAATTAGATGCGTCAACAGGTCTTTAACAAAACTAAATAAAAACCTATGAAAAGTGTATTGCCCTAATTCAAGCCCATTTTGTTCGTATAAATAAAACATTCATTTGAACGTAATTTCAAATAAATAGTAGTAGTATTTTATTTATTCAAACAATCTGTCATAATTAATCATTGTATCATTAATGAATGTAACAATAATGAATTGTATCATTTGCTTATGATTTGAAGTAAATTAAAGTGTAGTTATATTAATAACATATGCCACTTTTAATAGATAAATTGTGATATAAGTGTAGGTTTCGTCCATTATTGAACTTTTGAGTAACAGAGAATAAAGACACACCACCGTCTTTATTCTCTGCTACTCTGAGTCAATAATTCTAGGATATCGGTACCGTAATATAGCAACCATATATGATACTATAATCGTATGAAACCGATAATGGACTTATTAATGAAATATTAGGATAAACATACTATCTATGAATTATACTTATTTTCAACGGTAAGTGGCGTTAAAAGAACGCCTACAGGTGTTGGAAAATATCTGTCTACTCCTGTCATATCTAAACTGGTTAACATAATTCTTGTTGGAAAATAGAAAACATGACTTGCTAACGTTTGCTAATCAGGGGTGTATTTTTAAAGTAAGTACCGTTTGCAAAAAAATAAAACTATTTTTACACTAGGTGTCCGCCGTACGACGGGGATGATTTGTAATTATAGCAATAGACAAATCTCTACTTTAATATAATAAATAAATACATTTATAATTATAAAAAGAGCAAAACTTTATTTAAAACATTGCTATTACTTCAAAACACTTAATACTTCAGTTAAATAATGAATAATTAATATAAACATTATATAATTTCCTCTGTGGAAATTCGAACCGCTCAAAAGTGGGGGCGCACTTTTGAGCTAGCAGCACTGACAGTACAAAAACAAAAATGACGGGTCGGTGCGCTTCAAAACATTGTCTTCGTTTTTATGTCATAAAGATGAAAGCCTGTACCTTAATCTAATTTTCTATATAATTGTAACCAAGATTATAGCACATCATATCGTAGCTTTTGATTCCGAAAGATGTCTGCCGCCGCCTTTCTCTTTCACTTGTTCGTCAACTTTCTGTAAAAATATTCTGTAATGACAGAACCACTTGGTTCATCGTCATGAACATTCGTGCGGCCTTCTTTACAGCCCATTTCTGTACCATTGCATCACTAATTATGTTTTTTTTTTCATAAACTTCACTTCATGGGGAGATGAATTTCAGCCGCTTTCACGCCTTTAGCACTACGAACACGAACTACAGCGCGTATTACATAGTCAGCGGCATTCTCAATCGGAGGAGGCATTTTAAATACTCACAAACAAATATAAATACAGTCAAATATTTCCACAATTATATAGAAAAATAGATTAAGGTGCAGGCTTTCATGTAAAAATAAAATTGTTTAAAAAGTATACCTGTTTTATTTTTTATTTCAAAGCGGTATTTAATTTTAAAACACGCCTCATATATCATAACATAGCATTGGGTTAGCAGATTTGTGAATTTATTTTTTAAACTTTATATTCGAGACAATTCCAGAAAGCCAGTAACCCTACACAAGCATATTAAAGTGGTTTTATAGAGAAGTAAAGGGTGACATATAGCGCAGTGTGGTATTTGTGTGCACTAACCGTATTCTCATAGTGATAGTAAATAGACAGAACAAAATAGTGGAAATAAGGATAATTTATGCTCATAAAAAGAATATTCACTTAACATTTAATTCTTATTTTCTCACGTAGACCGTAAAAATAATTTTCTGAAATTTATTTCTTATTTAATGGCAGCATAAACCCACTTTTGTGTATTGTGGCGATAGACTACGTGTCTTTTTTAACAAACCTTTATTATGAGAAAACAGTTTCAATGCACAGAATACCAGCAAATTTGTAGTTTCCTGATCCCGTATTATTTATTGTATATCGGTAGGTTCGTGACAGGCTAGTGTCTACTATTTTATTGACGCTGTACTGTAATATGCAAATATAACAGAAAAGGCAATTTATTGGAGTGAACTTCATTAGCATACATAAACACTAGCGCCAGCAAGCCCGTGTGCATACAGTTATTGTGTATTATGTTTAATATAGCCCTATTATACAATTAATAATTTGATGTTAAACCAAGTGTACAATTGTTAGAGAGATTATCATGATGCAACATTATTTGTCAGGGAGCCTCTCCACAGTAATAAATCAATTGCTTCAGTGTTAACGACGGTGTAAACTGATGATGATACATAGACTGCGGATATCGCTCATTTCACATTTTTTAAATTAAAATCAAATACGAAATGAAATCAAAATCAAAATCAAGTATCTCATAGAAATGCATTTATATTTAACTTCGGTTAGTGCATATTTTACTTTTGTATGCTTTTTAGTTGTTTTTAAAGACATTTTACTTTCTAGTTGCTTCTGTATTTGCAAATATTGTAAATTGGAGGGCAAGTTTGCCGCGGTATTCCAGCACCAATAGGTAAATAATTCGGGTATGTGCATATTACATTTTAGTATGATTATTTAGTTGGTTTCGTATAATTTAAGTATTTCTACGTTTACTTGTTGCTAGTGTCAGACAGAAACAGATATTTTGAGCCGAACTCTAGCCTTTTATCTCAGTTTCGGCTAAAACCGAAACGTTTAAAGGTAAATCTAAGGCAGGTTCACTGAATGCTTTGCCTAGTTTTTTATTACAAGATATCTAAATACCTATAGTATATACCTGTAGTATAATTCAAACCCAATTAAAATACATCATGCCATTATTAGAAGAAAAAATGAAAAACGACAACATACACATTCAGTTTCGCGTAAATTATAATGACAATTGCAAAAATGACAATTAATTGCACATAATGAAAATCAAGATGCGAATAAAATGTTCGGTAGTATAAAAGGCAGGTTCACTGAATGCTTTGCCTAGTTTTTTATTACAAGATATCTAAATACCTATAGTATATACCTGTAGTATAATTCAAACCCAATTAAAATACATCATGCCATTATTAGAAGAAAAAATGAAAAACGACAACATACACATTCAGTTTCGCGTAAATTATAATGACAATTGCAAAAATGACAATTAATTGCACATAATGAAAATCAAGATGCGAATAAAATGTTCGGTAGTATAAAAGGCGAAAGAGACAAAATTTTAAGCCTTCGGCAGTGTATATGTGCAGCCGATATTATTTACTCGATTGCTATAAAAGCACCTTACACGGTCAATAATACTGTCAATCCTATTACTGTCAATATTTGCTTCAATCATCCTTTTATATTAAACAAGTAATCAATTATCCAGATAAAAATCAGTATTCTCTTCATTACATCATTAATATACCATACACGATAAGTTATACTAAAATAATGAACAATTTAAACATATTATCATCGTACAGTAATACTGTCATTATTATAAAATATTGACAGTAATATTGATCGTGTAAGGTGCCTTAAATGATAGATGTCAATAAATATAAAGTGTCAATGAACAACAATTGAAGTAATTCTAATTCAAATAAATACGACATCGGGAAGTTAAACACAAAGTTGATGAGGACATTGATGTGAAATTATAATAATATAAGTAACATATAAATGTTCCAAACAGTCAAACAAACGTTATCAAACCTCCAGGTTAATCCCGGTGCCGATTCCCGAACAAGCATCTGGACGAGCCGAAGTTCGGCTTCTCATAACAGGGGTAGTTTGGCCCCAACAAGTTAATTATTATATTATTATTATTATCAGAAAAATGCATAATATACATAATTTTATTTTTTATCCAACGAATACTAAAGATTACTGTTAATGCACCCTCATCCTGTATACTGAGGACTGAAATTAAATTATCAAATTAAATTTTTATATATTTTTTATATTATATTATATTATATATTATATATATATATATATATATATATATATATATATATATATATATACATATATATACATATATATATATATATATATATATATATATATATATATATATATATATTATTAATATTTATTAATAACGCCTATTGCTTTAATATGTAATAACAATTTTTAATTTACCCTGTATGGCAGAGCCCTTTCAGTCACTATTACGGTTTTTATTTATTATGTGAAATATGACTGTCGAGTAGTGTAAATCGAAATGTAAAAAATTTAAATTCGTATAGGTCAATTATGAATATAGAGTGTGCAATTAACACGATCGTATACAACAACAACAAGGTAAACATTATGGTTTACGTTTGCACACGTACGTACATTACGTATGTGCTTTCGTAGAGAGATTTAATTTTAGAGGAGCGCCGCCGATACTAATGCCAAAAGGACACTCAATAAAATATACAACACGGTTCGGCTTTTGTTTATTTTGTCATGTTGGAAATGGGCCAGAAGGAATTAGACACAACTTAGATATTAAATACCAGTGCCTGAATTATGAATAAATCAGGGATATGGCTGGAATTTTAAGGTGATCATAATGTGAAAAGCGCGAGGAGCTTAGCTACGGCCTATGGGTGCCATTAAAATTCTGGGGCGGAAGTGTCTGCGCCGCTGATGATAAAGAGTTTATCAGTGCTAATGGCTGCTTTAGAGTGAATTGATTGTGTTTACCTGATAACTATATTTAAGATCGACCAAAAGCCGGAAATAAGTAACTAACGAACACAAGAACACACAGTTCAATTATAAAGTCAAACATAATCAAAAACTTGTATCAATACATATATCTATGTATGTGACTATATGAAAGATTTTATATGGGTTGTATACCACGTTAACTACGATTCCTCTCTATCACATGTATCGAATAGCATACATTAATTATATTATTTCAACTTGCACGTTACGCGAATCAAAGGTAAATATTTTGTTTACTACACGTGATTGAAGTAAGCACGTTGGTATGATATCTTGTCTGACATTAAATCTACCGGGAAATTATAAATATAATGGAAAATTGAAACTATTTATTTATTTCATTGCTTAAAAGCACCTTACTAAACAATGTATGTATACATACATTGTTTATTCCACAGTTATTATTATGAAATTAAATGGAAAACACCAAATTAATTCATTCCCAAACGTGACGGGTGATTTTGTTGCCAATATGTCAACTCATAGGTAAACATTGTCACTCCAATCGATTCATTTAGTGCCTACTCTTGTTATTAGAATTTAGCCACCTCCTCCCACAGAAACTCTCAAATTCTCTCAAAATACCAAATATATACATATTGACTGTTTTAATAATTTTATGTTGGCACCATCGCCGAATATATTAGTTTTACTACCAAAAAAATCGATTTTGTTAATTATTATGATACATATTATAGTTAAGTTATGTGCGCCCTTGTCAATCTTTTGTTTGTTGTGATTTGATTTTGAGTGTTTATGTTGCCTCTCAAAACATCATTTGTAATTTTGACTGTTTTTAATAATTTTATATTGCCACCATCGCCGAATTTTTTGACTACCAAAAAAAAATAGATTTTGTTAGTTATTATGATACATATTATAGTTAAGTTATGTGCGCCCATATCAATTTTATGTTTGATATGACTTGATTTTGAGTGTTTATTTTGCATCTCAGAACATCAAAAGTATTTATAATTTTGACGCTTTTAATAATTTTATTTGACACCATCGCCGAATATATTTTACTACCAACAAAATCGTGTTGTTAATTTTATTATGATACGTATTATAGTTACGTTATGTGCGAGTTGTCAATTTTTTGTTTGATGCAATTTGATTTTCAGTTTTATTTTGCCTATGATAAATTCAACATATTAACGGTACTTAGCTCTGATTACCTAAACAAAACGTAAAATCTATCGTCATTTAAACGTCACAACAATAGTTTTGCGTATTGATAAAGGAATATATTTTGAGAGCGAAATATGACAACGTTTTATACATCACGTTAGAATACAGTGTTTGTAGATGACGTTATAAATGACGGAACTGATATATTAACAAACAAATTCAAATCCTTAAAACGATTGACACTAAGCGTTATCTATATTATCACTAGTAAAAAATCCATTATCTTCCATTTTACATCAAAAAAGTGGGATAATACTAACCGTGTTGTTTTCAAAATATTATAATTATTGAGTTAGAATAGTTTATTTTGCAAAGTTAAGAACCTAGTTAGGGAGTACCCATTATTGCCAACCGGCTAATGACTGTGAAATCGTTTTGTAATCAAAATGTTGATGTTTTATTTCGAGCACTATCAAAATCTTGTTTAAAATGTGACACCACAGTACTTCATGATATTAACTGGGTGAGGTATAGAGATATACCAAATAGTTACTCAACAATTTTGAAATATTTTTCTTTTGAATTTTCAAAAAGTGTTTCTTTCATGGATGCTCTATAGAGAAATATACGAAATAGATACTGAAATTATTATGTATTTTTTTTTTATAAATTTGCAATAAATTGTTTGTTCCGTTTTGAATCATTACTTTTTGTGTGGGACTATGTAATATCTTATAAACCAAACTAATTTTGATACTTAAATAGCCACTTATATATCATTAAAAAAATAGTCGTCACAACTACGGAGAGAAAATTGATTCTCATACTGGTGTGCAAAACACATGTTTAGGATTTGTATAGAATTTCGCTTTAGGTCCCCTTTACGAATAGTAAATTGTTACCCTCATAAAGACAAGTCGTATAATTGACTCGACACCAGATGTTTGCAAAAGGCCATTTTATTATCAATTACTGCTCTGTACATCGCAATTTACTTGAACTTGCCATTATTCAGAGTGATAAATGACAGGGGCCAGTGATTTAAAGCCTCAATAACTTTAAAGCATGCCCCATTCATCGTTTTAAACTCTCCCAGTGGAAGCGTCTTAGTATTGTAACCATTCAACCGATTTTAGAGGAAACAACTTTATATCTGTTTCTAACTGTATTTTTTAAAAATTTATAAAATAAACAACTAAATGACTTTTTGTCACTGAAACAATGGTGTTAATGGAAAAATATAATTCAGTTCACAATGAAATGTGTGATATGCTTTCGTTTAACATCCCCGTGGCGTGCTGTATAGCGGTCGTGCGCCGCCGGTTGTAAGTAGAATTGTGCGCATCGAGAGCGGCAAATAGTACAAGAGACAATAAGCCCGTAGCAGCACAGAGCGATGAACAAAAACAGGTAATATTGGACAATATACTATTTTTACCTAATGCGATTTGTTGAATAAGATAAAAAAACTTCTATCTTTATAGGGCTATCAGCCGAATGGCTTTTCCGCCCGTAAAGGCAGTTTAATCACCCGGGATTTACCTGAACTTCATACAAAACCTCTGAAAAACTGTGAAAGGTGATTAGCTAGGATTTGAACCCGCGCATCACAAATGCACAATACGAGACTGCCGACGACCCTAACCACTAGGCTATTAAGCTGGATCGATTAAAATAGGGGTTATCAAAATATTTCTACGAAATAGTATATCATTATTATTAATAACACTTTATAATCATTGAAAACTTGCGCTATTTTCTGTATAAACCTCGGGAGGGAGATCATTCGACCCGGGCACCTACCTTGCAAATGTTCACGCGACCGACGTATTGTATAGGCCGTAGCTCCATCTTGTTGAAACTAGTAGTCCTATGGATTGTTTTCTTACCTATATTCTTCAATTTTTAGGCGCTAAAAATTATCCAACATATCGCAATATCAATTGAAAAATAATTGAAGAATAGTAGGAAGAACCCAACCTAGAGAAATAGTTGCAACAATATAGGCTCCGGTCCATACAACACGTCGTTTTCATCAAATTTTGGAAGAGATGTTCCCGGGTCGAGTGTTCTCCTTGCGAGAGGCACTTCCTGATTTTTTTCTGGGGGACACCTCAAGGCCGAGGTTTTTAAACATCGTCCTTGGGTCTTGTACCAACTAAAGGAGGCCATTCAATGTTGAAGTAATGAAAAACTACAAAACACATCTCGAAATATGAATCGACCGCCAAAGCCACCGGTATAATTTTAAAACCTTCCAATTTACATTTACATTTAAGAAGTAAAAAGGTTTTGGTGATACCTCGTACAAATATTTTTCAATCCGCTTTAAAATGTATGATAAAGTATGTACATCAATTTTTTAGTATTATAAATATAATCGGAAACTGCACATTTCCATGTTTTGTAAAAGCAGTAGTAGTTACTGTATTTGTTAAATTTGTAGCTGGTTATCGACCTTTGGGTCTTTCGGGCGTGTGTATGTGAGTGCACTTCAGAAAATCGCGAATTTTCAAGTGTCATTAATTGTAGGCCAACAACAAATGGTACCGACTACCGTCAAAAACATAGGTAATGTATTTTTTTGGTTACAAATATGGAAACTCATTAAAACATCCGCATTTATATTAAATATAATACAGAAATAAATTAAAATATAAAACAACAAACACTAAATTTTAAATTATGTATTATATTTTATATGGATGCGGATATTTTGATAGCATTTTCCATATTTCTAAAAAAAGAAATAGACGTTACCTAATAATCTTTTAATTAATTTCATTAAAATTTGGGCAAATTTTAAATTTATGTTTTTTTTTTTGTGAATTGCAAATATTTTAATGAACTGTTAATATGAACGATAATATCAGGAACTTTATAACAAAAAAGACGTATATGAATCGAATACACATACTGGTTTAGTGAACTTTTTAGCTTCGATATAGCCACATATAAAATATACAAACAATAACTATAGCTGAAGAAATAGAGAATAGAAGACATAGGTTAACATGTGTTATAAATTATTTTAAACTTATAAATTGATTTTGTAGATATATTATTACAGAAGCCGATGTAGTGCAGTCAGGGCCGGTCCTAGGTAGTCGGCCGTCTGTGTGCAAACTTAATTTGGCCGCCCACATGCTGTACTTAAAAATTTACAACTACCATTATATAGGATATTAGGGTACGGACTTATGGGAAGAAATTAATCATTTATAAACGCTAATCTGAGAAAATACTGCGAAGAATCTTTTATAGCCGAGGCGAGTTCAAACTTTATGTTTAGAACTCTTTCGATAGCTCATGCCCCGGGCTGAATTTGGCCGCCCCTAACGTTGGACGCCCGCGTGCGGTGCATGCTCGGTAGGATCAGCCCTGAGTGCAGTGGTCAGAGTTCCAGAGCCGGCCCGAATAGTCGGTTGAGATACAATAAACCCTTAAATGCACATTGTTGTAGAACTTCAAGATTACCTTTTAAAATGTACAATGCCTAATTAACAACATTATTTTAAAAACTGTAATGCTGTATATCTGCATACGTATGATTCATGATTTTGAGAATAAATGGCGATTCTTATGTTTTATTGCAAGTGGACGACTGGCTGTAACTATTATTTAATATCGATTTTAAAAAAATCATGCATTAACCCTTAATGACACTAGAAACACTCGCATACACATATACTATCACACGGCAGGACGAAGGTTTTTAGTATTATAAATCTAATCGGAAACTGCACATTTTCAGGTTTTGAAAAACAGTAGTAGTTGTATTTGTTACAATTTGTAACTGGTTATCGACCTTCGAGTCCTTTGGGCGTGTGTATGTGAGTGCTACTTCAAAAAATCGTCCGCGAATTTTCAGTGTCATTAATTATATGCCAACAACAAATGGCCAGCTACAGAATTCTAACAAATACAGTATCTAGCTAACTATATTATTACAGCAATCTCATAAAATACGAAAATATACTACTTCTCTTAGACCGCATTGATAACCATCGTGAGCCGCATACCGTCCGCGATTCGACAAGCCTGAATTAAAGTCTATTTTAAAATAAAATTTTAGAAGCAGTAATATGCAAATATTTATGAAAATATAAAAAAAATCAATTAATAACGTTATTTTAGTAATAACTGATTCCAAGAATTAATAAATGCATGTATTTGGTTGTATAACACCTTATAGTTTTTTAATAAATGTGGCACCAAAATAATAATAGATCGATTACGACATTTTTGAATTTATCCTACCAGGTACGAATATGATATAATTCTACTCCTATAAAATAAATATTCTTATTACATTATACATTAAAACAAGGACTAAACACTTCATGATCGCGAACATAACGCTATAACAGTACGCAATAAAAACTATAGCAAAAATATATACAAAGCCTTATGTAGACCCTTACTGAATTATGGCGTTCCCCTACTAACACAGACAAGTAAGACTGCTCCCAATAATATACAAGTAGGGGAACGTTCCTCTATTCACACACTAACTAAAATCCGACATCCTAATAATCCTTTACACAACCCTCCCAAAGACATCCTATATTCCTGAACCAATTTAATCCCAATTGAAGAGAGAATGCAATATCTGTTGCCACGAATATATTTAACCATACTATTGTACTCCTAAAACCGACACATCAGGCGTAAATTGAAACATCTAAACATCACACTCCATCAAATCATTTCACAAATACACGACAGAAACAACACTTACGATAGAATAACGTATAGAAATACAATGAACAGTATTAGCACGAGTAGAAACAACTCGGGTCGATAAACTTTCACAACGAATATTCTCACTATTATATTTTTTATCCGAATTTATATTTGAGGCAATGAGAACAAAAGTGACCTTCAAATTAAAAAAATCTTCTATGTTATTATCATTATTATTATTAGTAGTAGTACTAACATAATAAAAGATATTTTTTTTAAATTTGAAGGTTAGTGCACTTTTGCCCTTAATGCCTCATTTATTAATTCAATTACGAATACAGATAGGGTGGGTTCATGCCGGCATAAAATGTTTATTGTGACAAGTACTCAATATTACTACTCTGTCCGAAATTCTGGTACAAGTTTCTTCAAAATTCATTGATTATTGGAATTTAAAGTTTAAAGTTAAAATCATTATTAATAATTTCATGTTGAAAAAAATATATTCTTAATACTTTTATAGTTGGCTGTCTTCAAAACAAATTTTGACATTATTTTCCTGTTTAGAAAAAACACAAATAACAGAAAACCCAAATAATCCTTGTTTAGAAGAAAATATGGAAGGTGTAATCAAAGAAAATTGTATGTGTATAAGAAGAAACCGAAAAACTAGACAAATGACTTATGAGTAGCGCAATGGTATTTGACAGTTCAAATGTGGTATAAAACCGAAACATTACGGAAAAATGTAATACGATCCGGGATATCCAGTATAATTGTCGTGGTACAATCCGCAGTTGGTATTTTGTAACTAAAATTCCAAAATAACAATGTTCCGCATATTTGAAGAAGCGTAGCGAATATCATCATCAGCCTAACCATGTTAATAAAATAAAACAAACTAGGCTGAATTATCGAAGGTGAAGCCAAATGGACTTTTTGAAGACATTTATAACTATGTACATATAGATGAATAATGGTTTTACTTTGAAAAGATCGTATTATGCAGGACATGATACGATGAGCAAGAGCCTACAAGACTACTACTACTACAAGAGTAATAATGCTCATAGGTGCCGTGGCCAGACCGCAGGATGATTATGCTTAAAAGCGGACTTTGGCCATTAGTTTATGAAGGACCTGCCAAACGAAATAGTAAACATAATCGAGAAAGAGAATCATTAGTGACCAAAATCTTGGAATCTATCAACGCTTTCGAATTTAAAAAAATATATTTTGCCAGCTTAAGAACTAAGCTTCCAGTGGGAGATAAATTAAAACGCATATACATTCAACAACACAATACCTAACCACATGCACGTGATAATGTAGTTCTGACTGAAGGATCAAAAGACGCATGCAACGTTCAATTCAAATGGCAATCACCAAATAGTACAAACTTAAATGTTACAGATCTTCTTTTTTTTAATGCGATTCAATCGCTCCAGCACAAAGAGTCGCCAAAAGCTATCAACGAATTAATCGAATGTGTGCAAAATGCTTTCAAAGCATTAAGTAGACACATTAGGTAATGTGTATGGAGTCCACTATGATGGCTAGCGGGGCAATCATTACAAAATTGAACAGTAAATGTAAATATCTTCATTTTAAAAAATAATAATAATTATTGAATTACTCTGTACTATTATTCACGCAACGAAATAATTGTAGTAATAAAAACGCGTGCTGATTTTTCAGAGCGCTCCTTTTATTGGCTAAGCAAAGGAGTGGGCGAATTTCAAGAACCTGGTTTACATCGGGCAGCAGTATCAACGGCATTGCTTTCGCAAACCCTTTGTGCTACCCTTTACCTCTGTGTTCTGTTTGTGTTATCGCTGTTATTTTATGTTTAACAGGAAGAAATCAGTTTTTTTATAGCATACGAGAATAATAAAATAACAAAATAATTTATAATAAAAAAAACTATTAATTGTAGTACTTTTCAACAAACCTGGTATTTTATAGCTTTTTTTAATCTAAAGTCTTCTTCCGCAGAAAAAAGTAACTGTAAAAATAGTAATAAAGATTAATATTTTTAAAGTATTGCTACTCAAACAACCCCAGTTCTGAGTTTTTAAATAGAAGCGGCCGAATTCTATTTGAAATTTATTTCTAAATTCACGTGTACAATGTAATACGGACGAATAGTGAGAGCAGGACTATTGGAAGCGTGCACGCAGTGTTTACATCATCATTCATTTACTTCGTTCCGCGATGTTAGATTCGTCAAGAAACTAAAAGTAGTTTCTAGTTTCAATTATGATAGAAGTTTCGTTGAAGTAAATCAAAATGTAAGTAAATTCACAATGTTTTTGCCATCTTCAGGTTCATACTATGACCCATGCGTATGTTCTTGAATAAAAATCTGAATGAAACTTGAACGAAAAGTAGGGCCGGACAGATTATTTCTTGTACGATACTTTTTCTGATTATTTACACGGTTCAAGCTACAGCTGAATCAGTCTCGAATGAAAGTTGTTTGAAGTTTCTTGACGAATGTAGTACAATGCAATGCACTTATCATATAAATTATGTACTTTTTCAAAATGTAACGGCTGACTTTATCATTTACATCTTAAAAATTAAATAATGATTGAAATCCGAATGGTTGAATTCGAGGTTCAAATATCAGATATGAAAAAGGCACCTTACACGATCAATATTAATGTCAATATTTTATAATATTTTAATATATTTTTTATTTTATAATAATGACAGTATTACTGTACGAGAATTTATTTAAAATCTTCATTATTCTAATATATTAACAGTAATACTGATCATGTAAGGTATGGTAATGATGGAACGAAGAGAATAATGGTGTTTATCCAGATAATTGATTACTTGATAAATATTGAAGAAGGATTCAAGCAAATACTGACAGTACTAGGATTGACAGTAATATTGACCATGTAAGGTACCTTATACGTTGATTTGCAATACTATGGGTATAGTTCTCCCATGACAAATGTACACAAATGTTCGCGTTCGTGGAAATTCGCTTAGTAGGCGGTAAACACTTCACATATCAAAGGAAATACGAATATTCGTCTAGTCATTCAGTCAAATGCTCCATATCGTCTGTAGAGTCACGGCTATGTTTGTATGTAGCTATCAAAATTTAAATTGTGTTCCAAAATCAATGCATCCTTAGCATTGTTATGCGAATACACATATTTATATTGACGAACGACTAAAATTGTTTTTCAATAACGGCCTAACTTTAATGCTAAATCACCTTTTGAATATAATGCCCAAGACTTTTGGTCTTGTTGAGTTGTTGCTTGTAATATTAGTATGTCTTAGTTATCGACTTTGTTATACACACTTTGTTATCGGGATATCCTAACAATAGATCAGAGTATCATAGATATTGCACCGATAACGAATGTCAAATAATAACTGATGTGCCAGTAATTAGAAGTATTAGAAATGTTATTCAACATTAATTAATCCGGCAAGGTGCGATGAAAGCAGACACCAATGAGCGTATCGTATAACCTTTAATTCGCAACCACATAAATACAATCCCCCTGCCCTACTGGGTTTTATTTAATTGCCCTGGAAATCATACGAATCCTTTTAAAAGGCTCACGCACCGTCCAATTTACAGTTACAGCATCTACTTTTAAACGCAGACATTTTACTGGCATACCAATTGCCGCATTTGGAATATATTCCATATATGCAAACTAGTCGGTTCAACTTTAATCACACGATTGGGGACGTGCTAATAGAGCAGCACAGTATAATTGTGATTTATTGTGACAAATGCGTGTAATCGATTAGAAACCGACGAAATGTCCACACAAGGCCGGCGCCGGTTCCGAAAGGATATTTGCACTTACACAGTTATTTAACCATCGTTTCGCAGCTCGCTAACGCAGAGAGGAAGTCACCCTAAGTGAATTATATAAATTGAAATACATTATGCATGGAGGTCATAAGGAATCATAAAACAATTCAGACGCATCAATATTGAACGGGGGAGTATTACTGCGTCATTCTCCTAGACGCAGTGTTTAAAATATTTATTATACTGACTATACCAGCACATCAGTAGAAAATAATAGAAAAAACTATTAACGGACAATTCTTTCCACCACTATTATTTCAGAATCGAAGCGTTTTCCTCAGATGTGTAAAATATTAAAAAATATTTACGATGGCAGCGCAGGTCCGATCCCGGGTAGCCACAATTTGTCGTTGGGATACAATTAACGACACTTTAGAAAACTCAGGCACAATATTCCTTAGTAGCAAGTCCTCTAAACACTTACATGCACATACACTAAACTCGACAGAAAGACCCGAAGGTGGATAGCACATACATAGTAGATAGTTACAAATTGTAACAAATACAGTAACTACTACTACTATTTATGTTGGCCACTTTTGACAGACACGATGTACGCTTATTTTCATTTGATTAGATAATTTATTGGACCCAAGTGAAACTAATTTAGTCCTGTCTTTATGATATTGATATGAAATTTGTAGGAGGAACGTTTGTTCCATGTGAACGAGTATTCAGTAAGGCTGGGAATGTTGTAACACTGAAAATGGAAATAGACTAAAACCAAGCATACTTTAATAGTATAGCTTTAATATTTCTATTATCTGCAGACTAATGGTTCTCGAGTTAGTAAAAGTTACAACATATCTATATATACCACAAAACTGTTTACTTTTTACTTAAATATAATGTTATTTTTGTTTATATGAATAATCATTATCCAAGAATAATATTTATTATGAATGAATACTGTTGTTTTTCTTTTACTTTTTATATTGTTTGTATGTTTCTGAAGTATAATAATTAATATATTGTATAAACATCCAAATACGTGACTATTTGGTTGTATGACTTTTTGCCGGTTGGATAATTATTAAGAATCATCGATTAACGACAATATTTAATTACTATTTCGGCACTTTAGGGATTTTATTAATTTAATATTTTGCCAATTTAAACATGTTGTATTAGATCTGAGGAATAATATATGTATAAACAAATAAATAATTAAATAGGCTATATAAAGTATAACGTACAATCGATAATTTTTTTTATAATATTATGATTATGATATATTTTCAATAAGAATTTATTGGAATTTTCAGATAAGAAGTTAAGAATCGTATCAATGTGTATGTCGTCGCTTTCCGTTTGTTATTCCAAAATACTACATGGTGTTATGGTATGTATAATTAGATTAAGATAGTATTCCGAGATATATTATACTCAAAAACTAAGAAAATTCATGAGTAAACCTGTCGCAAATGGATGAATGCAATAATGAATTCAACACATTACAAACAGAAAAACTCATACATTTTGGTAAAAAAACAGACGAAAATGGTAAATACATCTACAATTAATTTTCTTGAGACAGTTGAGATCCCCGACTACAGAACCCTATTATATTGTCTCACCGATTTAGGCATTCATTATGATGCTAATAAGTAATTACATGAATACGATATATAATTTTTTAATATCTAAATTTTCTGCGCGCCCTCTAATATTTGCCACTCTACGAAGCTGCGTTGTTTGTATATTGGATAATGCAACTTTTCACGTAATCTGTCTGTCACTAGTTTATAGAAAGCCTATTGCGATAATGTTAATTACTATTTTATTGATATGTATGAATAATCCATCATTGAAAATTTAATTCCTTGAATTACATGTAGACACAATAAAAAAATCTGTTTGAAAATATTGTTTAATTATTATGTTATAATACAAGAAATATTTCTATTCGGTTCTAATTGCCGAATTGCTAATCAACATTGCATAATTTATTGCATATCACTATTAAAAATTAACTGTCTATATTTAAAATGCATAAAATGTATGTTGATTTAGATTGCGCCAAGTAAGAAATATAAATTGTTTTTGCGTTGCATAGAACAATTTTCTAATTATGTGATTAAATAAATTGCGATCGTAATCGGGGTAACCGGTTTGCCGCATACGATAAATTGTTGTGGTGTGAAATTTTATATAAAAGCAATTATGGATATAAAAGAGCAATTTGACGCGAAGTGTTTGTTTCAGTAACGATAAAACAAGAATGGTTTCTTAGCTGGGAGGAGATTTAGAGATACCGAGGAGGGGTGTCCCGTTCCTGCGAGCCGCAGAGAGGATGCTGTTTCTGCTGCGGGAGGTCGGGTCAAGGTTATAACGAATCTATTGATCCCGACGCGCTGCTACCGCCAGGAAAGACCCTCGCGCACGTGGACACCGCCAAAATACTACACCGCGACGGGTTTAAACCCTTAACCCTTTCCAGGAAGCAAATTATTACGGTAGACAATCGTCGCGGAAACAATTGTAGCTGTTTTGCGCGGTCTATTATAATAATGCGAGATTATAATCAAATCACTCACCGCCATCGTGGTCTTGAAGTGGTCGTCGCGAAGGGGAGCTCCTCGGCTGGGGTGGCTGTTTAAGTACCGCCAGCGGGACCAGACCTTCAGGGACCGATCCGGAATCATGATCGGTACCCCTTGTCGGCATGCGGACCAGACAAAAATCTGGCTTTGATGAGCATACTTCTACAACTTCTACTTGCTGTCCTTTGGATACACTGAGCTCCTGCGAATTGGTTGCTGTAAAATCGCTGATCACCCATGTCATTTCCAATACACCAGCCTGCAACAAATAAATACATACATCATTTCACATTGAGTTATTAAGTTATCTTGCGAAATAATTGTAATCGACATGCTTTGACAATTATGGGTATGGAATGGCGGATTGTAAAAGTTGTTTTAGATGTCAGATCTAAAAGATTGGAACGTTAAAAGAGTATTAGCATTATATAATGGCTGCAGCAATGTCCATACATAGAAATTTTAATAAACAGTACAATAGTACAATATTGCACAAGAATTTCTTTTCGCGTGGGAAACTCATTTTTTGAAACATACGTTTTAAAAAGCTAATAAACTGCTCCCATATTCCATAATGGAACGTGATGTTATTATTAAGTATAGAATTAAATTGCTGTACGGTCACACCATTAACTACATTTTCTGTCATAATATTCCTGGCGATTTCACCTAATATAGGCACACCTGTAATTTACGTTAATGTAATAAAATGAATTCCTGCGAGCTGTAAAAATACTTGCGAGAACAAGACACTTGATTGGCAGCGACATGCTGGTGGCCTATACCAACCAAGGAGATGTTGGATGTGTGACTGTTTGGGAGGCTTGATTGATTTAGGTCGCATCGTATTAGTGCCGGCTTTCGTGCTTATTAACCCAGCTATATACGTTCAATTAAACGCTGTTTAGCATACTAGCTACATGTAGTCTAGTGTGGTATAAATGGAAATTTGCAATTTTAAGTGACACGACATTGCAGCGTAATTGTTCTAGAATAGTTGCGAATATGAAGGCGAATAATAATTAATGCGAATAAATGTTTGATCACAGTGAAGAATTCTTCAAGCATTCGCTCGTACCACATGTACAAGTATAGGTACATAGTACGTCCCCAAACATGTTAAGGACATATCTTTAAAAAATGATCTTAATGAGTTGTGCTTATTATGTCCTGGTTTTCTGGAAGCACTGCCGTGAAATCGGCCGTTGTTGGCGGAAGTTGTGGAGGCCTGATGTATGAAACTCTCGGAAAGCGCACTTTACGTAACGGAGTTTTAGAAAACAATGCTCGCAAACATGGGTGTTGAAAAAAACTATATCCTATCATAAGTCGTAAAATGTTCAAATTTAAAATTAGGTATAAGAAACATAACAATTATAATATTAACTTTTAGATTCTCAAAATATTTCGCCTAATTGCAGACATTTCTTCCTGAAAATATGTATGAAACCCTAATATTTCTTGTAATATTAAAAAAAAAGAAACTACTCAAAATTTTAATTGACTTTATACACTTATACACATAAAAATTCATTTTTTTTACAATTCGTTATCAGCCGCCAGAAACAGATTTTAGTATTACGGTGCAACCAGGCAATATCTATAATATTTATAATGATTCGTTTTTAAATCCAACTATCATAACAAATCAACGACATATTTTGAACTGAATAAATCTAATTTAGGTTTATAATTATACTTTATTCTTTATTCAGCAGAAGAACAAAAATAAATATATATAAAAGCATATATAGACCTATACTGATATATGGAAGCGAGACGTAAAAACTAACGAAGAGGGATACAAGTAGAATACAGGCAATGGAAATGAAATATCTCGGAGGAGTGAAACAAGTTACGAGAAGAGACAGAATAAGAAATGATGACATCAGAGAAGAACTAGGAATTGAAGCTATAGAAAAGAAACAACTAAACTGGTGGCGACATTTAATTGGGTTGGACAAAAAGAATCAAACAAAACAGGTGTGGGAAGCAAGAACTGGAAATAAATAAAGAAGAAGTAGACCAAGAGTGGGGTAACATAATAGAGGAAATAATAATCAAGAAATGAAAGACAGTCAAGCAAGCAAGAGAAGTAGCGAAGACAGGAATTAGGTATAAAAAAAAGACCTTTATTGGCATTTGCCTTACTGCCCCTCCACATCACAAACCTCAACAAAAATATACAAAAATAAAAATAAAAATACAATATAAATAAAAGTACTACCAAAAATTACTAATTATCCCCATCTATCGCCGCTCCCTTTGCCCTTGCCACTTTCCTCTCCCACGCCAGCCTCCTGCAGATTTTCACGCCTTCCCCATCCTCGCATAACCATTCATTCAGCTTTCTGCAGTCTCCCACCCACTCTGCTTTCACACCCTCACATTCTTCGCTAAGGTGCCACCACGTGTCGCTTTCCTTACTACACAGCGCACACGCGGTGTACCCTAAACCCATCCACACTTTCCTCCCTCTCTCGTCTGACCCACACCTCGCTCTTGCCATGCATACCTTGTCCTCCCTGCTCCACTCACCCCTGGCTAAGTAACTCGGGAGTCTCCCACTCACTTGCCACTCTACGTAGCCAGGGTTGTAAGAGCTCTCATTCATTCTAGTCTGCCGTTATTGCCACTCAATATCTCTCAATCTCTCTCTTACCTCAGTTCCTAGGCTTCCCATTTCTCTCAGCTTCTCCTCTACCCACACCTCAGACATACCCACTCTTTCATACATCCTTCCTCTATCCTTTCTCCAACCACTCTCCGTCCTACTCTTACACCTCATCCATACCTCCCGCACCAGTCTTTCCTCACCCAATTCCTGCAATCTTTCTTCAAACTTCACAACCCTTACACACGACTCCCACCATATACTCATACGATTCGTCTCCTGCAACAGCACTGCTCTCGGTGTCGACCTTTCGAGACCCAGCAGACTCTTCAGGAGCACACCTTGCTCTCTCTCTATCACATCCCACTCACGGAATCCCCACACTTCCACTCCATACAACAGAATAGGTTTTACACACGCATCCCTGATCTTGCACGCCATTACGAGGTTACCGCCCCACAACCTCTCCCATTTCCTTCTCGCTATTCCCCAAGCCATTCTAGCGTTCGCTTGCATACTTTCCACATGCACCCTAAATCCTCCTCCACTGTCAAACCAGAAACCCAAATATTTAAAGACAAGAAATGAAAGACAGTCAAGCAAGCAAGAGAAGTAGCGAAGACAGGAATTAGGTACATATTGTATATAATATATAGAATACCATGTATAAAATTAATCCCACCAATAATAAGGTAAAGGTATTCGATTGAATAAATTAATAAATAGACCTCATCAATGTAGTTCCACTAGTTGAGGATGAACAAAATATTAAGCGGTTATTGATTTTTTTCTCATTCGAGAAGTTGCACTTTATCACACGAATTAATCGTTTTATCTTGTATAATCTTGTAGCGGCTCATAAGTACGAATATTTTATAACATATGTAAAAATTGATTATGTACTAATTTGATTAAAACAAATGTTTGAAAAAGTATCGCATGTAAGCAGTGTCACGCGATTGTTATGAAAATCTGTTTTTATTTCTGGATTCACTATGTTTGATAATCTTATCAAAAGATTCACTCAACGCCCCATTCCAATACGAAGGAATATTTTATATAAATAAGTTTACTAACCACAATACTATATTGCTGACATTACTCCACAGGGATTAAAAAAAAAGGATGTTCCGAAAGCCGGACATTTTACTTTTAATTTCCCCGCGTTAATCGAATGTGTATATATTTGAAAAATTTACCCTGTTTTTTTTTAGAAAAATGGTGATGTTTTAATTTTTTTAAATCGGAAATCGTAGTTGATACAGATAAACTATCCCTCTTCAGATGTCTACCAACATCTAATAATGACTAAGTTACACGAGATAATGCACATGCCATATGCAAAATTTTGCACAACGAACGGAACAACAAACATTATGTAATTGATACCATTCGGAATAAGGCTGGTTGGACTCTTTTTTATATAATTTTGAATAATGTCCTTTTTTGTATAATGTACATAATTATTCAGTTCCGATCACAGTTCTTTTGTTTTGTATTATTTTCGAAAAAGAATAATGAGCGATATTATGTTTTAAGGTCCTTTCTATTAAAGGACATTTTTGTATGCTGTCCTTATATAATTAATCGGTTCTGTTCACAGCTCTTTTGTTTTGTATTATTCTCGGATGAGAATACAAAATTAGTGCAATTATGTTTTAAGGTCCTTTCTATTTAAGGACATTTTTTCATATGCTGTCCTTACATAATTATTTAGATCTGTTCACAGCTCTATTATTTTGTATTATTTTCGGAGGAAAATATAAAATCAGTGAAAAGTATGTTTTAAGGTTCTTTCTATAGAGATATATTAATCAGAAATTGAATGTTTGTTGGCGTCTACTATGTGGTAATTAATTTTCAATGAAGGATATGAATCAAAGTACTAGTCATCGGGGAAACTTGACAATGCCCAGAGCTTAGGTGAAACTAGCTGTTTTAAACAATAAATTTAGTGGTACAAACATAGTAGTTATTTAAGATATATAAATCATCTATTCGACTTCTTTATTGACTTTAAACATCTATACTTAAGTGACCAAGTCGCTCGAAAGATCAATCCTCCTCTAAATAAGTCAAACCCTATAATTAATATATTTTGAAATGAATGAGGAATATAGCGGCTACACCAAACCGAGGGAGCGCGGTTTTACTCTAAAATATTGTGGATACCGGTACAGAGCAGTAATAATACACTTTAGTGATCTTTCGAACGGGATGGATACATAATCAAGATCGAACCTCAATTACTGTTCATTTGACCTATTAATTAGCCAGATACAGTCTTAAAATTATTAGGGAACCTAATAATGAGAATTTTCGCTAAATATATACTATAAAAAAATCGAATAAATACGTTATCCTTACGTAACTGTCATAAAATAAAACACTGTAAAGGTTTCAATTCTCACAACCAAATTGGTTTTAGGTGAATAATTTGATTCTGAAAATCTCATTTAAAGAGATGATTATAACGGAAGCGGAAGCTAAATATCGCTTCGGTACCGAGACAATGATGAGCAATATCGTATAAAAAAAACTACGGTATCGTTGAAAAACATAGAAATTAAATCGCTTCTCTACAGACTATAATGCAAGCTAAGCTAAACAATTGACCATTATATAGGTAGCAGCAGACCACCGACAATTTATAATTGACTGTTTTCATAAATTGATAACAGTCCACTACGATTAACAGCACAATTCTATCGGAAGTGCCAATCAATATCTCGAACCCATATTGTTGCATGTTTTCACCTGACAACGTTGGTAAAAGATTAAAATTAGTTTCATCTGATTGTTTTTTTCAACAATAAAAATCTATTAGTGTTAATGTTATTTCAGATTGCATAAGTATTAAATACAAATTATTATTCATCGTAAAACATCAAAACTATTTAATTATCATCATCTTATGTAGCTAGCTAATCATAATTTTTCCACTCGAAAATTGGCACTTAATTAAATCCGCCCCAAACTGCCGCACCAGCGTCGGTAATGTTTATTATTCCTCTCGGAGGTTGAGATGAGAGAAGTATTACGGCGGAGGAGAGACCGATAGTGGTTACATCATTAAACCATGATGGTAATTAGGAAATCCAATCATGTGCGCTCAGTAGCTAGGTGGTAAGGACGCCGCCAATACATCCACTCGCCAACTGTATGTCAACGTACGTGTTATTTATAGCTAATCGATGCTTTGTAACCTGTTTATAATGTTGATCGGTTGTACTTTATTATTTTGTATAAATTATTACAACGTGTCGCCGGCTTTTTACACTCTTTAGCGAGGTGTAGCCGTTTATTATGTCCCCGATTAATTCTAATGCAATGAAATAGTTAAACGGGTCGCCGGCAAATGCACGTTCACAAATATGTGGTATCGATTGCGATACTGTTTACTAAATTACGGTTTGTTGTTTCCGTCGATACGTCGATAATTTATCGCTTTCGTTTATGATTGAGTACGTTTTATGGGTTTACGTGTGTATGGCTATTTACTGCTTTTGTTTTCAAATGTTGCCTTTTGTGTGTTAATATTTATAACATGAGTAATCATACTGGCACTTTAAGAAAGTAATAATAATTATTGTGTTTTATTAGATTCCCGAAAAAATATAGCTTCATAAAAATTATGATTGCGTTATACCATTATATTGTTCATAAAGCTATATAATCGAATAAAGCGTTCTTTTTCTGAAGAATTATATATTAATAGTATATCCTATAAATATTCTTTTCATTAATTTTATATCATTTAGAATAATAGGTTAGTTGAATTGTTATTTGGATGAAATTTTATATTGTGATTTAAAGTAAAGCATTATTGTTTTATATACGAACAAATATATTTTTTATCATACACGTACACTAACACACGGCAGAAGGATACGGAGGTCGATAGCTAGTTACAGAATTGTAACAAATACAGTAACTATTACTACTACTACTAGAATTTGTAATATCAAAAGTGTTGGCTAACCAACATTCGATAATAATAATATCAGTAATATTATGATACTGTCAAATCTGATTCCTTATCATTAAAACTTGTAATTATGGTTTAAAAATTACACCATATGAATATATTATTAAATATTCTTTTTTCGTATACATTCCGAGACACCATGCTGTTCTACATAAAATTTCATCTCCACAAATTGACACGAGAGAGTCAGATATAAGCTCCTGCTGGCAATTCGAAATTAGATTTTAAAATCGAGGCGTTGGCGGTATAGATTTTATATTATATTTTATTTCACTATGAACAATACATTTCCAACAGTATACTTCCTATTTTGAAAAATCTGAATGTAAAATACTCTAATGGATTTTTAAATCCGAAGCTTCCTGCATAAATGCATCTAATTAAATTATAATGACGAAGTGAATTTTGAATAATTGAACCACCTTATCGTGCGATCCGACATGCGAAATGTGATAACGTGATGATTTATGGTAACAATAACGTTAGAATAACTTTAAATAAATGTGAAGAAATTTATAAATAATGGAAATTTTCGCAAAGCAATTATACATTTAAAACTTTAGAATGGCATATATTAGAACATCAGATAAATATAATGTGTAACTGTGAATTTATGATTTAACTGTCTTACTATATTTGCAACAA
Organism: Lordithon lunulatus; assembly: GCA_963942505.1. NCBI lineage: Eukaryota > Metazoa > Arthropoda > Insecta > Coleoptera > Staphylinidae > Lordithon > Lordithon lunulatus. Next base: position 48,034,092 of record OZ012666.1, read on the forward strand.
ATGTATTCAGGAAAATGTACGGGAAACTACTGCGAGATAAGATAGAGAATGAATACAGATATATGGAAGACCAGGCTGGGTTCCGTGCAAGAAGATCAACAATGGACTGTTCTGCGTAGGACAACTCATTGATAAAAATCGCTGTATCTCAAGAAATTCATCTTATATTTGTAAATTTAAAAACTAATAAAGGCATTACAATAATTCTAGGAATAGACAATATACAAAGTAAAAAATGGAGAAAAACAAGATCTCGGCGGATTTTGAAGGCACAAAAAAAGGGGCTGCTGCATTTCGCCCACCTATTTAAAATCTACCTGGACCAAACGTTAAACCACTGGAAACGCAAAGTCTAATAATTGGACATCCCTCTGCGAGATGATCAACTTTTTACACTGAGCTTTGCCGATGATCAGGTAGTGATAGCCTAAGATTACAAAGACCTAGAATATATGACCGGAAAACTAATAGGTAAGTAAAAAGCCTGGGGCTAGAGCTAAATATAAAAAAGACGAAATACCCAGCCCAGGCCGTACAGAACAGCATCTAATACTTCTAATACTCAAAGATAGGGAGTATAAGCCAGCTTAGACCAGCCCAGAACAGCTCCAGAACGATACACAAAAGCGGTTTTAATATCAGATATATAATTTTTACTATATCAGAAATACATATTGGGACTTTAAAGGTATTTAAATTTTATATTAATTTGAATACACATTGCGCTTATCTGTCGTGCCGCTACTGCAGCAAATTTAAATTTCAAGATTGTATGCGTAAACCGATATTCCTATTTTCCGTCGGTTCGTCATCGTTTATACGTCAGCCAATCAGAGATGTAGGTTTGTATCATCTGTTCTCCCTTTTCCGACGTAGAGCAGGAATATATTTCCGCTCCATAAACTTCTCTATAATATTTTGTAATGTATATAATAAAATATTATACATAATTATCTGTAAAATTAGGCTATTTTGCAACTAAGTTTGTTCTACCATTAATATATGAAAAACTTAATTGCAAAATACAGACAGTATTCATGAAAGTTGTAATCTTAATATATGCGATAATAACTTCTTGCATAGTTAATTTCGAACGTCGTTGTTAATTTTCAGTATTATTGTAAATTTACAATTCAGTAAACATGTCGTCGAAAATCCGTGACTGTATTCTTCCATTTTTATCAGCAATTGTAATTATATTATTATGTGCAATAATTGGAGTTATAGCAGCTTTAATGTATACGTCTCTGGTTGCAATTAAATGGCATACTAAGAATGGTCATATACATGGAACGATTTTACATGATCGCGAAGGTGGCAAGTTTTATGCATTTCAATCAATTCCATATGCAAAACCTCCAATTGGGGAACGAAGATTTATGGTAGAATCATATTATATCTCAAAATATATGAAACGTTCTAATAACTAATCCAATAGGCGCCTGAATTAGCAGATCCTTGGGACGGTTTACTAGACGCCACGCAAGATATACCAATGTGTCCACAGCATGACGTTGACACAGGTGAACCTCTTGGAACAGAGGATTGTCTTTATTTGAACGTTTACACACCAAAGGTAAGACTTTAAACAATGTTTATTAATATATTACACTTGCACGAAGCTCCCCATTAAAGGCACCACTAATAAACTGAAGCATGTCATGGTGTATATTTTTGGAGGCGGATTTATTGAAGGTTCAGCTACAATAAATATGTATGGACCTCATTATTTAATAACGCAGGATGTAGTGATCGTCGCAATGAATTACAGATTAGGCGTATTAGGTATGATGCTAATATAAACATATTTTATGTTAAACAAATCATGAACATTTTAGGTTTTCTATCGTTAGAGGATTCAAACATTTCCAATAACAATGGTTTAAAAGATCAGCTCTTGGCGTTGAAATGGGTAAAAAATAATATAGAAGATTACGGTGGGGATCCGAATAATATAACTCTATTCGGACATAGTTCTGGTGCGGCAAGCACTCATTACCAACTATTGTCGCCTTTAACAAAAGGTTTGATAGAATATGCTACTAAATATAAATGTTAACCTGCAGATGAAACATTTAAGGTCTTTTTCATCGCGTTATTATACAAAGTGGAGCAGCGACATGTTCGTTAGCAACTCCAAAACGCAACACTGCCATATTATTAGCTGAGGAATTGGGATTACAGACTAAAAATTTAACTGAAATGTTGAAATGGCTACGCCTGGCAGAAGAAAGAAATATACTTGAAGCGCAAAGGAACATTAAATGGGTATATATGATTTTTATTAGCTTATGTATGCTTTATAAAATTATATTACAATGAGCTGAGTATTCAATTTAGACATATAGTTAATTCTCTCCAAATCTTTAAACGCAATTTCCCTGAAAATTTGTTCATATAACCATATAAAATTTTTAGACGATCGTAAAGAATAATATATAAACTGTAAAAAAAAGTATATAGTGTCATTTGAGATACAAAAGTTGTATACACTTCCGGCCTAACCGGAAATGAATGTTGTTTTTTTGCCAGAAAATAGTTTACGTGATAATGATTAAATATTTAACCGTTTTTTCGTAAATCTCGAAATAAATAAGTTAAAGAATGTTCGCTCTGATTAATACACTTATAGATATTGAATAATTTGTTGTTTCTAATATTATAGCTTATATATGTACCTCTATTTACATACAGTAACACCGTTTGGTATGTCAAGACATAAAAAGGTGACGAATTATTTTATATTAGATATAAAAATTAACCTACTTTTCTTAACCTTTAGCCTAAAAGATCTATAATTGTTATTTTTAGGACTGTGATTTATGTGATTATTGGCCAGGTGGTCTTACCATCGAAGGCAATGAATCCGAGGCAATCATACCCCAAAGCGTGCACGAAGTACTGAATTCGGGAACTTTTGAAAAACTTCCGATGTTAATCGGAATCACAAGCAAAGAAGGTCTTCTCACTGAAGTTGAACGTGGAAAATGGGGCATTACGGACTTTAATATAGATTTAACCATTCCTAAAGATCTGAATAAAAACGGCACCTCTGACATTAGAGATAAAATGATTAAATTTTATTTTCGCAATAACACTAATTTGAATAAAATTTCTGAAGAACATTTAAAGTTGTGGGGCGATACTTGGATTAATTATTGCACAATTACGTCTGCAAGAAAACACGCAGAGTATGGCCCTGTTTATTTCTACGAATTTATAGCTGATACAAAGTTGAATTATGTTAAGAATATGAATGTAGTTTCAGCGAAGAGATCAGGTAGGTTTGATTTTTTCTGAAATTCATATATTTTATATTGGATATTTATAATAAAGGCGTTGGTCACGGTGATGAACTGGCTTATATCTATAAAGGCGAAGATTGGATGACTGATATTGAACCGGACAGCATTGAAGATGTGTTGATCAAACGAATGGTGAAGATCTGGACAAATTTCGCGAAATACGGGAAACCTATTGTGGAAACGGATAGTCTATTGGATGTAACTTGGTTACCAGCGGATCAAAATACGATGAATTACATGGAAATTGGTGAAGTTTTAAAGCCTGGAGTATTCTATAATGATAGTGTTGATTTTTGGGATGACATTTATGAGGAATATGGTGGTTCCCATAAAATATAACATGACTTATACTAATCCATAGATTTATTTAGATTAATTTTAGATAAGCATTTACAGTTGGAAATATGCGCTATTTTGATAGTATGTAAAGCTTGTATATGTAATAGTAGTAATTAGTGTATTTTTAATTCTTTATACTATATATGCAATTTCTTCAAGTTGCTGCACTAGATATATATATATATATATATATATATATATATATATATATATATCTAGTGCAGCAACTTGAAGAAATTGCATATATAGTATAAAGAATTAAAAATACACTAATTACTACTATTACATATACAAGCTTTACATACTATTATATGATTGGTTCGGTTATATACACTATTATGAGTAGTTTAGGTTTAACTCGGAGAAATATGGCTGTTTGGTTGATTTTGAATTCACCAGTATTAGGCAGTTGGGCTAGTATTCTAACAGGAAAAGCAGTTAAGAAGTAATCAAATGTATTATCCAACACTATATATAATGTAAAGAAACAACTGCGAGATTGTGGATAGCATATTCAGAACAATGTTTATTACGAGGGTACGCTCGTAATCTATTCGCAAATCAAGAGTAGGAAGTTTCTGAGAGTTAAGGTGGATCTATGCTGCCATAAAACAAGAAATACGGAATCAAGTTCCGAGTGCATATTCTTATTTTATGGGCATACATATAAATAATCATTATTTCCATTGTGAAGTGAAGTTTTTAATTGGATGCCAGCATAAATCCAGCTTTATACGTGACTGGTGTATGCACTTTTACATTCGTGTTTAGTTGGGTTAATTCGTTTGTGAGACAGCTAACATCATATTACAGTATAACCATCCCGCTCTCAGTTCTCTAAAAATGTAGTACTCTTGTTATGTGCCAGTACCCACAATATTTTTAGAGTGAAACAGCGTCTCCTCGCTCTGGTGTAGCCGCTATGTTCCTCATTTCTCTTATAGTATGCTGGGCCTAGCAGATGTGTGCGTTATAAGTGAAATAAAATAATAAAGTTTATAATAGAGATAGAGTTAAATATTTTCAATCTTCAGTACCTTCGGCGGAAAAGTCGCTCGAGAACGACGACGAAGACATAACACAACTGTATTGAATACAGCGTCCAACTAAGCGTAGGATTAAATGCTAGAAAGCCAGACCAGATGGGCTGCCTTCACAACATTTGCACAAACAATGATGAAGAGAAAGTATAAAGATGACCTAGACACCTAAACAGATACCCAGAGCCCCAGCAAGACAGACACGAGAAAGACGACAGAAGGAAGAGACAAAACGAACCCCCGCACGACGTACAGAACTCAAACAGGAACGGATACACAACGAACACCTACATCCTCCGGTACATAACATACGCAGCTGTGGACCAAGGATAATGCAGAAGTCTATGTCAGACTACGGGAGAGACTATGACAAAACTAACATGGCAAGGCAAGCGACAAGAATGACAAACTGACTTGAGATGGTGCTAGGGCGCTCAGAGTACCTCCGAGGCGGACAACCCTAGTGACAGAACATGAGGTTAGGTTTTAGTCAGTAGGCGTCCAGAACAGAACCCGAGGTGAATCCGCCACTAACTTCTAACACCAAGAGGTACCAGTGAGGCGTAGGTGTCTTCCGAAGATTTCCTCCTCACATGACAAAAAAGTTCAATCCCTTCAGCATTTAGTAGACAGGCATGCGTAGTTGATGCAAGGGAAAATTGAGTTTTGTGAATAAGATCCAAATTACCGTACAATTTATATTTCTGGCCATTTTATGTTCAAGTATTCTTTATTCTTACACTTGGAACAGGGGAATAGTCCCTATTTTAACCACGATAACTCTTAGAAAATCGCTATCCTTGATTATCGAATAGTATTCATATTAATTTCAATTGTCACTAACTAGCTGTAATTATAATTGCAAAACTATTTATAAAGCTCTCTTTATTACACGCTATAACTTAATTTAAAATGAACTATATGCCTTGATAATTTATACAGAATGTATATATTATCACTTTTATATCTAGCATAAATAGTAATTATAATTAGCATATCAGCAATAAATAGTAATTGTAATCATATTATAAGCTCTGAAACATTTAATACGATACTAAGCAACAATTAATCGGATTGTCAACTAAATATATGTTAATTATTAAAACGTATAGCGTTGTTTCAATATGTTTACGATTATGGCTTTTAAATAACGGAGTATTCTACATAAATACACTTGTGTAAATTCTATTTTCGAATAAATTCGGTAACATAATCTCTTTATACATAAAATTAAATTGTAGCGGCTCGTCAAATTGGGACGAGAGGGCCAGAAATGAGCTACACTGGCAATTCAAAATTAGATTTTAAGATCGAAACGTGTGCGATATTGATTGCATACCCCCCTTTATTGCGAATTATAGACATGATGTTCAGTAAAATTTGTGCAATATAAAACGGTATTTCCTAGATTGTAAAATCTGAATGCAAATTATTCTGCGGGATTTTTCAAGCGGAAGTTATTATTCCAGCATAAATGGATCTAAGTGAAATTATAATGGCGAAGGGAATTTTGTATAATGTAGCTGTCTTATCGTGCGATCCGGCATGCGAAACGGCTGATAAAGTAATGATTTATAATAATAATCGCGGATTTAAAAATATGATGATGATGGATATATAATAAAAACTGTCGCATACAAATTATACATTAAACTTTTAGAAACCTTACTTGAAAATCTGAAACCATTGGGAAGCGTTAGAATCGAAATGTGTGATTTAAAAAAAAATGGATACAATTACGGGTGTCCAGCAGTGGATTGTCGTAAGTCTTTAAAATTTTAACAAGGCCCATCACTATGTATGTGAATATTTGCACATTACAATACTAACCGTAACTACAGACCTCCCTTTGACGTCATAATAAGTTACAGGCAGTAACATAACATGTATTAGTATTAATTAATGCCAAAAATGGTATGTATGCAAGTTTTGATAAAAAATACATGCATAATATATTTAAACAAAAAGCACTCATGTTCATTGTCTGATATAGGGTTGTGTAGTGAACAGTGAAAATGTGTTCACGAAGCTGTAGCGTTCGTTCTATATGGATCGTTATCAGCATAGTACTTTTAGGGTTAATCGGAGCAATTTTACTGTATTCACCATGGTATGGAGTTCAATTGTATACTAGGAATGGGCTAATACGTGGTACTATTTTTTACGATAGCGACGGAGGCATATTCTATGCATTTCAATCAATTCCTTATGCAAAACCTCCAATTGGTGAGCGAAGATTTAAGGTATTCCACTTTTCATGCAACCTTATTCTATAAGTTTCACTACAAGAGTTTGTCCAGAAATAATTCGCAATTGTGATTAGAACCTGGAGACATTTTTGGCATGTATAGTACATCATAAAGATTAAGTAACGCCACCTGAGTAGCACAAACAGTCCGTTTGAATTATGACTTGGGCAAGTGCTATAATAGTAAACACCCTTTATTAGCCTATAATGCCAATTGTTGGTTCATCATGATGAAACTAACTCTAGAAATAATTTGATAGTAAAACGTGGTAACCTTTATGTAATAGTCACCAGAATTGTCAGACCCTTGGGATGGAGTACTCGATGCCACACAAGATATTCCAATGTGCCCACAGTATGTATCAGGTAGATTACATGGAAGCGAAGATTGTCTATATTTGAACATATATACGTCTCAGGTAAGACATTAAAAAGGAATATTATATGTTTAAATTCGGAATAAAGCTCCCTAGTGATTACACCAAAGAAGAACAGAGACATGTTATGGTTTACATTCATGGAGGTGGATATACCCAAGGGTCAGCTACCATCAATATGTATGGACCTCACTATTTCATGACACAAAATATAATTTTGGTTGTACTGAATTATAGATTAGGCGCATTAGGTAAGTTAGTTATAAGGAATAAATTTTCACATTAGCACTAGTATAACCGATATAATAACAAACTTATATTCTCCCTTACAAAAAAATCATCTAATAAAGTAGAATCAGTTTTTTAACCAACTCATGTAGCATATGATCAAGAAACCACGCGGTAAATTTTGCTGCGTCTTATATTTTCAGTTTTAAATTAATTGACAGAACTTGTACAGGATCCAAATGAACATGTATTTTGTTTTGTTTCACTAAGCCTAAAACCGGATTTATAGTGCACTTTTAATCGCAGTCCTAATCGGGAGCATCGTAGGAAATTGTTGGCATATCGCACTGTGAGATGACTATGAAGTGTCGTAACTTCCAAAATGAATTTTCAGGTTTAGATTTTTGTTTTGATGATTCTTATGTATATTTTAACGTACCTTTACACTTTTTTTTTGCGTTTACAATAAAATAAATTATTATTTAAAACAATTTGACAACATTATACTCAATGGTAAAACTACTGCAATATTTAAAAAGTATTTATATCAAAAACTGTTTTTGGAAGTTACGACAGTTGTCATCTCACAGTGCAACATATAGTATATCATAAACGTCAAGTGTTGGCAACTGAGTTGCACAAAAAGTCATGTAGCACTATGCACTCAACATGTGCATATAGTAGTAAACACCCAATATTCTTCATATTGGTGAAAATTACGAAATAGTAGGTAATATATATGTCACCGAGATGACACCGAGCCAGACAGGCGCGGATTCGTGTGCTGAGTTGGTTTATCGTAAGAACAAGTAGTAATCGCGATATAGTTCGTCAGCTTTTCCGATTGCAATTACAATTATGATCTATAATGAAACCGTAAGATGATCCTTGCTCATGTTCCTTTCAATTCCGATTGCGCTTGCGATTAAAATTGTATTATAAATTCAGCTTTACTTTTTTGGAAAATGTAAGAGAATAAATAACGAAACAAAAATTGTTGCCCATTGAGTTGATTCAGGTATAAGTCATTTTCAACATTTCGCCAGATTAAATTTTAAGAATATACAGCTACTTGCCACAGTATTTTAATCAATAAATATGGAAGAGTCAAAACCATACCCAGATATTCCAATGTTCACGAAACAGACACGAATGCAATGCATTGCAAGGTTCTGCCAACATATTAATTTTTTAAATTATTTCCATACCACCCGCTGACGGTCGATTTAATCGATCATATGGTGTGCAATAAAAAATAATACATCATCTGTATATAATACAGCTGGTGTTGATGAAGCTCTCTAAAACGATGTAGCAAGTGTAGTCTCATTCGTTGATTTGCCACACACGCTGTATATACTTTTCGCATGACAAATATATACAAATATTCGCGATCGTGGACGTTCTCTTGATAGGCGGTAAATACTGCACACGTAATAGCAAAGACTTAACCGAGGCGTTCGCTCACATTCGCCACATATGTAGGGGACTCAGAGGCGTCAAAGTTGGCTTACTCTCGCAAACTTCCTCTTTTCCGTAATCACGAGCTTCATTCGCGAGACACACTTTTGTTATTTACTGTTATTTGATTATTTCTAACGTTATGACTCATAGAAAATGTAATGTTATTATAGTTATTATTGGAATAAAAACAATTGTAGGTTTTGTAAACATGGACGAAACAGATATATCCAGCAACAACGGCTTTAAAGATCAACACCTCGCATTGAAGTGGGTTAAAAATAACATAGAGGATTACGGTGGAAACCCAAACAATATAACTCTGTTTGGTCATAGCGCTGGTGCGATTGGAGCTCATTTTCAAATGTTGTCGCCACAATCAAAAGGTATGACAAATTATCAGCTATGATAAGACACTGCAGCACATTTTTTTTAAGATCTCTTCCACCGAGTCATTTTACAAAGTGGTTCAGCATCTTGCACTGTATCGACTGGAAAGGCTAACACAGCCCTATTATTAGCTGACAAGTTGGGATTTAAGACCGATAATATAACCAAAATGGTAGATATGCTCCGACTGACACCAGCAAAGATAATACTTGAAGCCCAACATAATGTAAACTGGGTAAATAGATTATAATAATTTAGAGTACATTTTAATATAGAATAGAGGATAGCCATTATCGAATATACAAACTATTCAACTATTGATAGATAGACAATATTCGGATCATAGATAATTAGAAAACAACGGAAAGCAATTTTCTTGACTGGTGGATTATACTTTAATTGAAAGTAGAAAAAAGAAATAAAAAGAAAAGAAAAATATGGAATTTTGTCGATTCCAGCGCTATACATGAATCGAAAAATGTTTAAAGAATCCGAATCCGCAATATAAAATGGGGGTTCCAATTTAAGATTTTAATGTTACCCCTCCCCACTACCAGGCCTGGGGATGGTGAACTAATTTTAAAGCTAATGTAATTCCCACTCGGAATGATTAAATTTTGAATACTGAAATTTTGTTCATACAAGTACGTATTATTTCGATATATTTGAAAATTTCAGGTTAAAAAACTCACCCAACTCATTGCCAATAATTAAGTTTATTTCTTAACCCTTTTCTATAATCATTCTTGAGGGTATATCTTATTTTTTGTTACCTAAAGTTTAAAAGAATTTAGTTGAGAACAACTAATATTTTAGGAGCTTGGAATAACCGAGGATTGGACAGGAGGACCTATAATTGAAGGAAATCATGCCGGCTCAATAATTTCCCAAGATCCGCATGATGTGCTCAATAGAGGAACCTTCGAAAAACTTGTTTTATTAATAGGTACAACGAGCAAAGAAGGCATACTCATCGAGATTGAACGCGAATTCAAAGGCATCTCAGAACATGATATAGATATTGGGGTTCCTAAAGATCTATATAAAAATGACACTTCTGTTATTAGAGATAGAATTCTCCAATACTATTTTGGCAACAATGGCGACTTAAATGTATATTCTGAGAACCAAATTAGATTATGGACCGACATTTATATAAAATATTATACGGTTTCAGCTGCGAGAAAACATGCTGAATACGGCCCTGTTTATTTGTACGAATTTGTGGCTGACACGAAGTTGAATTATATGAAGAAGTTGAATCCTATTTCGGCTAAAAGAACAGGTACCTAGGTTTTGCGTTCAATGTTTCATTAAGGATCAGTTGTATAAATCAGTACACTCGAGAGTTAATTTCCAATCTGCGATTCAAACGTCACTTTTGATAACTTTGACACATAATGCGACGTTGCCAGTAACTTTAGCTTATTCTTATGATTCAACATACACGATTAATATCTCCAGGTATTATTGAAAATGTTGAAAACAAATTTGTTGTATAAACGCAAGTCATGGGTTAACTCATGAGTTAACTCAGTGTCGGACCGACTCACGGAAATAGCGGTTTGCCTTGGGTTTACCCATAAGTTAATCTAACATAATCTAAAGAGGACGGTAAAAAGTGCCCCAATTAGTATTTATAAAATATATAATGTAATGCATATGACCGACGTCCAAAATGGGAATTTATGAAAACGGCACGCGTTGATTAATTAACCGACACTTAAAAAGAACATGTACAACGCCTTTAAAGGTTAACTAACAAATCAAGTTTAACTCACGGTTAACTGATATGATGGTTAACTCACGTTTATAATACCGGCCCTAAATGGTGCATAGTTTGAGCAGGGATTTGAGCATTGACTTTCGCTTTTTAGTTTACTTAAATATTATTTCTCGTTTCGTGTTTTTTTCACTCTGACATTTGAAATTATTCTTAATATACAGCGCTGATCGCAAAAAAGTAATCCCTTTCAGAATTCGCAATAAAAAAATAGGGTTATCATTTCATAAAATTGTCGATGGCGTAATTGCTTATAGAAAAATTATCGAAAAAAAAATAACATTCTCATTAAAAATTGGCAATTTAAAATTAAAAATTAATGTACCCGAGCAATTTTTGCAAAAATCATATATACTTTTATCGACTAAATTCCATACTTTAGGTACACTCTGTATAGTATTTAGTTATGATAATATGTCATCGTTTTTACGCAATTAATTTTTAAGCCTAACTGTATTTCATTTGCAGGCGCATCTCACGGCGATGAATTAGCTTATCTGTTCAAAGGTGACGAGTGGGAGACTGCAATAGAACCGGGCAGCATAGAAGATGTGTCAATTAGGCGGATGGTGAAGATGTGGACCAATTTCGCGAAATATGGAAAACCTATTATAGAAACAGATAGTTTGTTGGATGTAAATTGGAAATCCGCGAACGGAAACTCACTGAACTATATGCAAATTGGTGATCATTTGATAGCCGGTGTTTACAATTACGATGGTATAGCGTTTTGGGATTCCATTTATAAACAATATGGAGGTTCAAATAACATATAATACATTGTTATTTACACCAATTTGTAAAAAATAGTTTCTAACGAAAAATACTGTTATCGCTTTATGAATAATAACAATAATTATAAACAAGCAGATTGTAGGTATTTTTGGCAGCGACCATAATTAGGTTACACAGGTTTCATAGCGTGAGGGACGACGATATAGATATATTTTAGTATAACCACCAAAGAATAAACGATAATATACTTGTTGTGATAGGAAACATTTTTGATGAACAGTATATCAATCAGAATGAAATAATACTCTATCATTGATATCCACTTTATTTAAACAATGCTGTGAAATTATATCGATGATATATATTTTTGAATATCTTTGATATTCAGAAATTGGTTGTAATGTACATGGTAATTCATTTTCAAGGAAGGAGATGAATAAAACTACTGTTTTTTACGACTTGTTTGATCTTTGATATTCTGTATACGTGTAATTTTGTATACAGGGTTTTATGTAATTCGAGAGAAATCCGTTAAGTGGCAGAAGAGTTGAGTCAGCAAGAATTCCATTTTTTTATTTGTAAATTCGTTTCGTAACTGGATGGCTTTTAAGTTGAGTAACGAAACATGCTTCATAGTTTGGACGAAACAATTATCGTATATGGTGGTGGTGGTGGCCAAACTTTTGATCACTTTGGACGACTTATGTTTTAAATTATAGGCGGCGATCTACCAGCATCGTATGTATTAAGTGATAAGAAAAGTAGCAATTTAAAGCGAAACACAAGATTAAATTTAAAATGTACATAGATAATACTAATACATAAGCAATATTAAGTTATTTGAAAATAATGATTTCTTCTCAGAAATTAATGAATTTATATTTTTTTCAGAAAGATACAACCGAATTAAGTATGTTAAAAAAATCATAAACACTTAATGAAAAATAATCAGAATTAAAAATTAGGAATATATACAGATGTTGATTATCTTAAATATTATTATATCTTAAATCTGATGTCGCCAGTGCATATTACTTTATCATACGTATTATAATAATTAAAATATAAATATAATTAAAGAAATTAAATATTTTATACTTTTAATTTCCACTATTATTATAATTTTTACGTGATTGTGATGAAAATCTACATACGTGCCTAATTTTTATTCTCGAATTCTTTGTTTTAATAACTATTCTCGATAGAACAATACAAAATTTGATACAGATAAAGTGTTATTTATGATTTATGTGTGCTTCCATTCCTAATAAATGAAAGTTTACTACACAATTTCGTAAATGTGATATTCTTATTCTCAAAATCGTAGTTGGCAAACATGATATGGCCAATTTACACCAAAAACTAACTGTGCGATAATAGCCACATACACAATTTGGTTTGAAAATATGAAGCACTTTTTCCGAAAACGTGAAGGAAAAATGTATCACAGACACCGCATAGGAACATTTTCTAGAGATTTTAAAATGATCAAGGTACCTAATAAACCGAATTAGACATTCTTTTTCTGTGCGATCTTAATACTTTATCAATACTTCCTATGATGAAATAAAACAATTCTTCCTTTAATTATTATGATACACATGGATAAGGTAAAATGCACTAGTCACAATCAGCATTTTTAAAACGCTTCAGGAAAATAATATAAAACACTAATTGCGGTTGATTTTGAATTATTTATTTGCCGCATGTTCAAACAGTCATTAAGTAATAATTGATATACAGTTCAATACAATATTCATTAGAAAGACTTTTTGTCGACTGGTTTAATATAGCAGAATGTATAAAAATTAAAATAATCTTCCACACTCAAGTGCCTTTATATTAACGAATAAAAATAAATATAGTGAATGATGAAATTCTAATATACTTTAGATTTAATCTTCTGGGCATCAGATGCATCAGGCATCTGTTTACTGCCTACAAAGTATCCAATAATTTGATACAACATGAAACTGATAAAAATCAAGTAATTGGACATGGTCGTACAATTTCCAGAACTAATTTGATTTAATTTCATGTAAAAGATATTTAATTTAAAGTTTTATTGATTGTTAGATTGATTTTAAATAATTGGTTAACATAGTACGTATATACTATTTTCAAACATTTGTCCCAGAACATAAAACACGCATAATATGCATAAATAAATAATTGTTTTATACCATTCGTGAAAATCTTAAAAGATCTTATTATTGATATTATCAAACATGCCAATTCTTGGGAATGGCGTCCTAATCTGAAAGAACTCTGTCATCAAAAAAATAACGTTCTATTATATTCTTCATTTGTGGAAATTCAGGGAACAAATAATTAAATGTATCCAAAATATGATAATATATTATATATGATTCGATTTTAAAAGAATCTATAGCAATTGAATAATAATAATAAAACTTTCGAAAATAATACCAATAATACATACAATACATTATTACAACAAAAATATGTACCAAAATTTGTACCTAAAATATGTTCGTGGTCAACAGTGTCTTACAATATTTAATTTTCCAGTTCTGTCTTATTCTTTATATTTACGTGATAAATTACTTCTGTAACTAATTTTGATTTCCATAATGTCTATAAAGAAAAGAATATGACTAGATTTCTGCATTTTTGTTGATGTGCAATGACAATACTTTACTAAGTAAACTCCTCTAATGCGTTATCATCGCAATATAAAGGGAAATTATGATAATACTACACTTAAGTAATATTTAATAATTAAATGCACCAAAAATATCTCTAATCGGATATTATAATTATTTTATTGAAATGAGTCTCGTACTAAGAAAATAATAAATTATATGCAGTCGCTTTAAGTCGTTCCACGACAATTCAAAATGCTATCCGATCATGTCAAACCTTTAGAAACGTTTGTTTACAGACAACGTGTTTCTAGTTACTATCGATTTACTATCGATTGGCTGGAAACGGTACAGTTTGCGATTCTTGATACCACTCGTTCGGAATGTATTCGTTCTGTCAAAGCCACTCCGCAAAAAACCGGACAATTCACGATTCGGGTTCGTTGAATGATTGATTTTCGATTTAAGAGTGTTTTTTACGTCTAGGAAATCACATAATTTTACGAGCCACGTCGTGTATTATCCGTATTAGGCAGACCGATAGTTGAAACGATTACGTTCGAAACGAGTGGTGTATCGCACCCCAGGGGTTTTGTTAAGCTTTGTTAGATTTGGTGTACATCCTTGAACAATATGATTAAGACATAATCAACATATTGAAGATTTTTTATTAATTGTCTCCTTTTTAAATATGTATAGTATTTTTTATATATTCTGATAAATCAGGAAATAATTGAATCCATACTTTCACTCAATATGGATCTACAGCATATAAATTACTTATCAAAAACTTATCGGAGATATTCAGTAACTTCAAGTAAATATCCTCTAATAAAACAATAAACTCTAAACTAGTAATTTGAGGCAAAGAAAATATTTCCGTTTCAAAGCTACAATCTCTAAGCTACGCTGAATAATAAACCGGTTTAAAGTATTATAGTAATCTGTTTTGTAAGTTGGTTAACAATATAAAACATTTTCTCGCATTCGTAATGAAATTATATACATTTGTAACTAAGAGAGAAAATTAAATGTCATCCGCAGCATAGGATTCGAAGCAGGAAACACGAAACAACTTTTTACTGCTCAGAATTCAATGCTGCATACGTCATCACCCGAAAAATGTGTTATACGGGTAACTTTTTCGTTTATCGAGTTTCCATAAATAAGCGAAACATATTCGTGTCAGGTACAACATTCCTGTTGTTAAATCGTTCTACAACAAACAAGAATAAGTTTATTTTTTCCATCAGTGAGGTAATAACGTCGTCAACCACAGTCTAAATTAAAAAAAAAACTTTACGAAGCTAATTTAAAACTAATTTAAAATAACGATTCAAAATATTGTAATATAAATATAAACTTGGAGCACCATTGGCTTTATAAAAATAAAATAAATTATTTTAGCTTTTTTAATTTAATAGTATTTTTAGAATTTTTTCCATGACTATTATGCAAATTTGTAAATATTCCAAATTTTTAATTCTAAATTATTTATTTTATTATTCTAGTTATTTTCAACTAAGAACACGCTCCTGAACCAAATGTATATTTTTGAAAAATTGACGTAGTTTAATTTCTGTTAGAGATAAAAAATCATATCTAATAAAATACTCGAAATAATAAATAAGAATATTGTACAAAATTTCGTAAACATAGTTATCACTACTTTTTTTTCAAAATCGGAAAATCGTAGTAGGAGAACACCCAATTTCCATCAAAAACTAATCAAGACGGACATGCACAATTTGGTTTGAAAATATCCAGTAGTTTTTCGGAAAACGTGGCGAAAAAATGTATCACAGAAATACAAGGGGCAAACATTAAAGATGGTTTTAAACTGATCAGAGATCCTAATAAGGATTTGCGCAAAATAGGAAAAATAATTTCCGCACGATTTCAATGCGTATTAGTATGATAAAGTAAAAATTCTGTTTATGAAGTTTATACTACAAACTTCATAAACCGAATTTTATATAAAAATTAAGCAACATTTATGTATGCTATTTGTAATGTATGCAATGTTAAATCCCCAATTATGCAAAATATAATAGGTTTTCTGGAGAGGTGAAACTTTATATACAATTTAACGACCCGGATTTCAATAAAATGTATATAATTAGACTTTATACGCATTCAACTGGAAAATGTATTCGTATTAGTTTCATATGGAAAAAAATATAAAATATTGAAGATTATATAAAAAGTAGGTGAAATGGCCGCCATCCGACAAATTTATTTACATTTTTTAAGCTTACAATTTTCTAAAATGATTTCTGTAATCTCTCCATAATTGAATTTATTATAAAGCTAATTCGATGAAAATTGCCAAAATGTTTCAAAATACAGCAATTTATATATAAACTAAATTTATAATTGTCCCAAAAATTAATTTTGGTGAACTTATAAGTGTATTCTTTTCAAAAATTAATTCTGTAATGCTAATATGTTTAAAATAAAAATGAGAGCAGATTCAAATTCCTATATTGTTCCTATGCATATTTGTGGAACTTCCAACGGGTTTCGAGATATACGTTATATACGAAACTCGATAATTTTCGACAACTATTCTATCTATTGCCTCCCACGACCATTTCTCAGATAAATTGTTTAAGACAAAGTTGTAGATTCATATACTTTTGCTACTTTATTTTTAACTGGATCCAAATTTCAACATTGTTTTATAATTACAGCTTTTATTAAATTATTATTATTCCAGAGAATACTTTTATTATTATGTATGATTCGTAATTATTTAAATAAAGTTAAATTGTTAAAAAAGTCAAAACTTTTGAACCAGTTGAAAATAAAGTATATATAAAATTGAAGTAAATTTAATGCTGTACCACTTTGTCTTTGACAATTTATCTGAGAAACGGCCGTAGGAGGCAATAGAAACAAAAAGGGAGGTAATTTTGTTTCCCGAAAATTATCAATTTTCGTATATAATTTAGTATATAACGTATATCTCAAACGCCGTTGGATCTACGACAAATATGTATAGAAACAATTTTATAGGAAATTAGTTTTAATTTTTATTTGAAATATATTTTTTCAAAATGCACCGTTTCCGAGATATAATCGAAAACACAAAAAATGGGATCTTCTCCTACCTTACGCTCAGCTCCCAGGGGCGGGGACTTTTAGTATGTTTACCTACTAACTACTCCTAACGAAGCCCTGAAGTCAAAAACACTCGCATATTTCATGCACTCTACACCCCTTTTTTGAGCACTATTGACTGGACTAATTATAAATAAATATAATTAATATAAAATATAAAAATGTTCCACCCTTGCCGGGAATTCGAATCACTTTTGTAATAACAGCACAATAACATAATTTACAGGTCGGTCGGCTTCAAAACATTGACTTGGCTCTTAATATGTAAGGAGGTTCAAAAAGGAACCTACGAAATATAAGCCGATTATAAGATTAATTAGCGTCATTGCCGTCGCTTATGTTTATGGTAATATTAATACTATATTATAAGGTTACATACAAATAAGTCTTCAGAAGACATATGAGTTAACTTGTTGGAAAGAGTGATAACGAGTAATAAGTATGTGAAAAATTGTATCTTTAACCCTACGGCTGTCGTCAATAGACGACGAAACAATATTTTCGTATGACACACAGATTATGATTTTAATTATAATAGGAAGGTGTCGCAGTATCTACACTATTATACTACTACAAATTTGGGTTAAATTGTGTACAGTACCTGAACCATAATAATTTTCAAAATGAATTTGCTATATATTCTTGCCCGTTGATTGTTATGCAATAAAACATACAGAATTAATTGTTTAAAGGGATATATCCATTATATTGTTTATTACATCATAATCAGTAAAATAATGTAAATGGTTAGTTTGTTTTCTCATTTTGTATCCTTAACCATAAACGATTCAAAATAATATTTATTTCTACTGATTTCTCCTGTCTTATTTCTCATTTGATGTCAGTACGTAACCACCTTAAATAATATTAATTATAATCAATTCAATTATCTGTAATTATAATTGGCGAATGTTCAAATCAGTAGATACTATACACGGAAACATTAATTCGTGTACAAATCGCGTATACAATAACAAATAACACTTGCAATTAATAACATCTGATAATAAAACCTATCCCACCCAAATAGATAACGTATTTTCCATCGCAATTCATTAAATATAAACAGATGCCTCGATAAAAATAGATCTCAAATCAATAAAACGGTGACATCTCTGCCAATATCAGTAACAGCTCATGCAAATGACTTAATTTAATTACCAGAGTGTTTTGACTGGGCTGTCTTCGTAATAATCGCGCCTGAAAAGAGCTCGGCGTATCTATGGTGTGCTGTCTCGTCAGAGCAGGGTGCTGCTGTGTAACGGAGCCCCGAAACCATGGCAGGGAGATTTTCCTTTTGGACTTTTGCGACTTGGGCAGCACACCCGATGATCCACCCGGACTCGACATCCCGCACTAATATTTCTGAATCTCAATCATCGCGAGCACTTTTAAACACTGCGAGTAATATTTATTAAACAAACCGTTTCGTTCGCAGTAAACAAACTTCTGGAGGATGTGGTTAAATAATGTGGTCTATTAATCACAGATTGACTCAATTATGATATAATTGCAATTCCATTAGCACCCGGCGCATTGAAGAAAATTGTACGTCTGATATGAATGTGACCAATACTTGAATATGATTAGAAATATTAATTGGTTGTGTTTTTGTTAACCGGCCGTCGGCATTGTCGGAAGGAAGCGCGCGCTGCTGATTACACGAAGGATTTTATGTTTAATTTTACATTTTTGTTCAGAAAAGTTTTTTATGGTGATCCGGTGTTTTTGGATGGGTGCCGGAATGTGCGGCGCTCGGGTGCGATCCCGGCAACGAACTGACAGCTCCGGTTGGCCCGGGAAAGGAAAGCGCCTGTCCGGAATAGTCCGGGGCGCCGTACCAAAGAAGCGGTATGCGTGACGCAATAAATAACATATCGGTTGGAATTTGTCAACCTCTCTACACAAATGATCTATATTTTAGTGAAACACTAATTAGTCACTTCCCAACATTTGTTTTTGAGTGGATAGATAAAAATTGTGATATTTTACTTGAACAAGACGACTGTAGATTATTATGTTAAAATGTAGTGTTATAAAAGTAGTTGATATTTAATTGTTCTGTAAGTACACTTTAACATTAATATTCTGTTCAGAATTAAAAGTTGTATGTATATAAATATAATTGGTGTATTTTTTATTAATTTTTAATTTTTATAGAATTCTATCAAATAATTTGATCTCGCTTCAAATGTTATTTTATTCTAGCTTAAAGGAGAGAAATATCTTTCAACTATCGCATTCATTCAATGTTGAATTTATTTTTCCCGAAGTGAAAACAAAGTAAACTCACGTTATAACTTTGCACGATGCTGTAGAAAACTTTTAAATGAGAAAATTGTATTCCCAGAAAATACGCAAATTGATTCATCGCTTTTTATCTCAATTTATAGTTGATTTTGGTTTCTTTATCTATGAACAGTGACAATAAATATTTAAAAAATGTTGCGTTCGAAATAGTTGCGTAAAAATATTAATGTAATTTCTATAAATATACTTTAAAATTAAAAACAAAAATGACATTTTGTGTCAATTCATCTGTAGCAGCAATTTATTTGACAATGCAGAAGGGAACATATAAAACATTATGAATTAACATGCATATATAAAAATAAAAACTATCTTGTATTTTTTATTTTAGAAATTTCCAGTACATGTAAATATTTGGTAGGAATTTATTGAATGTTGAAGATTTCCGGTTTCAGTCAAATTTTAGTTAGTAAAAATAATGGTAACTGATTAATGGCTTAGGCCAGCGATTATCAACCATGGTGCCACGGCACACTAAAGTGAAATTCTTGAAGTGTGCTGTCAAGTTATACAAATGCATATAATACAAATTATTTTATATGTTAATAAATGATGAAATGAAAAGGAAAGTATCATTAAATAAACGTTTTGTATACAGTACTTTTAATTTTATCTTATATTTCATTGAAAATTATCATATGCTATTTTTACTGAATATATTATAGCTATATATCAATCAACCACAATTCTTTTAAATTTATCTTATTATTGATGTGCCACCAAGTTAATAAAAGTGAACCGCCATGAAAAAAGGTTGAGAATTACTGGCTTAGGTATTCACGTCGTTTTGATAATAAGCACGCATTCTTGGTGCGATATGTTACGAAGAAATCGTGTTTTTATTATTGTCAAAATGTAAGTGTTTAAATTAACATTATTTAATTCTAAAGCATTTTATCAACAATTGATAACTCCTGTCAGGCTAGTATGAAACAATTTCCATTGGGGACCTTTTTCATAAACCATGTATGCAGAATATATATCGCATATGTTGGCAAAAAATCAAACGTTTAATTAAAAACTAACAATTACTGATTGTACGCTATATTTAAGCGCAGGCTGTAAGTAATTGAGCGTGCGAAAGTATGTAAATATTTTCAATAGCCGCTCTCGTGTTTTTTGTAAATATTTATACATTTGTACAGCCAAATATTTCCATTGTATTCATTGCGGGTTGATTAATTGGGTATTGAAAATTGAATTAATGACTTCGCTAGTATGCACAGGTTGCGCATTAAGTTGGAATATATAAACGCAAAAGATACATTTGTTAGTTACAAAAATGTTTTCGGATTTTAAGCGCAGTTATATTATAGTGCGTGTTTTAATATTGTCACAACATTTTAAATTTCATTGTTTAAAATGTTGTGATGTAAAAATATTAGACTATACAACAAATGATTACAGAGAGATAAATAATAATAGAGATAGATAATAACAGTTAAAGGCGGGATCTCGCATAAAATTTTTCTGAAATGTTATTTTATAGCATTTTGAAGCTGAGAAGTTGTGTATTACGCAATGCATGACATATAATTCATGTAAGTATAGAAAAAAACTTTGTATTTGGCTTTGAAAGATATTTTGAATTGATGACCATATTTGAAGTTATAGACCGTAGAGCAGTATATAAGAAACGACCAAATATCAGTCTTATCATATCTTCTTGGATATATAACCACCAATTGTGTCATAATTTTTTCGTAGTTACATACTATAGAGAGGCGACTATATAGCAATATCTTCTACTTTCTACAATAACGAATTATGGCCATGAATTCTTAAAAAAATAAGAGATACGAACCAAGTGTTTTTATTTGAAATAGTCATAAAATAAGTACATTTTAAGATTGATTTAAGAAGTTTATTTAAATATTTTTGGATTGCACTCAACTTTCCGAAGTTAATATCAGCTTCAAGAAACATATGTAAAAGGACTTTTACGTGAAGTTACATAGAAAAATCTATAAAAATGTATATGTCGGCGCCTACAATAATCAGCAGCTACAAAAGTTCTAAATCAAGGATCTGAGATCGTACCAGAAATAACGATGGACGAAGTCAGAAGTACCCTTCACTAAATGAAAGACATACATGCCCCAGAGGAACATGGGATATAAATTGAAGCCATCAAAAAAAGGTGGAAAAACATTCCTCACTGCTATCAAGACCCTGTTCATCGAATGTCTAGACTCTCGCGCAATAACAAATACCTGAATAGAATAAAGCAAATATCACCCTTTTCCATAAAAAGGGGATATTACAAAACTAGAAAACTATAGACCCATAAGTTTACTGTCCCCTCTATAAAAACTGTTAAATATATAACAGAAACGCATATAGAACGAACGTCTCACTACAATTATAATATGACTATAAAAAAAAATTGCTTCCGTAGAAAATTGGGCAATATTAGAAGCTCTCAAATAAGGCCGAGTAGACCATAGATACTGCTCACTAATTAATACATCTACCAAAACGCCATTAAACTCGAAAAATTTAAATTCGAACCAAATCCAAGGAGTGAGAAAAGGCGATACCTGCTCTCCGAAGTTATTTACAGCAACAATAAAGTATGTATTAAAAAGCTTGGTCTAAGAGGAAATGGGACTCAACATCAACGGAAAATGGCTAAATCATCTTAGCTTCGCGGGCGATAATGTGCTATTTACAGACGACTTCTGGGAAGCACAACAAATGCTCAGATCTTCAAGAGAAGCATTTGGCAAGATAGGCCTAAAAATTATGTTCACAAGATCAAACTAATGACTAACCATGTTTTCAATGCATAAATCACCGTAGACAACATAGAAACAGAGCACGTTAAAGCATACAAGTACCTAGGCCACGAAATAAGAATAGAAACCTGTAAAATCAAGAAAAGAAAACGCTCCACTTGGGCAGCATGTGATATGCTCAAGTAAATACAAAGAAGCTGCATACCTATGTGCCTGAAGCATATAAGATTCGCTGTAAGAACATCAACAATCATCATGTCCAAATTTAGGAATCCCGAGCGACTAACTGGGAAGAATACTATGAATCCCTCAGTGACACCTTGAAGCTAGGTACGGACGGGATGAAAGAGGTGGTATCACTATAACGGGCTGTAGAATTAGTAAGTGACGCAGTGATCACCGTCGAGGAAAATTGTTCGGAGAAAACGGAAAGATAAAAGGGCCGCATAGCTTGGTAGAACCTTGAAAACCTAAGGAAATAATCTAGAACGCGAACAAGGGAAACCAAGTCTGGACGACCTATAGAAGTAAACTAACAGAGTACTACAAATAACTGGAGGAGACACTGGATAATGGAGAGTTCGCCACGGCAACCGAGACAATAAAGGGGCATTCGACCATGCCGCAACACACTCAATGGCACTACGGTAGAAAGGCATACCTCAAGATCTATGCAATTGGCTACGAGCCCGTCTAGAAAACAGGATCATCATATGCACAGAAAGATACAGAAAGCTATATTAATCCTAGGTACGTGTAGTGGAATGTGCGGGAAAACTTTGACCTAAACCAAAATGACTCTGTGGCTATACACTAGGGTAGTAAGACGTATAATATCATATGGGTCAGTAGTAGTATGGTGGCCCATAACTAAGCAAGCCAAAGCGGCCAGGCTTGTGAGCAGTACTCAAAGACTTGCCTGCCTAAGAACAACAGGAGCCATGTAAACAACACCCACCGTCGCAATGAAAGTCCTGCTGAACCTAACCTGCAACCAAGAGTGGAAAGAGGCAAGACCTATGAGCTACAGATTACTGCAAGGTCAACCCCCATAAGAAACCACGGGGCGAACTACCTAGAGCTGTATAACGAGCAGACCCTACAATTGGCGTGCCCCTAAACAACATGACAATTACATACAACAAGTCAGGAATGCGATGTCGTAATACCAGAGTGGCCCACCCGTCAAAGCTTTCTCCTAGTTCTGTCCTTGCTAATATTTTTAACTAGAATAATCCTAAATACGAAATCAAATAATTGAAATACAGCATTTTTTTTATACCATCCTACATCTTGCTTCATGCTATTTATAATTGCAGAATTTGATATAATTATAAATAAGACGTAAACACTTTTTTTTTAAACGCAATGGTTTTATTTTTGTGTCCATTTCTAAACACATGTACGTTTACAACGTTACCAACGGCCGCTTTTATTGTAATTTTAAAAATAGTTTTAGGTGTATATAAATTAATATAAGTTTCCATAAAGTGTAATAGCTCGACCTAACGCAAACAATTGAAGGAATTCGGATGAAAAATGGGGACTTACTCAAATACATATACTAAACGATTTTTCGGATGTGTAAATGACGACATCCAGTGGCCACTCTTATGGTACAGTTTCCCTAGGAAACCAGGGGTTCGATTTTTGAGCGATCGTTATTGCCATGCGCTATAAAACGTAGTTTCATAAGGATGAACTAACAGTATTAGCTCAAAAATTAATGTCAAAATATATCTATTTGACAAGCTTTTAGTTCTAACAGAGATAGCGATCACGAAGCAAAGGGCCAAACATTGACACCATTCGCAATAATAGTGAACCTCGCTCGATCGCTATATTCACAGCATTCGCTCAAAAAAGTAGTAACTTGCTATAGTTAACTTTTATATAAGAAACAAAAAATATTACTATTCCACCACGTGGCGCATATTTTATTACAAATCGAAAATAAAAATCATGACTAGCATTTTATGATAATTGCCGACCCTGTGAAGTGGTACGTACCGATATACAACACACACTTCACAAATTAGGGTGAATAGACCCTGATACGACCATGTTAAACAGCCGCATTAGTATCGATTATGTCAATTTACGCCACATGTGAACCCATGAAAAGATATTTCAATCCAGTCAATAAATATTTGTGCTGGTGGTCGGCAGGGCCGGTGGCCTGCGACCACAGTAGGTTATTGGTGAAAATCAATGTATGCAGTAATAACATAATGTAATTCAATATAATAATCAACAGCACTAGGAAAACTACTATTATGCTCAAACAGATTGCAATAAGTTATTATTCAATATTAATGTGTCAATAAAACATCAACCTCAAACTACACATCAGTACGTCTCCATTAGTTTTCTAAACTCCTTAAAGATATGTATATCTCGTATTTTGAGGAATATTTGTACGATGGAATAAAATAATCACATTTTTTATTCAAATATTCTACATAATCTATAAAAGGCTTTCTTCTTGGACTTTTTGTTTCAAATTTCTTAATTAACTAAAATCCATGATGGTTCAATCGGAGTTTTGGGTCGATTATTTGGATCATATGGGGCTATCTATATCAATTAGGACAACCATGATATAGAAAATATGTTTTTCATCATAAGTATTTGTGACAAAAAATTTCCTACAACTCCAAATAAGATATGATTGCACAGCTATTGCTATTATGAATTTGAAATTTTTAACTTTTGAATTATTTTTTAATTACCAGTATTCCTATTTTTCTTTGATGTTATTTTCTCAATTCATACACCTCGTATCAAATTTAGAATTTCTAAACGGACTGAAAAACGCCCAAACGGCCGCCCTCTCAATAAAATCAAATTCAATTAATTATTAATAATATCGCTGGCCGGCAAGACAACTAGACAACTCAAAAATGACTATTCTCTATCTCTGGATGCAACTTTTAGTACAAAAAATGTGTAGAATTAATCAGCTTTTCCAATATACAAAAACTTTAAGTGTGATTTTCTCAAAAGGATCATTTTTGAGTTACACCTGCCGGCCGGTGATATATACGAATTATCTTTTTTTTAATAATTATTATTTACTGCATTAATTGTTGTTGTTAAAATTACTAATTTAAAAATTGGACCTCTCCGACCTTAATGAAAATACCTATTCGATAATACTCCCCTATTACTTAAATTATTAATAATTCTGTAATTGATTTACCAACAACTCTTCTAATATCTTCTCATGATAAAACTGTCATTCGCCCGTGCCGTTTCAATGATACAGTTCGGCCCTGCATATATGTACATAGATTACTGACATACAGGGTCCCGAAAGTATGGAATAAATTCGCAAAAATTGCTCGGACACGACGATTTTAAATTTTTAATTAAAAACTTTTAATGAAACTTTTTTTCGACCATTTTTGAATGTGGAATGACGTATTTTTTCAAATGACAATCTTATTTTGTTATTACGGGTTCTTTAAGGGATTATTTTACTGCGATCAGAGATGTATACTATGATATAAGTTACATAAGTAAATTTCCGAGAAAAATTATATCAAAAGTCAGAGTGAAAAACATGAAACACAAAATAATATTTAATAAAACAATAAAAAGCTAAACTAAATGCTTAAACTGTGCGCCATTTTTAGTCTGGGAATGAGCTAATTCGTTTTCAACAAATTAATTAATTTCATTAAATATTATTTCGCGTTTCATGTTTTTTCACTCTGACATTTGAAATGATTTTTCTCGGAGATTTCCTTATATAACCTATATCATAACTCTGATCGCAGAAAAATAATAATAATAATAATAAATAATTTAGAATCCGTAATAAAAAAATGGGGTTGTCAATTGAAAAACTTGTCGAGACGTCATTGCATATTTGAAAATAGTCGACAAAATTGCCACATCATTAAAAGTAAATAAATGTTTTATCGAATTTATCCATACTTTAGGGACACTGTATAAATATCACAATTCTATATGATAAATAAAACGATTTCTACTTTAGTTACATTTTGCGTTTGCCCACTCTTAGTTACCATTGACTCGAAAATGGCTAGAGCTTAGCCGAAACCAGTTGCAAAGCGTAACTAAAGTGTGATAAAAAATCGTTTTATTTGTCCTAAATTAATTCACAAAGTAAACGCCATAACAATACAATAATTCTATATCAAAATTTTTATTTTTTTCTCAAAACAAGGATGGCTACTTTTGAATTTTACGCGAAACAATCCTACAATTAGTGCTTATTATTCTCAATCACTTTGAAAACTTTGTGGGAATACGATTTATTCATGTATCTATATGAATTATTTTTGCAAAAAAAAATATATTATAAGATACATTTGATTAAATATTACACTATATAAAAAAGATCTGATTGATTTTAATACATGTATTCATTACCTCAAACGCCATGTTTGCGTTTTTGTATTCCGTTTGTATATTGCAGCTCACGGTTGAATGTTGGCTCATGCCCATAATCATACTTACGCATGACCAATATAATAAATACTCATAATAATTGATAAATCAATGTCATTTTTTTCATGTAATAATCTTAACGAATACAACTCGTGTAATTAATTATTCTTGTAAATTTATCTTCTCCAGAAACCAATTCCGTCTTAAGGTAACCTAGTAGCCCAGGGCAATATCATTTGTTCTCGACTATAATTAATAAAAAATAAATAAATAACTTTATAAAGATGAGAATATTCTGGCATAAAATAAGAAATAAAATTAGTAAAAACAATAATTGTTTAGGACTATTTATAGTCACAAAATAATAAGTAATTATTCATTTGCAAGCAAATAAAAATCATTTTGTTTTGAATAGCAGGGATGATTGTACATCTTGTATAAGTTGTACAATCACCTGAAAACCTCCGTCTTCTTTTTTTATGTTATATTGTATCAACTGTATTGTAAGTTGTAAATTAATAAGCAAATAAAGTCAGTTACTTATTATTATTTCTCAATGTGTCGTATTTTCCTATATTGTAATTAATTCAACTTAAAGTTGTTAAGTTAATATTAATTATTTTCTCACAATAATCAATATAATGGACAATTTGTTTCTAATATGAATACCTAAGCGCTTAATTTAGTTCAGCATAAAGACACCTTTACGCTTGAACTTTTTAACGATTGCTAAAAGATGTAAAATTATATTCAGACAAGTTGCAACATTAGTTCGTTTGAAAGTCTACTTTTGAACAAACTAATGGTGGACACTGCAAATATGTTTGTTTAGGGTAATGTTACTGATATCGCTATACCCGTGTTTTAACTCGACAAAATATCTAAAAATAATTAAAAATTCGTTCATACCAAACATATGCAAATTAAAATGAATCAATTTATTATGTACTCAAAAGCATCCGGCAAAGGTGTGTCATGAAATATTGACACTGTGCTCTATTTTTAGTGTCAAGTTCAATGTTCCTTGACTGTCACGCACCATTTCCCTTCTAATTTTCGTTGGAAGCAAATCAATTCTGCGCACAGAGCTGTAAAATTTTATTACGTTTTTAACATTAGTGTTATCTCTCGCCAATAACTATTTTAACACCCCATAAACATTATAACATTATCAAAACGCGAATAAAGATACCTATCATATACTATTTTATAATATAATCGGCATAGCACTTGGGGAAACACGATACCCTGATGGTAGCAACAGTAGCCCAATTTGCTCCTGACGTTTTTACCTCTTCTTCCTGTAAATCCTTTAGGAGCATATGGTCTAATATTCTTTAGTAATATATTAAAGTCGGTGTTTTGAAGCCGACTGTCATTTATCTATTTTGTGTTGTCAGTGCAAAAGTGGGCGACGCGGGTTGGAATTACCATCGAACTAGTTTCTTTGTTTTAGTTTTAAGGTTTTGCTTTTTATAATTAAAGTAGTAAAACAAAATCACCGAAAATTCAATGCAATTGAAAATCATTTCCCTTCCAACGACGGAAATTTCACCTAGTTGTATATATTATAAGTGGGAGATGTGCCAAATCCACCATATTATACTATTCCTTTTGGGGGTAGTGAGCTTTTGAACACTATATCGCACCTTGAGATGACAAGTGTCGTAACTTCCAAAATTAATTTTCAGGTTTTGATTTTTGTTTTGATGATTCTTATGTATATTTTAATGCTCCTATAATCCCTTTTTGTGTTTAGAATAAACCAAATAATTATTTAAACAAAAAAATAGATAACATTATACTCAATGGTAAAACTATTGCAAGCTTTAAAATGCATTTATCAAAAAATTGTTTTGGAAGTTACGACAGTTGTTGTCTCAAGGTGCGATATGGCTGTAGATTCAACAATAGGTACTATATATGTGAATATCAGACAGGGAATTCAAGAATTTAAAAACACAGTTTAGAAAAAAATCTTTTCCCAATATATTTAAAAAAGTTAGTCTTCAGTAAAATTATTATTAAAACATTAATGGCCTACCATAATTCCTCTCTAATATATTTGAAATTGTATTATTATAGTAGTACTATACATTTTGCAGCAGAAAGAATAGTAAAATTACATACAAGCTAATTACGAATGGCCGCGGATTGTGTATACGCGAGATAACTCATTTTTATTTTGTTTGCGAATTACATCCAAAATAACATCACTTAACCGAAAGCGGGATGCACAAACATTGGTCGCTTTGACATAACTTAAATTAGCATTTAAATTGAAAAATTAGTCCGCACGGAAGGCGAACTTGTCAAACAAAAGCATTACCTTTATTTGTAAAACCACCAGAGTTCAAATCGGTGTACAATGTGAATTAATTTGTACGATATTCATTTACTAGATCAAATGATTGAATTAATTAATTTCCTGCGGTATGTTATAATGTAGTTAACAAATTCTGCTATAGTTGAACATCATGTATAGTAATTTAGTTATAGTAGTTGATATAGTTATCCCATGCCGTGTCTAAGATAGATAATATTATTATATTTTTCCAGAAACTCTCTCGGTGGCGGGTTGTGTCACCCAAACATAAGAATAAGTGTATGAGTGAGTCCCATTGAATATAACGAATATTACAAAGAAATATTTTCAAATAAAAATGGGAAACCTCTAAGAATACATGTGGAATTAAATCAAAAAGCAGGACAATTTATAAACTCAAGTTTATTTAAAAACTTTATTTGAAATTTGGGTAATATATTTTTATGGTGTCTACTTAGTTGGGATTGGTGTTGTTTTTTTAATATTATGAATTAAGCTTTACAAGAATATTTGGAAAATCAATAAATAGCATTCTATAATTTTACACTTAACCAAAAATTGGTCGCAGAAAAAATTAATTACATATAATTTGGTATATTTTTCTACACATAACCATTCTTCATGGCGTCCTTTGAGATTTTTGAGTGCAAGGGGATCGCGGACCAATAAGTTTGCGAAACACTGTGCTGGAGTATACGCTACTAACGGAAAACCAATTCTATTTGTTTCAACTTTAATTATGCATAGAACATAAACGTGAATATTCCTGAATATGTTTCCAACATGCTTTATCATATTGTTATTAATCTACATTATATTTAACTAACATGAAAATTAATTAGTTTTGGACTACTGCGTCAAAATGGTATGCGACGCATTTGAGTCAGCGTAGTTTAGATCTCGCAAAATTTATGCGCCCCCACTAAAATATTTGTATGGTACGGAATGCATGCACAAAAAAAATGAGCCAAGAATAGCTGTAGCGGAAACTCATTAGGGGCCGTAATTGATCGCAATAAATTCCTACAACTTGTTTTTGCAACATTATTTCGGGTGCAAGGCCGGCAGTAAATAACAATGTGCTGCTTGTAATGTTGCTAACAATAAAAATTACATCACTGGCTGTAAATAAAAGATTAGATACTGTTTTCTCAATGTGATTTTATTTAAAATATTAATTATTGAGTTAATAATGTAGAGAGTTAATAAAACTATTGTAACAGAGAGGTATATATGCGTTACAAAAAGCAAGCTTTGATACAATATTATAAAAGGGAGTAGTAGTTATTAGTACCGGCGAAGGGCAGTGACTGCTTTTTAATAATCTATATTAATCTTTTAAAACTTCTGTTTCACTGCTCTTCGCCGGTTTCCAATAATTACTACTCCCTACATTTATAATAAAAGCTTGTCATAAATTTTATAAATTGTATTTTTTTCTTCAGTAAATAAAACTCTTATTTCAAATATAGTCTCGTTCATCGAAATTGTATTGTATTAAGAGTCCTTGTCTAGATGAGTACATCTATAATATCATATAATAATATGATGCTTTAATAATATTTAAATGTCTCTAAAGTTTACGGTTAAAACTAATCTGGAGTAAAGCACAAGAATAAAATAGTCGTTTGTATTTAGAACCTACGAATATATCTCTATTGGTAAATTTAATAAATTTAATAATAATCTTAAATATAATATGCATTTCATTTTAAATGCGATACGATTCTATTTTTATATAACTAGTAGCTCGTTATTATATTTTATATAAAATAAAATCTTTAAACTTGCATAAGAACCAGTCGGCATTAAACGAAGAAAAAATATCATAACACAAGTATTAACTTATAACGAGCTGTGCGAAAAGTAAAGCGCCTTCTCTCAATGAGTTTGTATGTAACTTATTGAAAGTAGCGGCAGAATATATTGCTTTATATCGCGGGGGCTTCATTACGAAGGTGCAAATTATTGAATGGTTTCGTTAGGATGAAAAGAATTCTGCGCAAATTGACTGAAGGATAAAATCAATAGTAGATATTTTCAGGTATTCGCAAGGCCGATGTTCCAAATAAAATTGGTGCGGCGTCAGATTGTAACGTATTCATTGGGAAATATCAGTATCATATCTAAAACTGAGTCATATATTTTAAATATGAACAGTCTGGCAATCAAGGCTGCTTAATAATTGTGAATATTAATTTGCAATATATACAAATTCTAAATTATTCCAAGCGAATATTATTATTATATGATATGTAGCATTATTTTAATAGTGACTACGTTTCAAGTAAAATACACCCTATGTTTCTATCAATTTAATTGACTAATGAAGTCTTTTTGTGATTAAAAATCATCCCCTGTCGCATGACGTTACCTAGTTGTATTTTAATAAATATTGTCATTCGTTTTATAATAATTAAAAAGCAATCAAAAGTGGACTAACCCTAAAATTTAAAAAATCTAGTATTATGTTATTATTATCTTGATTATAATAATTATTATTAGTACTAACATAAAAATAGATTTTTTGTTTGTTATATGAAGGTGTGGATTTGACGCATTCTCTCCAAATTAGTTTATTTTGCCAGAATGCCCCATCTGTATTGACTAAGTAGAGACGACTTGCAAGATATAATCCATATTGTAATGGATAGTGTTTACACTTTTATCATTGTATATTTACAAAACAGAAAATTCTACAATAGATTAGTACCCAGAGGTGAAAAATAAATTTTAAATTGTAGGAATAAAAAGGCATTATGTGCATTGCTGCTTATAAAAATTACATTGATTGATAGAGACTTTGGGTAATACTCCAACATTATACAGGGTGTCCCTAAAGTATGGATTAAATTCCATGAAATCTTTATTTATGATTTTTGCAAAAATTGCTCGTACACGTCGATTTTTAATTTTAAATTGCCAATTTTTAATGAGTGTAATTTTTTCGACATTTTTAAAATGTGCAATGACGTCATCAGCAATTGTTTCAAATGACAACCCTATTTTGTTAATACGGATTCTGAAAGGGATTATGTTTCTGCGATCAGAGATTTATATTAAAATCATATCAAATGTCAGAGTGAAATAACATGAAACGAAATAATATTTAATTAAATAGTAAAAAGCTAAAGTAAATGCTCAAACTGTGCACCATTTACAGTCTGACAATGAGCTAATCGAAGAAAAGATTAGTTTTCAATAAATCAATTAATTTAATTTTATATCGCGTTTCCTGTTTTTTCTCTCTGACATTTGAAACGATTTTTCTCCGAAATTTCCTTATGTAACCTATATCATAATTGTCCGTAAAGGTAAGCCGCAAGGCATACACTGGACAACTTCGGTGAAATGATGATAGAGACCCCGGTACACCGGTTACTTAATGTAATGTATATCATAATATAAATCTCTGATCGTGGAAAAATAATCCCTTTCAGAATCCGTAATAAAAAAATGGGGTTGTCATTTGAAAACTTTATCGATGACGTCATTGCACATTTAATTGACACTTAATTTAAATTTAAAAATCGACGTGTCGTAGCAATTTTTGCAAAAATCATAAACAAAGGTTTTATCGAATTTATCCACACTTTACGGACGGTCTGTGTAAAAAGTTCATAAGGAACTCAAATTTCGCGATATTATAGTTCAAGCAGATATATTTTATACTAAAAAAATATTGTAGTTTTCAAGTAGTCAATATTACTTAGTGCTACGGCATATTTCTTTTGAATTATACTTTTAATACTGTTCTGAAAACATTCGAGAGCTCCATTATATAAAATCTCACGTTACATAAGAAAATGATCTTCAAATATTGATTAAATTCGAATGTAATTCCATCCCCCACATAAAGAGCACTAAAGGAAATCTACTACTTTGCATTGGCCGGTTTGCTGATTTGCATGTATCAATAGTGCACAGAAGGAATGTAGATCAAGGATGCTTACAAGTTCCCGTGGGATGTCTTGCTGCGGGAGGGTCACGACCGCATAACCTTAACAAAATTGCAAAGCATTGTGGATGTATCACACACCCACGTACCGAATTAGCATATTAAATTTATATACCCTAATGAGTTAGCTTCATAACCAGGGGCCTTACGGGCTACTAGTTCAGGTGATGAACCATTGATGAGGAACGACTTAAAGAATCTTATATCAGAATTAGTTGATTCCCTCAAAAAAATATTTTTGTACTAACATTCTAGTCATACTGTTTACGTGTTTGGTCTGTTTGTATCCAAAATATTTTATTTAAATATAAGTAAAATGAGATATTCATAATAATAATTGATTGCTGTCATATACATACAGGTGTATTAACAGAGATCATATATCATATATGAATATGAATATATACAAAAAAAACATGATACTAATTGTAACGTAATGTTACAATTTCTGGTTTAGAAATTCATTCAAGGTCGTATAGAGCGTACTGCAGTAGGTATTTGGTTTAAATGTTACCATATCTTTAATATACCCTGGTAAAGTTATAGAATTTTACCGCAGAAAATTTTAATACTTTTGCATGTGGCATTCATTATCTTTATCTCACGTAACTCTGTTTTACGTGATACGTTTTTGCTGGAATACGTTTTTGGTGGAATATGGTCGGTAAAAGTCCATGTTCATTAACTGCGATTTTTTTTATTTTGAAAAATTCTTATTTATTATTTTGACTATTTTATTATAAATGAAAAAAAAAAGGTATTTCTTGCTGAAATGACCCTTTGCCAGTGTCTATATATATATAGTATTATTCAAGTATTTATCGAGAATTACATTCGATTCAAATAACGTATTTTTTGTTGAAAATATCGAGAATAATTATAAAAATAATTAATTTGGAATTAAATATTAGGTACATATATTGATTTCCATTAGAATGGTGGAAATATATTATAAAAATAATGGAAATATAAAATATTCAATTTCTTGAAAAAAAAAAACTATTTTAATTATTTTGGTACATATGATAAAAACTAGCCATATCACATAACTTATTCAACTAGATGCTTTTTGATTTATGTGAATAACTTGCTTAAGATTTTTTGGTTATTCTTCTTTTTTGATTTATTTTCGCTCAATGAATCAAATTCCTAAATATTATGCGTTACTTTTGTTGCACCCTGTATATGTGAAAAAGCCTTCCCCAGTAGTATCAAATACATAATAAATACAGAGCAGCGCATAGAGTGATTAATGAATTCATTAGTAATTAATAATTATTATTAATATAATATAATAGTAATTTTTAAATAAAAAATGCCATCAAATATTTATTAGTTTGTATGTTGTTCTGTAAATAGATGTAAATCTGTAGAGCAATAAATCTATTATTATTATTAAAACAAAGTAGACGGATGTTGACACGGCGCCTCGCTGCGAGGGCGCTCTGACGGGTTGCTGATATTGCTTACCGTGTTGAACCGGCCCTTTTGTATTTAAGTATTACAATATGACTGATTTTATATTTCGCGAACATCTAGATCAGGGATGAGGAACTCGCGGCCCTTCAAATATTTCGACTTTTATTCCTACAGTGTCCCGCGGCCTCATTGTACCCCAGACGTGTTAGGGCAACTTGTTTATATATTTTATATACTAGGACATTTTGTTAATAAAGATATAATTTGAGTTTATCATTCAGTGTTTGTATTATCATAAGTTTTCTTACATGCGGTCCGCACAACATTTTAAAATTTGTAGCTGGCCCATTGTTTGCTCATCCCTGATCTAGATCATATTGTCACTAATAGAAATCTTGAAAATGCGTTCAAACTAAAGACGCATATGTATATTCTGTCTACGGAAAACAAGCGAATGTTTTCGTTCGGTTCGACTAATAATAGTCTACGCCATGTGGGAACAACAAAGCCACTGACTGTGCTTTTGCATATAATTTTCACGTACTCGCCTTAAAATATATTAATTAAAAAATCCTACCTTATCTGAATCAGTTGTATTTCCAGATCCAAACGAGGTGAGGGAATTCCGATCCAGATTCTCCACACTTTCGTCCAGTGAGTTGCACTCTTCCATATCACTGAAATAAAATAATTAAATAAGCAAATGAGAAACATACATGGAGATATTTTAGGTTCTCACCGGCTAGATCTCTGACTGTGCGTTTTCAACTTAGCAGGGCTCTTAGGTAGGGAAAGAGGTAGAGCGCCACTAAAGTAAGTTTCCTGTATAACCTCTCTGAGCTTCTTGACCCACAGTTGTTTTGTATCCAATGAAGAGGCTCTAAGCACAATGCGGTAATCTGATATTGGAGCCCGGCCAGTCCACACAGCGAATTTGCATTCATCACCTTCCATGTGCTCAGTCACACCTAATTCCGACGTCTGAAATAAAAGCACAAAAAATAAGAATTAGTATTAAGTATGCTGGTTGAAAACTGTATACAAAATTACAATATTATTTTCTGTTTTGAGTGCCATTCTATAGTACGAATTTACTGATTTTGTGTTACTTAGCTACCTAAATAATTTATTGGAGCAAAGATCTCGGTCAGTATAAGATACGGAAATTTGTATTGGACGATGGCGCATTCAGCGGTGATCTGGGAACTACTAACTTTTACTTTTCATATATTGTAAGAAATCGGGACAAATCAAGCCAAATGTCATTGAATTCACGTTCAAAATACATACACAAACGAAGTTATATGTACGAATTCAATAAGTGTTCACTAAAAACGGCTAAACCACAATCAAATAGAAACACAAAGTAGAATATATAAGAATCTAGTTCACACGCGGCGCTGCAAGTCACCCTTTACTTATCAATACAATACAATGTAACCGCAAAATTTTAATTTAGCTTTGAGTACCATCACCGAAAATTGTAAATGGTCACATTAATTTGTTAAGTTATTATTAGTGCAAACAGACTGGCGTGTGAGAGGAAGTGGATAAGGGAAGCAGGAGGGTAGAGGAAATATGCAAGTAAGAAGAGAGAGGAGGCAGCCAAGTTTTAGTTAATTTTTGAATTATATTGATATGGTGTTTTGTGATGGTTATACCAAACAAAGGTGTTTTTTAATGAATTCCCTAGGCACTTCATCTGTCTAATGGGATATGTCTCATAAAACTATGTACTGTAATATTTTTTGTTTATCAATTTATTTTAGATGAAGATAGAAGAATAGCTATTGCTAAATCTTCAACCATTTCTTTGATATGTCATAATGATGTGGGTTTTGATATATCATATAATAAATATTCGTTTCGCTTTTTCCAAGAATTGTAGGGAAAAAATCACGTATCTTAAGGAATTAAGACCAACAGGATGAAGATTCAATTTAGTGTTTCAGCGTGTTTTGTCTTAAGGTTTACCGGTGCCGGTATTGCTACATAAATAAGGATTGTTTTTCTGGTCTATTGCTTCTAATGGTCTGGTTGGTGAGTATGGACCTATTCCAGTATAGTTTTGTTGTTTTTGTTTCACATACAGGATTAGTTATGTGTTTGTAGTAGGGAGTTCTGGTGTTAGTAACTTAGTAACTCCTAGTTTTAGTAGAAATTCTATATGAATTAGTTTCGCTACAGTATCGTATCTTCTGGTGTCTTCAATCCACACTGACTAGTTCTTGGCAACCTTGTGATATGATCAATGTCTTTGTTGCAGCTTTTACATAATCTATAACTGATATATACTGGCTACAACCTGATCTTAGATGGCACAAATTAATCGTTTCGTTTCTATGAAGAAATGGCTGTGCTTCAGCCAGTAACACAATGACTTCAATGTCTACTTTGTCATCTATTACTATTTTGATGATTGTATGACGAACAACAATCCAATTTAACAATATACTATCCAGTAAAAGAAACTCCCTAACTACCTTAAGGAAACTTGAATACCATAGCAATAAACATAAGGATTCTACAGGTTGCTTTAGAATAGCATGGAATAAATATAAGGTTTTTTCTCGAAAATAACGCAATATTTTGAATGAATGTTAAAGTTAAATCATTTATTTAAAAATTATTTTAGATTATAGTACCAATAGTATTGAATGAAGTGGGAAGTCCTGCATGCTAGTACATCTTGTCGGTTAAACGTACGATTCAATAAAATGCACGTAAACAAGATCATATCAAGCAAGAAATATATTATCTATATAGTAATTTCCTCACCATATATGAGGAGGATAATACAAATAGATTTTATGTTACTTGAATATTATATTGCATTATATATCACTGGGTATATGCAATTGTATTCTGTACTTGGAAAATGTGCAGATTTTAATGCTTTATCTAGAGATGGCCACTATAAAATAAATATGAGATACAAAAGTATAAAAAACTATATGTAACTAAATCAACTAAAATCTATCGATAATCGAATAGAAACTATCGATAGTCCGATATGAAATAAAATCTATCGAGAGTTCGAGCTATAGCCAAATATGTCGCAGCTTTAAAAAAAAACTATTGTTGTCTAAATGAAACTTGCAGTTTAGTGGGTAGCGATATTGCGAACCCCATCATACAATAAATTCTCCTTTATTGCAATTTATTGTTTTTCTCTTTTTTGAAGCTGGCAATACACCAGTATTAGTTTCAACTACCGATGATCCGATAGTTTCTCGACTATTGATAGTTCCATAGTTTGTATTCAATTCTATCCATCACTAATTAGTAGTAACGTTATTACTTCCATTTTGCATTTATTAATATTAAAATAATATTTGATTTTGAATATATCATGTCTTGAATCTTTAAGAAATCTCATATCGCTCTATTAGGAAGCAACTCAATTCTAACATTGGTCAGCCAACCCAAAATCCGCACCAAACAGTTATCTTTTGTTGAGGGGTTTATGCCAAATAAGCCGCAATCGCCATTAAAGCCACCAATGACATCGCTCAATTCAGCCAAATGTGACCACTCAGATCCGTGCCACCGTGAAAAGCGGCGGTGGATATTTGAACGATGTTATATTATAAATAAAATGGCACGGGCCTTTCAAATAAAAAAAGAACTTCGTTAATACCTCACACACAGCTTGTTTTATTCCATTTCAACATCGTAGTAGGGACTCTACTATGGTTTACTAAATATTTTCAAGAAAGGACATATATATTGCGGACCGGTTTCGTCTAGGGGTTACTTGATAATAAATATCAATATAATAGCTGAAACCGATTGTTGTTCCTAATAAAGTGACAAACAATAAATTTAGTTTTATTTATTTTCTTTCTAATTTACCGTTCTTTCTTTTTAAATAATATGAATCAGAGATACCAAATAAATTGTCTATCAATTTGAAGTTCCATTTGCTTTTATATTCTACTTATATACTTACCATTAATTTATTTTTATAAATATATTTGACTTTCCCAGCTGAATCCTTGACTTCTTTGGTGAATAAAAGATACAATTCAAATAAGAAAATATGTCGCTCTCTGCCTTTTCTGATGATCTGCTTGGGATCCCACACGCTGAACGCATCTTGGAGTATAACTTCGCCTAACTTATCTACGGATACATCACAGCCTTCAACCAAAGATAAATGCATAGCATCATTCGCTTTCTTTGGCACATTAAGCATAACTTCCAAACCATCCTGTAAAAAAAATATAGTATAGTAAATAATTGTTATATTACATATATTATCTATTTGCCTTTTACCTTTTACGTTATATTACATAATGTTTTCATATTAGTAGTTAGGTCACATAAATTAATACTGTACTTAAAACACTAGGCTTCAGAGTGATTTATTTTACAAATTCCAGTAGCAAACATAGACGTATCGGCCGACAGTTGGATAAGTGTCGGTTTGTGAGAAATGTGAAATGTGTGGAATATTCGCCAAAAACCGACGCCAGATCGCGTTTCATCTTAATTTCTACTAGACATTAAGTTACATTTCTTAGTTATATACAGTTCAAAATATGTAAATTCCGCCATATCAAATACTCCGTTGAAAAATTATCCTAGTGGCGGGAGTTTCTGAGTAATGTTGATGGAATTTATCATAAATGTGTGCATTGTTAATTCTGGGGTTTTATGTCTAGAGACAGATTTACCTTCCACTCTAGATATCGAGTTACATTGCTATTTGAGTTTTAGTTATTATGGTATTAAGTTGTAAAATCGACTATACAGCTCTTTTCCATTTTTAAAACATGATCTAGCCCATTTGTTCCCAAAGTGGGCGCGCGGTGCCTTGGGGAGCGAAATATTCCTCAATTAACTATACTATATAAATTTGTTAAATTAAATACATTGTCTTTCAACTTTTATATGGCTCCAACTTTCAACTTCAATTGAATGCGCCTAGACTTTTAATTTGCATGAGCAAACCTTGTTTAGTTGTAAGAAAGGCCTTGAAACATATTATCATGTATTATAAAATACTTAATTAAATAATTATTTACTTTAATGCCCTGTTCACTTTGTACGTAAACGTAAAACATTCATAGAAAGTACATAATCCATAGAATTAGGTATTTGAAAAGAGAACGCAACAATTCACTTAGTGTGTGTGTGTATGTCCTATATTTCTAATCTAGGAACATAGAGCCCAGATCGCTTCCTAGTATGCTACTGGGATTCTATGGCATGATTTTTACGTCGCTTTTTGTATACGTAACAGGGGGCAAGTTCTACGTTACCGCCCCGTCGGTACCGTTGCAATTACGGTTAAAAGATGTTCTAACTATGGATGCATGCAAACACGACCGATATTTGAACTTGGGTCCTGCTGTATTCAAGTCCGGCGAACTACCTATCGGAACTCCACTGTTTACTTAAAGTTTACGTACAGATAAGCCAGATTCAATCTTAGGTAAATATCTAATGAATTTAAGCTTGTATCATTGTTTGAACTGCTACCATCGTAATTTTCCCGCCGACCGGTTGTCAACCACAGTATTTGTGTTGAAATTGTTATTATTATTTTGGAACAAAATCAATTAGTGACGACCTAGTATTATCACCAATTTTCATTTTAATGTCAATTTAATTTATAACAGATTAATGATTACTTCGTTTTTAGCTTCTATGCCTTTACTATTTAGTATTCACGCATGCACAATTAATAATAATATTTTAAAGGAAAAATAACGACCTTTTACCGTAAAAATTACGCTTATTGTATTAGAAAAATAATATTACCTTAATTTCTCCTTGACCCTCTTGACAGCATGACTGCAAATCCTTTAAAAGCAACTGATACTTTGTAATCCTTTGCACAGGCTTGATCAAATAAGCAGCAATAGGATGCTCCACTTTATGCTTCTTCTGTAGTTCTTCAAAATAACCTCCGCCGTGTTGCACCAATAAACTATTTGATTCAGGCTTATTTTTGCAGTAATGTACATACATATCAAACTTTTGAGCCCATGTTACGAAACAATGCCCAACATCTTCAGGCATAGTTTCATACTTTTCTAGCTCTTTTAAGAACGTCGAGTTGTGGAAATAGTAAATTTCTTCCATGTTGCCGAAAATGGTATCTTCTCGTCCTATTAGCGCCTGTGGAACATTTTGACCAGACCGCATCTCATTCAAGAAGGATTTGATGCATGTTTCAAGATCTTTTACATATGTTCTTTCTGTTTGGAGTAATTCTGCCATAATAAATCTGAAACACAAATAAATCATACAATTTTGTTTATTATATAATATACATTGTCCCCCTGTTTTCTTCTAATATTATTCTTTCAAAATTAAACGTATCTTTGGCTATTTTTATTTGCCATACAACCGGTAAATCTTCATTCAAATGTCGTGATTTTTATACGAAGAAAAACTTTTTATAAAGAATTAATAGTGGGCAGTAATCCTAATTACTGCCCACTGGGGAAAAACATATTTTAGCTTTTTTCATATTAATTCTTTATAAAAAGTTTTTCTTCGTATAAAAATCACGACATTTGAATGAAGAATTACCGGTTGTATGGCAAATAAAAATAGCCAAAGAATACGTTTAATTTTGAAAGAATAATATTAAAAGAAAACATGATTTGGTATCAAAGCTAGTGTCTGTTTTTCTTTGGCAATTTGTGTTTTTAGTTTTACAATACTAAAATCATAATTGCTTGATCCCTGATATTAACAAAATAATCAAATATATCCCATATATATGTACCCAATATATGACAATACATCAGAATTAGCTGAATCTATGAGAAACACATCATATTCTTGATTATATTAAAGACACCTGTGTTCAATTTTTACAATTTTTATTAGAATGTAAAAACGTAACGTTTTTTTCCACTTTAGACATATTAATTTAAGTAATTAATCAAATAATACCTCATTTTGAAGCTGAAGATGAAGATACATTACAGTATTGGATATGAAAACTGTATCGATTTCTTTTAGAAATAATTAACTAAGTATTCCCTGCAATTTTGTTTTACTCATTTGCCCTACTAGACTTATATATTTAATTAAACAAATAAACTGTAACTCATTTTAAAGCTGAATTAACATAGAAAACCTTTTAGTCTTGGTTATATTAACAAAACCTCATTTGATTATTTTATAATTTTTTTAACTTGAAATATTCATGGATAGGTAACGTTTCTTAACTTTACCGCATTGTACTTAATATAAGTACAATGCGGTAAACATACCTCATTTTGACGCCAAATTAATAAGAAAAACATTTTTTTTTGATTATATTAAAGGAACCTCATTTGATTTTTACAATGTTTTCAGATGAATTTAACGCCCGGTTTCTCCAACGAATCTTAAAGCTCGTCTTATATATAACCACGTCTTAAATTTGTATTCTTTTGCACAACACATATGTAGATCTTACTTAGTCTTACAATGTAAGACCGTCTTAACGTTTTAAGATCCGATTTTTGTTTAGTGCAACGCTTTAAGATCGTCTTATATTAAGACGGTCTTAAACTAGTTAAGATTCGTTGGAGAAACCAGGTGTAAGTTTTTGAAAAATTATTGAATTGAATTCTTAGCTTTATTTCTTAGGTACAAATGAGGCATTGAGATCAAAAGTGGACTAATCCTAACATTGTAAAAATCTAGTTTTACGTTATTATTATCATTATCATTAATTAATATAAAAATAGATTTATTCAAATATTAAAATTTGAGGGTCCACTATTGTCCTCAATGCCTCAAATATTTAATAAATGCCTTATGGCGAATTGAGATTGAGAAAATTCAAGTGATCCATTATGAAATCAAATATTATAAAAAGAAAAATATAGTATGACTTACTCCTTTCTTCGTGCTGACCGACGCTTTTCTTCATTAAGCTCCTTCAAATCTTTAGATGCGGCCTCCTTGACTTTGGCTTCCAAACTAGGGTCGGAGTTTCTATCAATTGACAACTCTTTTTTCTCACTCTCCTCCGCTTGAATGCCCAAAGTGTCTTCCAATTGTTGCCGATAGTTCTCCATTCTCGAACTGAAATCTTTGTATCGGTTATCGACCGCAGCCACCCACTGCTTGATGGAATTCGCATGTGCATGGCCCTTTTCCACCAAACTATCAGCCAGTTGTATTAATAGTTTTACACGTTCTCTTGTCTCTTTGGCGGTACCCTTAAATTCGTTGTGTTCCCGTAGCAGACTTTCCGTTTCTTCGATATTATTTCCTGTCAAGAACATTTA
Organism: Lordithon lunulatus; assembly: GCA_963942505.1. Lineage (NCBI taxonomy): Eukaryota > Metazoa > Arthropoda > Insecta > Coleoptera > Staphylinidae > Lordithon > Lordithon lunulatus. Next base: position 48,077,143 of record OZ012666.1, read on the forward strand.
TAAACTATAGCATGATGTATACTTTACACCAGTAAGGAACATTTAATATATTCTATTTTTATTTTATCATGCGTGAATTTATTGAAAATATACAAATTTATTAATTTAGAATTTAGAATTATATTTCCGACAGTAGCCACCTATGGGATAGAAAATAATTGCAATGTGACAATCATTTACGTTTATATTTAAGAACCATTACAAAATAGAGATATTAAATAGATAAGTCAATTTGCACAATATATATATATATATATATATATATATATATATAAAAAAGTTTTAAAACTACTATTTGTGTCCTCTAAGTCAGTGTTACTCAAACTTTTTGGCCGGCGACCCCCTTTTGCACTTAGGCATTTCAAAATGACCCCCTGAAAATTGGGTATGCGTAGAAAAATATCCCGAATTATCAATATTTTCTGCAATCATTTTTTTTGCGATCCCCCAAATAGTTTTCACGATCCCCCAAATAGTTTTCACGATCCCCATTTTGAGAATCACAGCTCTAGGTCATCTTTTAAACACAAATAGTAGTATTTTGAATACTACACTTTACTAGTGATCTATTTTCCAAAATAGCTCACTAGTACTATACTCGCTACAATTTTATTTAACCTCTTCTGATGACTATTTCTTTAAAAATAATGGTATTCTTACCTAAATTCGTTGCGTGTGTTGTTAAATAGCACTCCCCAGTATCATGAATCCATTCGATCGCCTGTTTAGCAGATCGTTCAAACAACACGAACTGTTGACACTGATCCAACCGCTTCTTCCGTTGCGTCCAGTGTTCCAAAACTTTATTTTCCTGACTGAGTAGTTTCTCGAGGATGGTTTTAACTCTCGATTCTTGACTTCCGGTGCTGCTTGGGTAGTTGTAAAATTGTAAACTTCTAGTAGTATATTTAAGGAACGTCTCCGCTGTCCGTCTAGCTAGTGTACAGGCTTTCAAAAAAGCCTCCTTCTGTTCCTGATGTTTGTTGATTAATTGCGAAATAGCTGTAGCCTTGTCGACACCTTGCGCGCCACTAGCACACCAGTCTTCATCGCGCCGGTATTCTTTTTCTAAACTGTCCAGTACTGAGCATACTTGTTCAGCTGTTTTATAAAAATTTAAGCTAGCCGTTACGAGCTTGTGTCGTTCTTCCGCACAAGTGACCAACTGCTGCCAGCGCTTCGTTACTTCCTCCGAAATATCTTTGATGCTCTGCGGATCATAATGGTTCGCGTTTATTAAAGCGTCCGCTCTATATTTAACTTGCACCGCCGAAGTGTGCGTTTTTTCGATGGCCACTTGAAACTGTTCGTGCTCCTTTTTCAGCAATTCCGCGTCTGAGAGCGAGTTCGGTATGGTAAAGCTCGCCATCAGCATCGATTCCCCGTTGCGAATCCAGCTTATCACTTGGTTGGCGTCGTTTTGGAACTGGCCCAACTGAATGCATTGCTCCAGTTTCACGCGCTTGACCTCAGCTAGCTCCTCCAAGTCCATTTCACGTTCGTGCAGAAATTCCAGCAGCACCTGCACCCGGGTTTGTGCGTTGTACTGCGCGTCCGCCATCACGCATATCCCGGAATTTTCGAAAACCTGCACGAGTTCTTGACCTTGCTGCAGGACTTGGAATGTTGTGTTTTGCATTTGGCTTACCGACTCATTGTGCAAGCGGAGGAATTGTTCCGCCTTTGCAATGTCCCTCGTTAATTCACTGTGTTGTAATTCTTCCGACCACATCTCCAATTGAGAAGATACCTGAATATATAATTTGTAGATAGTATAAGTTTACAGAATAATTACCGTAATGTTAAAAAAATGTTTATTTTGAAAACATAAGCACATACTGACAATATGATTGAAACATTTTTAATGTACTCAATTTAAACACGCAAGTTTTCAACAATTTGTTTAATATCATTTTATTAAATCTAACTAATTATTCTAAAATATAGTAAAATTGAGGTGAAACTATGTAACTTAGAAATTCATAAATTTAAATTAGAAAGAAAGAAAAAATGTGAAGGGGATAGAGACTACATATAAATAGTACCGTAGATGTGACAATTGTCTGGGTTCCCAAATTATTAGATGAATACTATTTGTAATTATCGAACCACCGCCATTTTTATAATTTAATTTGTTACTTTATTTATCATTAATATATTAATTTTGTTGTAAATAGAATGCGTCCAAAATATTTAAGGGCCAATCACAATAAGCGCGGCAATGGTAACTAGCGGTAAGCAATGTTTTGCATGTCTATACAAATCCAGAATTTGGCAGTAATGGGATAATCAAGGTAGAAGTAATTATCCCTATCACAGCGCTGCTGTAAATGCCTGAATTTTTATACTTGTCACCTAACTAGCAGCACCACATAACTATAATTTTATTTGAAGTTGACATGAGAGACAAAAACAGATTATAAAATGTTTATTGGAGTAATTAAATTGCTCCTGGTTTAGGTAAATAAAATATAAGCAATAAAATAAAATCTCTCTCTTGCCAGGAGTAATAAAATGTTAGTAGTGTGGTGTTGCTGTTTATACGACGATGTGTAAAATTTCGCTTGCCGCTATGTTACCACAATCACGCGTATTTTTAATGATCTTTTAGAATCCCCAAATTGTAAAGGACCATAATGATTATTAATAGCACTGCAGGAGGACCCAGTTATATTAACATTTAAAAATGAAAAAACCTTTTTTATTTTTAAATATTTTACCACATTCTTGGCCTAGAAATAAGACCCTCATAAAATCATGGTTTGGTTGCGGATTCACATCAGAAATTGTACTTGGTCCGTACATCGAGGATGATAATGAGAATACGGTCACGAGTATCAGCGAAATATCCCGCCAATTATTAAGACATGAGTTTCCTGCTGTCGAGAACGCAACTGCAATACGGGGCAGCTCACGGTGCAAATGTTCATTCGGCCCGAGAGTAAAGGCAATTTTTTGGAGAAAGAATAATGTCCAAAATTGCGGGGTTTTGTTGGGCGCAACATTCCCCTGATCTCACGGCCCCAGATATATTTTTATGGGAATTTTTGAGTAGCGAGCGAATGTAATCCCCGAACTCTTGCTGAAGGATAATAGTTGTCAGGAAATATGTAGTGCTATAGAAAGAGCTCGCCCTTGTGAGGAGGAAAACGTGGGTAGTTTATAAGATATTTTCTTTCATGTCTAATCCAAAATAATCTCCAAGGTGTACATTATGATGTAAAGTAAAATTTGTTTTTTTAATGGTAAAGTCACTTTTAACCCATCTGTGCTATACGGAGATTTATGAAATTGCTGAAATTGATATAATAATGGGGTACAATATATACAGCCCACTATGCAGTGTCCGATAATAGAGAGAACGACTTTAAGATAAAGAACCAATCTCTTTTTGCCGTAAATTTATCAATATCCAATATCCATCAATCACTACGACTATGCTAGACAATGTCGTTCAAATGTAAGTATTGAATATATAACTGATATAATTATGATAAAATAAATCATTTTCATGTGCACGTATTTTTGTTAGGAGAATTTATCATGTGCTTACCTCTAAAGCGTCCCTCTCAAACAGTCTTAATCTCAAGCACAGATCTAATCGCAGCTTCCGTGCGGACCAAAGTTCCTCCAAGTCGCTTCGCTGCTTTGACAATCTGTCTAGGGCAGCCTCAACGGCGGAGACGGAACCGGTGGAATCCATATCACCAATTGTTCTGTGAAATTGAAAAAGATGCGTGTTATTGATAGGAAAATATTCGAGCCGCCGCCGCCTCTGAGCGCATGATTGACGTATAAAAGCAATTGCAGCTGGCATACATTACTTTTTCCCCACACAAAACAACTACTGTTATAAAACCGCGTGTAATTTTAATAAAACGATCATTGGCAATTCAAAGAGTGCACTTATGCAGTGACACGTGATGCCCCGATAAGCATCAAATAATCTAAACGAGAATCACTGTTATTCTCGCGCGAACAAGACCAAATTGTTTGCGAACGTGTTCCGCGTTGTTCATGATCATAAATAGAATGTCAACGAAAAAATTATGAACCCCATAAATCATACTGTTAAGGTTGCACAAAATAAAAAGAGTTGTGGCTTTGTGATATAAACATTTTCAGGATATGTAGATGTCAACAGTGTGCTGACATTTACAACGCAGCGCGGCTCTTTCGAACGCATCATTTCATTCGGTATTTTACACTATTAATTATGCATTGCTTTGAGCAATTAAATTGAATCCGATTCGAGGAAAATGAGAGCATTTGAGTTTCTTTTTAATTGCACTACTACTGGCATTGGTAATTAAGCAGCTTTGAATTAATTACGGAACTTATTCCACTCTCATAACTAAAGTAATGTATTTTAGCCGCAGGATTGGATATTTTATGGAAAATAGTGTGGTTCTAATTATTTCTCCAGTATGAAATAAATAATTTACAATATGGAGTTCTCTGTACATGTGGAAGTTGAAATGGGGTGTCATTCTCTTCCGGATCACGATACTTTCTTCACAATGGAGTTCGTGAATCGTAAAGAGGACGACACATATCCGAGCAACAATTAAAACACGACTTTTCGGTTGAGTTCTTGTACGGACACATTCATATTCAATGAAAAATATGTTAGAATTAAAAGAAGTAAAAATTAATTTACAATTTCTGATTGTTAGTTCTAGTTTACACTTAATATGAATGCCGAAATATATTTAAAGCGTGAATTACTTTGTACGATTTCCGTCAAGAAAGTTGAACAAGTTTATAGTTTCAATTAATCATGTGCTTTTAGCTTGTACTATAAGCAATCATGCCTTACATAAGAGACCTGATCAGTAATTGATTGGCCATAGTATGAGCAGAACATAGCACTTAAATAATTAAAACTAGAAACTTGTTGAAGTTTCTTGACGAATCTAGTATCTACTCATATACATATATACTAACACACGGCAGAACGACCCCAAGGTCCATGGCCGGTTACAAAATTGTAACAAATACAATAAGTACTACAAATTATAAATAAAATAAATTAAAATTTAAAAAAAAGTTATAACACATAGAATTTGTTAATATTATATATTATAATTATATAATTAATATGAGCGTATTTTAAGATTTTATACATTGTACTAGATTCGTCAAGAAACTTGTTTCTTGGTGAATCAGATATTCCTACTGTCCTAAAAATAGAAGTTCAATTATTGTAATCACATATTATTTTGTTTACTGAAAATTCCCTACATAAGGTGCCCTGGTCATTTTGAAACTATGGAAAATGTCTGTCCGTCGTTGTTGCAAATGTTGGTATCACGTTTTTGAAAAAACTACTATATATTTTAAAACCAAAGTTTGGATGTGGCTGTTAATTCATATATCTGTCTAGAATAGTTTCTTTTTGTAGGCGGAGGAAAGACCACGATGGTAAGTCCAAACACTCACATACATACATACTAACACACGGCAGAAGGACCCGAAGATCCATAGCCAGTTACAGCATTGTAACAAATACAATAACTACTACAGATTATAAACAATAAATTGAAATTTTAAAGAAAAGTTATAACACATAGGTTTTGTTATTCCGAGCGTATTTTAAGATCTTATCAATTCCATAATGCTAGATCTGAGATCCAGCTCACTATGTAGCTTTTTTATCTTTGTTCGTTCCCAAAGGATTACACATTTTTTTTAACACATTGGCGGTAGTTTAATGATATTTGGACTATTGAGTTTTTTGTTTGGATTTTTCTCGCTGATCCAACCCACTGTGAGACAAAGATTACTTTTATGACTTTATGATATAGAATAAGATACGGTGTGCATTTCGTTTACATACAAATGTAGAGAACATTATCGAAATACTGAAAATTTTAAATATTGTTTTACGATAAATATTAAAAATGGATTAATATTCATTAAAAAAGTTAAATATTTTGTGATATATGAATTTCATAGTTCCGTAGTTATTAAAATCTTGAGCTTAATTTTACAAAACGTATTCAAACAATAATATTATTTATATTATTTTTCTATACATGAGATTGTTTTTCGATAAATCGTTTTATACATTGCACTATTCACTTGTGTATTTTCAATAAAACCACCATCAATCACTTGAATAAGTGACAATTACTTACTAAGGAAAGCGCACCGTAAGCAACATTAATCTTTATTGGCAGCACAACACATATAAAATATAAATATAAGTAGAAAACACCAATCAAAACAACAAGAACAACAAGAACTCCTTCACACCAGGTCAGTGGATTGGTGACAGCACTGAGAAGGAGCAAGTCCACAATAGTCAAGATCCATATAAATATAATATGATGACAATTAAAAATAATAAAAGTGATAGATTAATTACTTTTATTATTTTTAATTGTACTATTTATTTATTTTATATATGTATTTGGGAAGTTGTACTATTATTGCGTTATTACTATTCAAGAAATAAATACGTTAATTTAAAAAAAAAGAATATAATATAACTTTGAATTCAACAATTCAACAACAATTCGTTATGGTATACTATTTTGGAATAATAACAAGGCTTGCGGCGAACTGTTTCTTCTTCAAAAAAATATATCTCAAACTATGGTATAAATTCTTAACACAGAGTAATGTGCCACCATTTAAAAAATAATAATAATATGACAGTGGACAACATATACATTTTCTAAACTATTGTGTTTGCATTCAATAATAAATACATTTATGATACAAGGGCGAATATTCACAATAATAACACTAGGTATAAGAATAGTCTTCTAAGATCTTGGCCATCGGCAAAAAAATTATAGAAAATCACTTATTTGATTGTGCCAATATTTTTTTTACAAAAATTCGTAGTGAACTAAATTCCATTACTATTAGGAAAGCATTTATTAACGAACTAATGCTTTTACAGCACGGATGAATTATAGAATTTTATTAGTTTTAGTTATGTATTTATAATTTTATCTAGTAGTATTTTATAAATGAATGGATGCAATTTTACATCTATATCAAATTTATGTGTGTTACATTTATTATTATTTAATATTTAGTTATGTTCTTATATCATATACTGACACTACTTGTATCAAATTATTTAATAAATGTATCATCTAAATCTAAATAATAATAATATAATAAATGATAAATTACCTAATTCCACTTTTGTTAGGTTGCCAAAATAATAACAAGAAATACTACTTATAAATGTATCTTTCTTGACACATAATAAAAAGTCCTAATGTAAACTAAACTCACTTTTGTGTCTATATTTTAAACATAATTTTTAAATAGGGATCTTCCCAATCCTTTTCAACTTCACACCAAATCACTTCAAAACTCTCACTGTTCTTCCCACTTAGAACTACCATCGACATTATTAATCACACGGAATGACTCGTTTGGAGGGCGAAACGCGCAGGTTCAGGCTTTCGTTGCAAAGACAAAGGGGCTCATTATATGTGCTGTAAATGAGATAAAGCCGCCAATGTGACAGGCAAAACCATACGAGACTGACGATTAGTGTCGTCTTTCAGTGGACCCCCACATGGCCGAAGAGAAGTGCGACGACGTCGTCGGCGGGGCGACTGAAGTTGGATTGCGGGGACAGATGTTTGCGACGGTTTCATTTTCCGCAATATTGTTTAGTATAGGTGGTATAGGTATTCAGGTAGGGCCACAGAACATATACCCCCCGGAGGGGTGCGCATTAGCAGACCATAGACGCAATTATTATGACAGGCGCGTGCTGCTCGTAATTTATTAGAGGACGGGTGCTAATATTCTATGTATTCTATTTTTGTACAATAGAAAAAATTATCTATTCCTGAATGTATAACACGCGGTTTAACGAAATACTGTTCTACAAATAGAATTCTTTTTATGAGATAAGATACTGTAATTGGTATGTAAAATATAATTATGTACATATTTACAATCCTTTTTTAAGTCAGAACGGTCAGTTTTCACGTATAACTATTAAAATCATAGCGCTCATAAAATATGTTTGGATCTTCTGCCTATACGGCTTCCGATCCTTAGGCTAGTATATTGTTAATGTAGTAGCCAAGTTTTTAAAATAAGCAACCGGAGATTTTCAAAAAATGTCTGGTTTGCGGTTCAAATATATAAAATTGTTCTTTTTTATGAAATACTAGCATTTTCATTAAATAACAACACTAACTAGTTACACAGAATTTATTATAACATTAATTGATAGGACTATAGATTAGTTATATAAATATCTATATATCTATAGATTTTTTTGAAATATTAAACATTTGCGATTATATAAAATATATTTATTTCTATGAAATAGTAGCTTAGCCATTATATACCATGAAATCTAGCACCACCATACTTTTTAAGACTTTAATAGGTAGACTGCGGCTCTATGGATATCTGTGTGAGGCGCTTCAGAAATACAATTGAAGTTAAAAATAATATATTTGTAGTAATATGTATTTATTATGTATGATATAGAAAACTGGCTCTCGATAGAAAATTAAATTTTTATGAAGGATGCCACCTCAAAAGTTTACCAACCCCTGCTCTAATGATCGATTGTTGTGAAACTGATGACCAAAAAACTATCGAATAAAAACCAATCAGAAAAATCCACTTCGTGTGAAAAGTAAAAATATCTCATACTTTTCTTTTTTATATTCCTGTTTTGAAAATTAATAATGTTTGATACCATTTTAATTTGATTTCAACTCTCATTAAATCCCTCCAATTAGAGTTTACAAAGAGTTTTTAACCAAACAAAATAATATTTATTATAAGGAGAGGAATTAGTATAAAGAATTTTTAAATTGATGAATATTATGATGTCCTTTTGTATTATCATTTAGATTGGTTAAAACAAGACATTCTCTTAATGATGCTAAATGATTTAATTTATGTGAATTTAAAACATAACGGATTATATCATAAAGTATATCACATGTGTACTATAATTTAATATTGAGATACATTGTATTAACATGTATACGGAAATATAAGTAGCAATGAATTAAGCCTCGACAAAGTGAATTAAATTTAATGATGAATAAAATAAATGTCAACAACAAATTGCGTTATCTCGCGTCGCCAGGATGCAAGTTATAAATTTAAATTTAAATTACGGAATGCTACTACTGATCCGAAGTTTTTTAATTACGGAGATACTTTTTTTATGAATAATAACGCCGACGTTTTTATGTATATAGGGCAAGCGTTCCAATTTATTGCATTAAAAATGCAATGAAACTGAAGATTTGAATACTAATTACGCGTGAACACGCCGCCATGCCTTTCTTCGTGTAGGCGATGTGTGTTAAGGTGTTAAGGAGGAAACAAGCTGTGCGTATCTAGGTGTTGGCTGCAGTGTTTATGGATCATTTACAGGAATGTTTATTGGCCTGTAATTTATATTTTATGTTCTAGAAACTGGACAGCAGCATCCTTTTGGATTGGAATGATAACAGAGCTTATTTATTACAGCATGGTAATATTAGTTCCAATATATGAATTAATTTTAAGAGTAGGGGTTTCCGAGATCCCGAATACCGGGATCCTAGAACCAATTTAGCCGGTATTTCGATATTGTACAGTAACGTCCGCTTATTACCAACCAGTTTACAATAAACTTTCAGGTATAATATACCAATCTATGGCCGAAATACTTAAACGGGTCGATATCCACTTTCAAGGACAAAAATATGAAAATATGAAATTATTATCACTCGACCCGGGAACATCTCTTAAAAAAAATTCACGTGAACGACGTATTGTACGGGTCGTAGCTCCTCTAGGTTGTGTTCTTTCCAATATTCTACAATATTATAATGAAAGTATAGGCGCGATTCCACCCATAGGCTTTAATCATTGATTAATCATTACCAAGATGTTCAACGCCTGTCAACGACATGGTGTTTGCTGTGGCGACCTATCGATGGCGTTGTCGGTCAACATTTGCACATTTCGATATGTGTTTAAAAGACGTGTGAATAGTGTATTATTTTATTACCATAAAGTTTAAAAAAGAAGTAATCTGTAATTCTTGGTTATCATAGTGACACTGGGAGTAGCATTAAACTGCCAAGTAAACTAAATACTACCTCCATTGGTAATTAGTACACCTATACACGTCTTGTCCGTTTTATTAGTACTTATAGTAATTATAATAGGTACGGCAGAACCATCGGTAGGTCGCCACCGTAAACGCCACAATGATTATATATGGTTTAACAATGCATACATATTGACACTTTTCTAAAATTCAATAAGTGAAGAAATTATAAATTAATGAAAAACGGGTAAATCCTGGTAAAAAATGACAACGCTTTATTGCTTTGAATTGAGGTAGGCTGAATAAGGCACCTTACACGATCAATAATACTGTCAATCCTAGTACTGTCAATATTTTCTTCAATCGTCCTTTTATATTTATCAAGTAATCTATTATCCGGATAAACATCAGTATTCTCTTCTTTCCAACATTACTATACCTGACACGATAAGTAATACTGGCAATATTTTAGAATAACGAACATTTTAAACAAGTTATCGTACAGTAATACTGTCATTATTCTAAAATATTGACCGTATTACTGACCGTGTAAGGTGCCTTAATAGTCATGAAATCATCCTACAACTTTTGTAGATATTTTGTTATATTATAATAAACGTGATATGAAATACATTTAGAAGATTGTTGGATGTCATTAGCAGATGTTTTTGTATAATTTTTTATATATTTTTCTTTAGTTCTATAGCTCCAGCCAAAATATATATGTGATTTTGGCATTATCTTTTCCAACTTTATAACAAAAACTGTGAACAGTGATTTTCGAAAATTCGTCCCGTGGGATTTAAACTCACGCTCCCTAATACCGTTGTTTGAAGTATTGTATATAAATACTTCAATCAACGCTAAAACTCAGTACGAGAAGAACGGCGACTCTAACCGCTAGACCACTGAGTTGGGTAATTAATTAATAATAACTAAAAATTTAAGATACTCCTCAAAAACATTTATATATTTAAATAAGTTGCGAGTAATTATTTTTTTAAACAAATTTCCAGGTTATAACATGTAACATGCGAACTTTTCAGTGCCCGCGCGATTCACTCTTGATTCTGAGCAACTTTATTAAATTTTCCGTTCTAAGAAAAAAATTCAAAAAGAATACTAGTCATGACTCACACATTATCGGCTAGATGTAGTAAGCAGGTGAGCCGGTATCAGGCATCAACCGCGTGTACCCCGAACACGGTCGCTTGTTATATATATGATTTTATTTTAAATTTTGAATTAAACTGACTGAATTTTTTAAATATAAGATTTGATTTAATATTAATTAAGTAATTAGTTTGGAAAGTCGTATAGTGCCAACACCAGTGAATTTATTATACAAATACATTTATCCATACATCGTATGATAAAGTACAACTACATTAAAGTTTTATTTTTTAAGATTAAAAATTAAAAATTAAAATAAGTTCGTATTTTGAATGTGCAATTTAATTTATATTAAGTCCAGTGGCGGGAAAACCCCTTTCTTTACAGGTGCTATCGTACCTACCATTCAGAATATGTGTGCTCTCTGCAAATACGATTAAACTTTTGCTTTCCGTCTTCTGGTTCAGAGCGGTATTATTGTGTCTGGTGAAATGTAGCTATTTACTAATGAATAAAATATTGTAATTAATAATAAATAAATATTTTGTATTATTTCCTTATCAGTTTATTTTATTAACAAATCCTAATTAAATATCAATATTCAATATTCATCGAATACAGCCTTTTATGCACAGCGCAATAACATTATTCTCGCCAATAAAGTTCATATGTCAACGCATATGGTATCAGTATTCTGTAGGCACACATTTTATATAGATAATTTATTTATTATCCTTGATGTCACCGAAGCATGTGTTCGGTCAATAACTATATAATTTCTAGTCCGTTAAAAACTATGCCACAGCTGTCCATAGTGAAACGTATTGATTTTAATAGCATCATGGTTTATACTTTTTCTAGAATAAATAGTTATGTACCACAGGGTGTCTTCGAAAGTGGGGCATTCCTCTTCACGCACACGTATTATTGTTATTATAAGCCATTTCACCAATAATCAAATATAAATATAGTCAGATAAATAACATTTTATACTGAATGATTTTCTTCGAATATAGGTTTTTTTTCTTGTGACTTAAAAGACATGTTTTTAAGTTAGTTTTTTAAGTCTCATATTTTAGAAAGGCCCAAATAAATGTTTTATAATTAGAGATATTTTATTTTAAAAATAAAAATTTCACAGTTAACGTCGCGATTATCGAGCAATTACGAAAAATAATATTGAGAACCGAGCTGGAGCTTTCTTGTAAATTATAAAAAAAATGGCTTTCTCTTGTAAATATTGATTTCTTCTATAAATTCAATTTTTTTCCATGGTAATTAATAGATAAATCAACATTTCCTTTAGGAAATTTAAAGTTTGTTGTTTTTTAGCAACTGGCGTGCAAAATTATAAATGGGTAATTTCATAAGCATATCGTAAATTAACAATGAATATTGCAAAATGAATTTGAATTATGAATTATAATTAAATTGCCCAATCACTGCTTATGTTTAGATTATATTGTTGTAATTTTGTAATAAAAAACTGTGCTTTCTATTAGGTAAAAATGTTGTAACAAATTTTAACTACTCCTCCTATGAACAATATTGAATAAATGTATTATGTATCGAACACAACTTCAAATTTAGCATTTATATATAATTTACAGATAAATACAATGAACTTAAAAAAATAAAAATCTTACAATTTCTTATATCTGCTGTTATTCTATAAATAAAATATTTATATTTATATCTTTTTACTTATTTACATGAATTTAAAATAACCACCCTGATGAAATTATTGATTTTTAATTATAAAAAGTCTAATGCCCGTATTCATAAACGTCAGTTAAAAAACACTTCGTTAAATGCAAAATCGACAGTTTGACAATGATTATGACATTCAAAATCGGGCCGTTCCGTCCGTTCTCACCATGTCCAAAGTATTAATCGCTGGTTATTTAGTTGCACCGTTATTTTAATCATTGATTAAGAACTAATCCATCTGTACCACTTGAAATGGTAAATGGCTGGTGTTGATTCACCCGTCCCCGTGCATTATTTCAATATCTAAAAGATGAGTGTTTAACGAACCTATGCGAACATACGTGGGGAGGGAGGATATTTCAAGATGAACCAAACTATACCCATTCGCGGTTTCAAGTAACTTGAACACTGAAATATATTAGTATCTGTAGTTTTCTATGATTCAATCTATTTTATTAGTACGTGATAAATAATAGAATTAGTAGGTGATATGATAGATCTATCATAATATGTCGATATCGCTTAGTAATGTAGTAATATTTCTTAGTAGTGTAGTATATGTATATAATGGTAAACATTGTTTTTTGATGTGGCGAACGTAAGCGAACATAAGTACATTCGTTTATTTGCCACACCGTGTGTATACTTCTCGCGCATGACAAATATACGCCAATGTTGGTATTCGTGGACTTGTAAATGCTACAGTTCAAAGGAAAGAAGAAGATTCGCCTATTCGCTGACATACGCGAAATCGTCTATAGGGAGCTGAAGTGATATCGCATTCGTTGTATTTCTTCGTTGCTTAGAAATTTAGTGTGCCCCATTCTCATTCTTGTGAGAGCCACTTGTTCTTCTCTATTTGAATAAAGTACTTATTAGGAAGATATTATTCTAATTTTACAAATGAAAGTGGTTTATATTAATAACAATTTTTGGTTCCATTTATTTTTTAAACGATTAGTTTTGTTGGTAGCTTTTCTCTGGTACATCTACATCCTATAACTAAAAATTATAAATTTAAGAATAAGTTTTAGAGCCAACAATGGAGCGTTTTAATTGAATAAACGCATACATTGAATGCCATTTAATTGACTAGTGTTTACTAAAAAGTCAATACGAATTCGTGTCTTAAACATATATATTACTAATTCAAATTTAGTGACTGATATAAAGTACGCCTTAAAATTAGTATCAACTCAATACAATTGCATCTACAAATTACATTGAACACATTTACTTACTTCATAAATTTAATATAATTTTGAACTGAACTTAATGTGTAAATTGCTCAGTTTTACTGGCTAGTGATATACGTTTGATTACAAAACAAACAGGGATATACGATTTTCTTCCAAAGTGCAAACTGAGTTCAGAAATTGTATTTGCCTCAGGATAAAACTGAAGATATTTATTATCTTTATTCATATTTGTTCAAGTTTACTATTTATGAGGTTACCAACTGGTTGTTGTGAAAAAGAAGTGTGTTAGAACCTGGATACCTCTTGTTACGGAGAAAAATTCGACAAAAATACAGAATAATTACATATCATTATTATTTGTAATCCCGTAATTACTTTAATAAATGCCTGACTATTTTGACCGATTTTTAAATATCAGTGTTAATCGATAAATATCGGTATTTCGATATTATCAATATTATTTATCTTATGAATTAAAATAAATCTATTTTATGTGAATTTAATATCGAAGGGTAATTGCAATAACTGAGAAACAAAACACAGCACGCGCATATTAGTGGCATATTGAATTCATCTTAGTTTTATTTTTATTTCTAGTTATATCTGTAGATTTGCAGCATAATATACCAGATGTAAGAGATGATTACAAAAATAATGAATTACACTTGGCTGTAATGGTATGGATAATAAATTACTTTAAAGTATGAGTAATGGTAACACCTCCCTTATTTACCAGTAATGTCAATAGTAATGCACAAAGAAATTGTATTAAAATTGAAATATAGAATACATATAAATATAAAAGAATGTACATAGAACAGAACGTAATTCAAAGTCGGTATGGTTCTACTAACCGGCTCGACGTAAATAAACGGTATCTCAGCATGAACTTAAAACCTTAAAAAATATTTTAATTTTAGGTTTTAATCACATTGTTTTCTTGATAGATATCAAGGGAGTTACTACCTCAGTAGATACTGAGGTAGTAACGACATTTACTCATGAAAGAAAATATCGACTAAATGGCCACCGTTGCTCTGTTGTCAGGAATGCACTGTTTTGATGCAATTTTACAATGCATTTTGCAGTAAAAGCTGCTGGATTTCACGAATTTGGAGTGCAATTTCTTCTTTAAGTTCCTCAGTTGTCTCAGGGTTATTAACTTACTTTTCATGCACTCCCAGAGAAAGTAATCCAAAGGAATTAAATCGCAACTTCTTGGCTGCCAGTTATGGAAACTTGGTTTGCAACAACGTCATTGTTTCGCGTGTGGTATGACAGGTAGCGCCATCCTGTTGAAACCACATCTCATTTAAGCCCATTCCGTCTAATTCTTGCCAAAGAGTCTGGCAACGTGGCCCAGGTAACGGTTGCCGTCGACAGTCACGGTCACCTTCATCATTTCCCGCATGGAAGACCAATCTGTCAGTTTATGAGGATGTAGCGGAAGTTCTTGAAAGGCATGTAGGTTTTCATCTCCCCGGATCCGAGAATTCCGCTTGATTTTATTGTGGAATTCATCGTTAGTTTCCATTTGGTAAAGATTCGGTGCTGTCTATGGTCGTTAGGCTGCAGCCGTTGAGTCAACTGGATCGTGTATGCATTAAAGTGTAAATCTTTTCGCAAAATTCGATGAAGAGTGGAGCGATGGACGTTTAATTCCTGACAACGATGGCGCATGGAGTGTTTAGCCGTTCTGCCACACTGACACTCAGCTGCCATGTTTTCTGCCGATGTTGGACAAGGTTTCTTTCATCTTTCAATGAAAACGTCCGCTCAAAGTTCTTGATCAAATTTTCAATAGCAGCCCGCGTCAGTCGATTATGCACGCCGAAATGAAAGTAATTTGCGACAGTAAAATTTTTCTCATTTTTGTAATGGGTTTTCACAATTAAACGTTATTCCAAGCTGTAACGCACCATTTTCGTAAATGTCTATGTTTTAATGAAACAAATACCAAATATGGACTCAACAATTGACAGTCGAAAATGGCGCGCAATTCAAAATTCAAGTTCTTGCTGAGGCACCCTTATTATCCCTTGCAGTATAAATTAATTGTAAATATTTAAAATATAATATTTTCACTAAACATGTATAATATAGATAAAGTATACCCCCGGTTAAAAGTATAATAGTAGTAGTTACTGTATTTGATACAATTCGGTAACTGGCTTCGGGTCCTTCTACCGTGTGTTAGTGTATGTATATGTGAGTGTTAATACTTGCTACTTCAATTTACTCGTACCCGAGTATTCTAAAGTGTCGTTAATTGTATCCCAACGATAAATGGTACCGACTACCCGGCCTGAGATTCGCTCCCAGGCCGCCCGATCGTAAAGCTAAATGCTAACCACTGCACTGCACATCGGCATTTATTATAGAAATATATTTATAAAATTAATTTAATTAATTTTATATATATATATATATATATATATATATATTCATGAATTAAATATCGGTATTAATACCGAGATCCCGGTTTTGAGAGATTTAAATACCAAAAACCGGTATTGAATTTTAAGACGGTATTGCAATCTCTAGTCACATTAGCTTTTAGCCGTCTCATTATAAAATGACTCCTGAATTTAGTACTGCATTTATTAACGTTTCATGGTCAGGTGCTTCAAATCAAGTGATATAAATGTATTCGGTTAATTGATAGAAAGATAATAGAAAACACACCACTTTCCGCCGTCAACTCATCAAATCCGCACTAAACTCTCCCTAACCCACGTGGCCATCAATCACAATTTAATGCCGCTTATGACACCGGCAACCATCATTAATTTGCAATTTATCGTAATAGCCATCAAGGTCGATTAATTTGCAAGCCACTATGTGGTAATCGTTGCAATATGCAACATTCGGGGATAGATATTAAGATTTAACAGGCGTTGATGTGGTTACGCCCCATTAAAATGCAAATCGCTGCTGTTGCTAATATTTCTACACATAAGAAAACCGCAAAAGTTTATTGAAGCGCGACTGGCTACAGAACGCTGGATTTTGCATATTTTAGCAGTCGTTAAAAGCTTTTAGCGGATGTGTAAGGGCTATATAAGCAAGGGTTGCATAACATTGATTCAGAACATATTAACCGGTAAATCCATTTCAATCTAGTAATTATTTGATTTTTTACCATAGGAAACATAAAATTTTGTGCATTTTTAATGTGTGTACTACATTCGTTCTGCGGAAGTATATGCTTAAAATAAAGCACATCCTTAATGGTTTTATAAACAAGTTTTAAAAGAGTAACCTATAATAGCCATTAAAATAAAATCTGTATTTTCGAGGAAAATGTTGCATCAGTGATTATTTAACACAGCAAACGATTTGACGATAGATAGGATCCGACATAACGCAGTGATACATAAATTATATTGTTAATAAGTTGAAAAGGCATTCATTATCTTAAAATCATGTTTTATTATTATTATATACTCAGATATTTCAAATTACTTCTAGTAATACTAACAATGTTGAGTGTGTAATGAATTTTCTAAATCTAGGCGTCTAGAAATATCTCGCTGTTCAGCGAATTGAAATATATTCGAAATTAAAATTTATTTGAGTTGTTGGTTTTGTTCTAATTGAGAATAATCTCCGTCTTCTGTGTGTTTAGTAATTTATTATTTTGTGTTGTTACCAGTATTTAAATGTTGTTATTTTGAGAATACAGTTTTTAGTTACCATTTAATATCATTTATAAAACCTATTACAGATCTTCTAAAAAGTACATATACCGTAGTTTTAGCAAGAATTTTTATATACTTTATTTTGATTAGAATATCTTGTAAAATTCTAGCTTAATTTAATTGTACTCATTTATTTTATACTTATATATTCTGTGTGTCAAATATTATATTATGGCAAAAACTAATAAACTACTGTTTTAAATGGTTAAGTAAGGTACAAATTGATCAGAAACACCTTTGATTTTTCGTGGCAATCTTTAAGCTGAACATCCAATATAGTTATTGCTGATAAAATAAAATCATATAAGATATCGACAAAGGTTGAAGGTTAGAAACTTAATTCTATCTAAATAGGTTTATTACACGAACTGAAACATGCCGTTCTCCTGGTAGGAAACATAAGAAAACTGTAAAGTTGAGGTTTTTTGGGGTACCGTTGATATGTATTATATGAATTTAGGTATTTGGAAATTGTCCCTTTTCCATATAAAAAATTGTCAAGTAGTAGAAGTAACCATAACTACAATCTACTTAATTTCATGTCACCAGAAACGACCGCATCGCGTTCAATACTAACTAACTAATCACTGGTTACCTTAGTTCTTGTTGAAGGGCCTCCCCTTGAGCTATTGTCGATGCACAGGCGTCTAGGCTTTGATCTCGGTGTTGAGCCGTTTGTTCTAGCAGCCGCTCAGTGGCCTCCAGGCCCTCGGCGACGCTCTCGTCCGCTTGCAGCTCCTGCCGCAGCTCGTCCACCCACGTGCTCAGCTCCTTTTCGTGGGTGTAAAACAGCACGGCCAAATCCAGACGACGACGTCGCTGTTCGACCCTTGCCGCGAAAGAGGTTACATGGGCCTCCAGTTCGTGAGCCACCGAATAAATTTCGTCAGGGTCACACTCGCCGGTGTGGGCCAACTCATCGGCCGCCGCTAGCAACTTATCGGCATTCGTATACGTATTCTGCAAATAAAAACGACTCATCAGTACGCAAATAGTATCATCGATGGTTGTAAAGCGATCACATTGATAAGAACCCGTTTTAAAATCAAATAACTACTTAAATAATCTACTGTAGACTGTAAAATGAAAAGTGTGTCACATAATACACAAAGGAATAAAAACAGTATATAGAAAACCTTTAGTCATAATTCGTTTAATTTTGAGTACAATAGTAGTCCGCATTGCAGTTAATAAACCTACATCTAATCATTCGACAAATAAACTAAATTTAAAGTTAGAGTTTAATAAATTCATTATATTTCATCGCATCACGTCATTTATTTATTTCAAAGATTGTGCATATCAGACAGTGTGCAAATCTGTGTGTTATCAAATAATGTCTATACCATTTTTATTATAATAAATAGCGAATTATTATAATAAAAATTGTATAGAAATTGTTTGAAAACACACAGATTTGCACTGTCGGATGCACAAATTTTAAAATAAATAAAAAGAGCTGTTGCGATGGAATGTAATGAATGAACGCGTGCAGAGTATGGTCCGTGAGGACACGAGGGATAAGGCATTAGACAATGTTCCTAATGATCCTCATTTAGGAATATTGTCAGTAGTCATAGCAAAAAAAAAGAATATAATAAGGGCAGGGCAATTTCGATAGAGTACAGAAAGAAATTTGTGAGGCATATGTGAGGAAATGAATCAATCATTTATAAACGCAAATCTGTGAAAATACTGAGAAGGTTCTCTAATAAAACCGAGGCGGGTTCAGATTTTATGTTTAGAATTCTTTCGATAGTCCATGCCCAAGCTGAATTTGGCCGCCCGCGTGCGGCGCACTCCTTGCACGCCCGCTAGGACGACCGGTCCTGGATAACTAACATTTTAACAGATTGTGATAATATACTTCTACAACAATGACATTTTCTATACCTAACAAAGGTACATTTATATGTATATATTGTTTAACCAGCCATTAATAGACATGAACAATATGGACATGATGTACGAAATCAAGCAGATATGCCACAATTAAATGTAAAATTCATGTGTTTTATACAATAATTGACATTATTTTGGAAATGTAGTATATAGCAGGTGATGTTGCTAATGCTAAATTACATCCGGTGCGATTCCTGACCACACGGTTTGCACGAGTACCTTCGGATTGTATATTGTAAGCATCTCACTCAAATTATCTCTCTGATTATTGTAGATTCAATAATTTGTTTAATTCTAAAATACTATTAAATATAAATTCTATAATTAACCGCATTTATGTCATTCATTTTCCGTATACTGTGGTTAGATTTAGATCCCTGACATCACACGTTTAGTCAGGGATCGAACCCGATGTAATTTAGTATTATCACCTGTTATACTAGGTTTTAAAAATAATGTCAATTAATTTATAAAACACATGAATTTTACATAATGTGGCCAAGCTTTTTTAAATATTAAGAGCCGCTATGTACAATGAAAATCGAAATGATACGAAAGAGAGTATTATCACCATCAGCAATTGTTTCAAGAAAAGTATTAAAATCAGACAAAATTATAAAAAATATGTTGATTAGGTATATTAAAAACAAGCACTAAATGGAACGATTGGAGTGACGACGATTGCCAGAGATTTGACATATTGACAACGAAACGAATCGGAACTTTTGGGAATGAATTAATTTTCTACTTAAAATGTTTTATGTGCATCATCATAGTAATGTCTATAACCAATGATAAATAAATAAAACAGTGTAATTACAGGTATATATTGAAATGCACTCAGTTACTCTCTTAATTCATAAAAAATCTGTAATATAAATCTGTAATTATATGGCATGAGCAGGTAAGTGACATTTTTGTGCGATTAAGTTATTACTACCTCCGTATTCCTCTCACAGATATAAATAAGGAGAGATTAATAACTCAATTTCATTAAAAAATGCAATCTACCGGCTTATACCATCTAATCACAGTTATATTAAATTCGTTTGATATTTTCTTATTCATAAAGCTACGTAAAGAGCTTAATAAATATTGCATACAGTTCATGTTTTATCTTGATTCGCCATCGGTTGCTGCCATTATCTTAAGCTTGGCGGGTTTCAGGCGTCAATAATCTGATACAAGAAGATAAATCTTATTACCAATATTGCCCTTCATAATTACTTACTGCGGGACTTTTTCGGTCAATGACCGTGAATGATGCCAATAATATATAACGTTCAAAATATTCTCAGGCTTTTGTAAAAGTAAAAAAAATAAGATATAATCTCTATTGTTATATGTGTCATATACTTCGGTAAGTACGACAGCATCTCTTAGAACATATAGGTAAATTGTTGCTTTTTATAACACATAAAACCAGTAGTGTATTACAAAAAATATTTATACCGGAATGCGTATGAGATACAAATATATATTAAATATTACGCTGTTTTTATTTGAGGCAATAAAACATAGATTGGAATACTTGTTCAATATATATTTAGAATAAGAAATGAATACGGGAATATATTCGAAAACTATAAAACAGAAAAATAGGCTAAATAATAGCAACCAAAATTAATTCAATGATAAACGAAATAAGCTATTGAATCCCCGAAACTCGTCGACCTCTAGGATACTCCAACGCTGGATGCGCTTAACATCAGAGAACCAATAAGTTGGAATCGGTAGATTCTATGTCGAGGATTATGAGGAAGAAGAAGGCACTTTATCCGAGTCAATATTTCTAAACGGGAATGTTTGATTCAGATAGAGATATTTTCTGTTAAAACAGACAAATTTCATAGAAATACAGTGCAACGTGTGCCTTTTCATTCCGCTATTGTATCTGCTGGCAAATGTCAAAATTTTTATTGTGGCAGCTTTATAAATTTAAAAATTTAAAAAATAATAATTAAGCAGCTATTGTAGGACCTGGCAACGTGTGGTAAATGTAGGTGTTACTGAGTAAATTAGTATGGTTGCCAATGGACTCCTATTTCCATTGGAAAAAAATGTTTTATTTGTGCAACCAACTATATTAGAAAATATCGATCATTGGAGAAACCGAGTATTCTATGAAATTCAATTCAATTCTCATTTTTTCCACAATAATCCGACGACAAAAATGGGCATACTGCATGCCTAATACGATTTAAATTCAATTTTATTATCGAACAAATTTCAAGACAACCGCGAAGTGTAAAAATGTCCCGGCACTAATGAATGCGCGACATAAATATTTTATAGCTGTGTAATCCTGCTACTAAATGCATGCCGCTAGCGTAATAAATGCATTAGGCTTCGAGTTTAGCGCCCATTATGCTCGGCAACAACCACAATGGGGGGCTCTGTGAAAATGTAAGCGAGCACAACACCAACACGGAGGTGAAAAAGACCGTTTTCATGCGCCTATTGTTTTTCGCAAAATACGCTGCACATGAAGCTACGTCGTCTAAAACTGGGACGGATGTATAATTAAAATTCGTGTAATGAAAATCCACCCCCATTCACTCCCGGAATAATTACTTTTTAAGCCTGGTGACGTTTACGAGTTGTACGATGAACGCTTCAGCTTATAGTCGCAAGATGGTTATTGTGAAGTTCTGTAAACACCCTTTTGTAAATAAAATGTCATTTCTGAATCAGTGCGATTTAAGAGTTAATAATAAAACGTTAAAAGTTACATTGTTAAGCAAATAAACACATAGAATCAGAACTAGATCATTATTTGTGGCACCGATTATAAAAACGGAAAAAGACTCTAAGAAGTAAGTCTGCGGCCAATAGGATTAGATGAGCCATGGTAATTGCCAACGTCCAATAAGGATATGCTACCCCAAGAAGAAGAAGAATATTGTACTGCAGTAAAAATATCTGAATTGAATAAAGCCTAAGAGAAAATAACACCAACATTTTAAGAGGCAGAGTGTATAGTCTTTTACACAATTTTAACTATAAAACATTGTATACATAGCTCTAGCTAAATATATATATATATATATATATATATATATATATATATATATATATATATATATATATACACTGTTCACAATATTAATTGATGAAAACAAATAGAGGAACAATAAGGTAATGCTAATTCGAAAGCGAAGACATCGAACAAGTGGCAAACTTGCCAGTGTTATGGGTGTTAATCCAAAATAACGGAAAACATGGACGAAATAATAAAAATGATATACAGTAATCGGGAAAACTTGACAAGGCCTAGTACTAGTACCACCTACACTATATAAAGCGAATAATAGACTATAGACCCCATTTTCTGATATAAGATTACACCAAGCCCCTGAAAATCCAATTGCTATAAAGACAAAGATATACTTACAACTTTTGCGTTTTTTTTTGTATTTCTACCTATACTATCTATATATCTTGTGGCAACATGAAGAAGATACATAGCAAAGCGAATATTTTATAAAGGTAAGTTGGTCCGTTATAAAATTTATCTTCGCATTTCTGTTCATGTTACCACAAGATATATAGATAGTATAGAAAGAAATACAAATACGTGGAAAGAATTCGCGGAAGAACTTTTTGAAAAGGACAGAAATCAACCCTTTTACGAAAAATGGCAAGAGGAGACTAGTCGTCTAAAAATAACAGAAGAACTGATTTCTGCTATAAAATCCTCGAACAAAATGTCGCCAGATGAGGTACGATCAGAGCTACTCAAGCTGATACAAGAAGACCAGGTCCATGTACTAGTACATTTGTTCAACAAGATCTACAAGTCAGGCGGAATACCGCAAAACTGATTACTATCAACATTTGTTACCCTCCCAAAAAGACACACTCTAGACAGGGCGGTGATTACGTGCGATCAGTCTGATGAGCTCCACGATAAAGATACTCCTTACAATCATCCCTAATAGAATTTAGAAGAAGATATAGGTGAAACTCAATTTGGATTTCGGAATGGATATGGAACCCGGGAAGAACTGTTTGTTTTTCATATCATAATCCAGAGATGTTTAAATCTAAACCAGGAAGTATGTGGCTGCTTTATTCAGCACAATGAAGCATTTGGTAACGTAAGAGACGACCAACTTGTTGAGATACTAAGAGCAAAATAACTAGACATGCGAGATATAAGAATAATATCGAATCTTTAATATGGGCAGAGAGCATTAGTTCATTGGAAAGCTACATAACTGATGAAATCCAAATTAAAAGAGTTAAGCAAGCTGCGACCATTACTATTTAACTACTCTGAAGAAATCAGGAAAATACTTAAAAGAGGAAGAGACAGGGATAATGATCAATAAAAAGCATAGTAACAATATGATAC
Source organism: Lordithon lunulatus (assembly GCA_963942505.1). Taxonomy (NCBI): domain Eukaryota; kingdom Metazoa; phylum Arthropoda; class Insecta; order Coleoptera; family Staphylinidae; genus Lordithon; species Lordithon lunulatus. The sequence continues at coordinate 48,101,176 of OZ012666.1, forward strand.
GGTTCTATTAGCGGACACTTTAGAAGACCCACAACACATTCTAATCAAAGCGGTTACAGCTAGTGAAGATAATGGTCAGACATTCATGATTATCTCAAAGCCACATAGGGTTTATGGGAATATTTCCATTCTTAGCCGCGTCATTGATTATGTGAATAAATATAACTACTTCGATCAAATGTCAATAAAAACAACGACTTAACTTAGAAATAAGAATACGAATTGAAAAAGTCCGTGCTGTGTTCGCAATCATGAAGCACGTTCTCTGTAGTCACGACATAAATATATACCATAATATGCGAGTAGTTAGGTGCTTTGGTTTCTCCATACTGCTCTATAGTGTGGAGATATGAATAAGAGCCTGGGGTATCATAGGTCGACAAAGTTGCTAATGTTGAAATCAGGAGAATTTCGGATAAACAACGAGAATTTATAATAACCATCATAAGATGAAATCTTGAATACCTGGACTACGTTACCTGGACTATTACAGCTGATCATGCAGGGAAAGTATCAATGAAAGAAAAGTACTGGTCGCCAACGAACATCTTGGCTTCGAAATATGGTTTTTACCAGTTTTATATTTTTTACAGTACTATCTTAAATTGATACGCTAAATAAGCTAAAAATACCTGAGCGTCTTGTACATCTTTTCAAAAAAATCACCTAATCCTTATTATTAATGATTAGGTGATTTTAGGTATAATATTGGATAATTGAAATAATAACAAAGTAATCAAATCTGATTTGATTCAAATTAATATGATAGGATAACGTAATGTATATATATTGTCATACTTCTAAAATCAACTAACATGACGGCGCGTCTTCTATTCTCATAGAATTTAACGTATTTAAGTTTTAATTTATGAGAAAATTATTTTTTTATAGCTAAATGAAGTGTAAATTTTTTTCGTATATGACTCTTGATTGATTGATTGATATACGAGAATGCAGCAGAAGTAATAAAACCTTCCCCTAAAGACGGCATCATATTACACAAATTAAAGCCAAACACCATATCATAAATTATGTTATTTTAAGTACTATACTATCCTAGAATGCAATCAATGGAACCATATGTGTATCCTTTTCATATTGTAATGCCTTAACGTATCTTTAATAAGTCATTTCTATAACCTACAAAATACGTCAATAATAAACTTTTTAATTGTGGTCGCAAAGTTTGAAAACATTAGCAATAAACGCATACAAAAAAGACCGCATCGTATCAGCCCATTGTTGTGAGCTGTCCGCCGGAGAATACTAAGGAACGCAGCGGACAAAGGATGTTTTTTTTTCGTACGGAATTAATTTTATAACAGTGCGACAAACTTTTACTGGGCGTCGAGTTTCGTTTACAAACTATTCGATGGAGTTTCTAGTACGTGATTAAATGCTTATAGTCCAATAAAGAAGCAATTTCGAATAAAACTAATGTACAGTTTCAGATTAAATACAATGTTATATAGGTATAAAGATAATTATAATTTTTGATATTAACATTTTTGGAATATTAATTCATGAAACACCAGATGATTAAAATAAGCTACATCAATATACTAGAAATTATTATTTTTAATAATAATAATTATATAAGCATAACAATTATTATAGAGAGTGTAACAAAAGTAATACATAATATCTCGAAATCTGATAGACTGAGCTAAAATATATAGAAAATAGTGTGTGACAATATTTTCCATCAACCTGCTTTAAGGAGTAATTAGGAAACATTATGTTGATTTAAATAGAAATAGCATCAGATAATAATAATTTCGTCTTGATTAGATTGGTGGAAATCGGCAGTGATAAGCCAATTTTTATCAACTGCGATTTATCGATTTGAAGAAAAATATTTTTCAGTGTTTATTTTACTAAATTTAAAAAAATTTATCTGACTGAAATGACACTTTAACTGTGTGAATTTTTCAAAAATGGAGAATAATTGATTTGAAATTAAAAATTAGGCATAGATTTTAATAATAATCGCGGAAAAACTTTACATATTTTAAAATTATTATAGCACGTAATATGCACTGGCCACCAGAGCCGGTCCTGGGTACGCGGCCGCCCTCGTGCGAACCTACTTTTCACCGCCGTAATAAATTAAAAAATAACTATTTTTTTCAGGGAAAAAAATTCATATGCATGCCACTATAAATAAAATAATACCTAATACGACTACATTTACTACCGTTTAATATCAGCTATTGCCCGAATCTAAATAGAAATTAACCCACCCCAACTCCTGCGGCACGCAGCCGCCCCTAAATTTGGCCGACCATGAGCGGCTCCCGTGTTTGCCCGCCACCAGGACTGGCGCTGCTGGCCACATCACATAACATAGTCAACTAGATGTTTTTCGATTTATGTGAACAGTTCACTTAAGAAGGTCAATCAACATTTGTGTTACTCTTTTATTTTTCGATTTTTTTAGATAGATATATATGATGCGTTCCTTTTGTTACATCCTCTATAATAATCAAATATGATGTGTAGTACACCGGGGTATCAAATTCATACCAAGCCTGTATATTGCACTAGCACGTTTTTGTGCATTCCTCTCGAGAGATGAATTAAGAAAGCTTACAGGAATTATAACGTGATGTTTTTTTATTCATGTGAATAGCTCAGTTAAGAAGATCAATTGAAATGTTTATTACTCTTTTTTTCCGATTTATTTTAGATAGGTCAGTGTACGCTAAAAAAGCTAAAAGATGCAACCAACAGGAGGAGGTACCGGTAATCTTTGAGTGTCCCACTGTCACCTCCGAAAGACTAGCTACGATTGGCATCCTCAGTCTGGACATACGCCCGCTAAGCGCCATCCCTCCATAGGCCATTCTACAGTTTTTCACAACTGTGAGATGGATGGAGGAGTGATAGCTGAAATGGTAACTAGGAGATCCACACAAGTGGGCACGTGAAGGCTGTAGATGAGCACTCAGCAACCTTCTGTTATTTTAAGTCAATCAATCAATACCGAGGTTTCGCTGCCACTTTAGAATTGAGGAAATCTCAAGTTTGATCCTTATTTGATATGCGAGACGCCTTGATGGAGGCGGGGACATCGTCATTGCCTTCAATGATAAGAACTTTATAAGAACTTTTTCTCGATGTTTTTTTCTGTTTAACAATTCTGTCTTATTTATGAACTTTATTATTTTATATAACTTATAACGCACACATGCGTTAGGCACGGCACAATGTCGCTATGTTGCTCATTCGCCTAGAGCAACATAGCGACTAGACCAGAGCGAGGGGCGCGATTTTACTCCAAAATTTTGTGGATAACGGCACATAATATGAGTACTACTGTGGATACCGGAACAGAATAGGAGTACTATACTTTAGTGATCTGGGAGCGGGGTGGTTACATAACTGGTAGATATGTTGGTAGAGTCTGTTGGTTTCGGAGAGTCGGCGTGGAAATGAGAGAAAAGTAAATGAGTCAACGAGAATGAAAATAAAAGCGTTTGGTATGGTACTGTTTTTATATAATCTCTATTAATTGAAGGTCGAAATGCAGGCTCCGAGTTGAAGTCTTTCTGAATTGCTTTCGTTTAACGTTTCTAGCACTGAAGCTACACGTCGCGGAACGACAAAAAAAAACGCACAACGCACTTGTATTATGTAGAATTTCCATAATATATGATTATATTCTAATTGAATGATGAATGCGATTTAACATAATGTAATCCGCAATACCCATACCCGTTCTGGCGTAGCAAGATTTAGATAGGTACAACCGCGGCAATGGACGAAATCATCGTTGCAGGCGTGACGCACGGAACAGCTTCCGAACAATAAACGAAAGCGACTCTAATGGGATTCTTAATGCGCCGGCTCTTTAGAGGTAATGAAATTTATTTTTTGTGAGGGTTATATTTGGCTCTTCCGCCTCAAATGTGTGCCGATCCATAACCTCGGACAGGGTTGCCGAAACCTTTTCAGTATGCGTGTCAAAAAAATACAATCTTTTATAAAATTATTGACGTACCAACGTATTGGTAATATTAAAAAACACAATTAATACAAATAAGATCAAAACAAACGTTTGCAGAATTTTATTAAATTAAACGCTGTATTTTTTATACGTGCCACCTTTGGCAGGTGTGCCATAGGTTCGCCACCCCTGACCTAGGCATTCTTTACCAACCTCAAAGCGTCATCTTCAACCACCTATTGTCGACTGTTCAAAATATAAGTACTAACTACTAGATTAATTATATTTATTATATTATAATATTGTATCTGTTTAGAGTGTTAATATAATTGGTAAATATAGATCTAGAATTTAAATGTTACTATAGTTTCTTATTCAATAATTTACATAAATTCCATTCTGTATATTAAAAAAAAACTGTATGCAGTTACTCCAGTTGCTATTGTTAAATAATTGAAGATGTTAATAAAACGATATTGCTTTTAGTAATTATACTAATTCAATTAAATTTTTATGAATTATGAATCTATTTATGCCGTTATCTCAAGACCACGTGCTCATTCTACAGCAGGCTGGACCTAAATACCGGCAGGAACTCTCCACTTGAGCAATTTATTTATAAAATTATGTTAATTACAATGAATGCAGATATAAAACATATGAATTGATTTATGTTACAAAAGATAAATTGTGGAAGTCAAAGAACCGTGATTCATAAATAACTCATGTTTGTATCTCTTGTTTTGACATAGTAAGAAAAACAATGCGTGAATAAATAATTTAAAAAATGTATTTATTACTACAAATACTTTAAATACTATTTAAATAATTTTTAATTCGATTTATTCGGTATTGAGAAATAAAACATCTTATAACATCAACAACATCAAAAATAACTGAATCAACAGAAATTTTGTAGTACCATTCTATTCTCATTTAATTAATAAAAATATGTAGGATATTAAGTCGTGTGTTTAAAACAGGGGTGGACCACATCGGGCCAAAGAGAGCGGCAATCCTCTGCTTTATATTTAATAAAGAGTCACACGTGGATCCACATTTTTTTTTAAATTTAATGTAATTCCATATTTTCATATATAGGGTGTCCCTAAGGGCCTAAGGTATAGAATAAGTTCGATAAAACCTTTATGAACATATATAAAAGTATAATTATGGAAAAGAAAATAATTATTTCAAAATTTTGAAAACATCAGAGCCCCATTTAACTTAATGAAGAACCGCCTTTGTCCACCGTTGCTTTAAAAATTAAGAATAATTTTAACTTTTATCAATGCACTTATCTATTTGTACCTTTCTGACTTGGGATTATGTTGGGATTGAATTACGTTATTAATATTTTTTCAACAATAATTGAATTAGCATCAATTTTGTTATAGCACCATTCTATTCTCATTTCATTAATAATAATATTTAGCAAGTTTAAAAATAATAATCTTTCAGCTAAATCGACTGTTCTGCTTTTTTATATTTTGTAAACAGCCACAGATGGATACACATTTGTTTTTTAAATTTAATGTAATTACATATTTAATATATATACGAACATATGATCACGTATAAAAATATGAGTATGAAAAATAAAATAATTATTTAAAAAATTTGGATTGACACCGTTGGTTTTAAAGATAAGAATTATTTTCAGTTTTTCAATGCGCTTATCTATTTGTCCCTTTCTGAGGTGGGATTATGCTGGGATATATATTCAATAAGTCAAGAGAAAGTACAAATAATGGTTCGTTTGAACATGCTCATAAAATAAGAATATACAGGTAGCTCTAATTCCTTATTTTGTCACAATAAACAATGGAATGGAAAGTCAATTTCTTATTTCATTGCATCATAAACCGACCTAAAGTGATTATTCATTTTTATGAGAATAAATTGTCCAAATAAATCCTTATTTCGTACTTATTTCTTCTTTATGTCGGCATAAAACTACTTTAAGTCGCGACATGTTTAATTTCCCCTAATGGGATTTCTAGTTTTTAAACTTTTTAGGGTGGCAGCTTCATACTTAGTAAATCCGCGTTTGCCAAACTTGTAGATAGCAGATACCGCTTGCAAAAAAAAACAATTATTTGTAGGTTAAATATAATAAGTGTTCTTAAGTTTCTTCTTGGCGACCATCATCATAACAATCTCTATAAACCTATTTTGATTTGTATTTTTCCTGTTATGATGCTTTACTATGGTATATTTACGGGTATATTAATGTGGTGGATGCCTCCTTCTTCTACATCAAGTTCTCAAGCAACAACGTTTAAATTATTTAATTGCTATTATAATAGAATAAAAATAATATAAAATAAAAGTATCAGAAAAGTCCGTAAAAGAGAACAAAAACAAAACACAGCACATCCCACCCATGAAAATAATACCTATAGAGAGATATAAATTTCACAATTTTAACGATTTTCAAAGCACTTGTCTCCAACATCTATTTGTAGCTTTCCTAGTTATAGTTGATTACCTTATATTTTATTTCATGTTATTTTATTATGTCATGTTTTATGTATCATGTAACATACAAGATTCATAAAACATGGATGGAATGAAGTGAATATAAATATAAATAAAAAAAATATTTATTTGTATAAAGAAAACTTCCGTCTTTATACGGCCCAATGACTTTTCTTTCGCGCAAGGAGATCTCAAAGGACTTTAATCACTCGATATTCTCCTTAACTCCTACAAAACCTCTTAAAAATTGTGAAAGGTTATTCGCGTATTTTCGCCCACAATTGGGAAGTTTAAATCTCAATGCTCAGTCCGAGACGGACCACTAAGCCATTCATCTGGGTTAAAATGTATATTAATTAATAATACTAACTTCAACAAGTAATCAATTTAAGTGTTTTATTGTATAAAATATAGTCCACCAGCTGCAATATATTATTATTGCGCTCAAAGCGCTAGTATTATTCAACATTTAATCTTGAATGGTATGCAATGTATACATTAATAATTGAAAGCACTACATACACACACCCGTTTCTACATACATCATTGGAGCTGCATAAGCTTCAATGCATTTTAGGTCACAGAGGGTTTAATTTTATTAGAAGCCCCGTCCTAGCGCACACGTACCAGCGAAATTCTGTATGCAGTATGTTCAAACACAAAGCTCTTTACGTCAATCAAAGTAGCCGACACATAAAAATATGTGAGGTATTGAATACCAATCAAAGGCACTGCACGTTTCACGGAAATGAATTTATAAATATGTGTACTGGACAAAAGCAAGAAACTAGTGAGATATTTGATTTGGTTTATATAAAATTTATAAAATGCGGTTCCTTTTATATCCCTGTTGCCGCTCTACCATGTGCACTAGGGGGAAGATAAGAAAATATAAACAGAATGACGCTAGTGTTGTCAAAGGAGACGCAATGATAAAGAGCCAATGCTGGAAAATGTACGGAAGGGCTGTTTGACAGAAAAGAAAATTGTGTAGCGTCTGCAATACAATTTTGATTTATTTAAAAATATATTTAGCAATTGACAGTATAAAAAGCATAATATTTTATGATCTAAACTAAATCGTATTGTCTGAGATTTGAGAAAACTAGAAATATATTATTTCCGGATGTGACATGTATATTTAAAGCAAGGCAGCTTAATTAGTGTTATCCAACCTTTTTAGACCTACCTACAAGTTTGTCGAACAAGACGAAATCCGATGTGAGGTTACTACAAGGACGGAAATAGTTAAGTAATTTAAGTAATTTTTACTATTTGCATATTATATTCTACCTACTCAGTGGGCTAGTTACTACTAACATCTCGTACCAGACAGAGTTCAAACCTTATTGCGGGCAAATTTATAAGGATCAACGTTCACAGTGTTTTAGCGGTTTTATGTGAAGTTAAGGTAAATACGGTGTGACTAAACTTCTATCAGATTCTCCATTTACCGACAGAAAGTATTTTGGACCGATTACCCCTCAGATTATAAGACTTGAATTACATTTTACTAGAATCGCCAAGAAACTTGAACAACTTTCATTCAAGACTGCTCCAGCGTAAACTTAAACCGTGTAAATCAGAAAAAGTTTCATACAAGAAATATAATGCCCGGCACTTTTTTCGTTCAAGTTTCTATTCAAACTATGCGCGTGCGTGATTGGCCATGGTATGAGCTGAGCATAGGATATAGCAACTTGCCCGTTCTATGATAATTGAAACTAGTAAGTTGATTCAAGTTTCATGATCAATCTTATACAATGTAATTCACGCTTAAGAATATAGACAGCGCATGCATGTTCATGATATAAACAAACGCTCCATCGATAAATAGTTAATCAGCTTCACAGCAGATGCCTCTAGCTAAACGATTTCTAGTATTTATTTATTACTCTACGGAAAGATGAAATTTTATATTTTACAATATCCTTGCGAGCTATTATGCATATTCTAAAACAACTACATCATTCAATTTATTTGCAACTGTTCTGTGTATGATGATCGCTTTAAAATAAGCCATTATTTAATAAAACAATATATTACAATACGCCTTATACTACGACAAAGTAGTCTATTAGATCTAATATAAAATTTCAATAAGCGCGATGCGGATGTAATTCAATTTATTAAAACATAATAATTTCAGCAACATTTTCATTAAATTTAATGCATTCACAACATGAGTGCAGCGGCGGCGTGGCTTTTTTGATTCCGTTTCGCTCCATATCAGATGGACATGAAGAGATAACATGATTGCATGTTGACGGGGCATCCATCAAAACGCATTCAATTCGATGATAGATTCCTATACCGTAGCATAAGTGTATTAAAAATTAACGAACCACAACAGATGTTGCATCAGCCCAATTGTTTTATTCATGTAAATGCGTCTGTATTGAGATCGAGACGAGTTATCCAATTTGCCCATCAAAGTAATGGCCTTTTAAAAGTCCGCCTGATCCCAAACGGGATTTATGGGGGAGGATTTGCGCGACCCCTGTGTTTAAAAATATCGCGGCATTGAGAAACGCATCCCCATTCATTTATATACGCGTGGAATTTAGAAAAGAGATGCATGATGCATGGAAACTGTTAAACGCTGGAAATGCATCAGTCGGATCGATTTGAGCTGCACAGCTAAACTTGATTTCAGTGTTATCTCTTCCCCTACTGGATAAATTCGGAGCTTAACAAGATTTTGCACGTAAATGCATCAATGTAATACCCGTGTGTTTTCGCCGTGCAAATATCCACGTATAAGTAATTTTAGTGACTGCATGCGACAGTTGTGATTTACGCAGGTACAACTAAATTTAATCTCGGTCGCTTTCGTCCTATTATTTTTATTACATACGATATTTCACCGGCAGGAATATTAAAGTAACATATTATTATAATATATCAAGTAAATTACATTTTTCTTTTTTTTGTGGTGATAAATATAAAACAATACGGAATTATTGAAAGTTACATTACTAAAAAGGCTAGTAACGCTATTTACATTGCTGTTTCAATGAAAAATTTGCCTTATTTGTACATGACAAGATCTCTCATATATTTTTCCAGTTGCGGTAGAAGATATTAAAGCTAAGCCGGTTTTAACACAATTTATCTCTATCCGATGCAACAAAAGTCCATTATTTGTTGTTTATTAATTAAGCGTGAGTAATTGCTATTGAATCAATTAAAATTATGTTTTTCTGAATAACGGCTAATAAACTAATTAATCAATTATAACATGTTAATAATAGAATTCTTATGTAGAAAGCTTTCAACGCATAAAAAATATTCACTTGCATGCAGCAGGTGTGAAAGTAAACTTTAATTGATAACATTATTTACAATATACTAATAATAAAAATAGAAATTTGTTTGCATTCCATCAAATAATAGCAGAAACTTTATTATGTAGATGTTGATGTCAATCTTGTTATTAGATAGTATCTACAATGCCTCATTTCAATTGTGATTGAATTGAGCCACAACACAAGATAACCTGGTCCAAGACGCAAAGACATTCATTCACGATCGATTATATAATCTTGAATAGAGCAGTACACCCAAGTCAGATAATCGACGTACGCTCGCTAACGTCAGCGAACATTGGATCAGATCACCAACTAGTCATTACAAAACTTCGACTCACAACACAATTGAAAAAGTAAAATCACACATCGAGAAAGCCGTCAATGAAGCACTAGGCAGAAGAAGGATAAACAAAAACCCAAAGAAACACAACACACCATGATTCATGCCAGAAGTAAAACAAATGGGAAGAGAAAAACGAGAAATTTACCTGAGGTACCTAAATAACAGAACACTGGAAGAGTGGCTACGCTACAGGGATACAAGGAACAGAGTACAAGCAGAAATACGAAGAATAAAGACCGAATACTGGGAAACCTTTACAGCGGACATGGAACATGATCTCTACGGCAGCCAAAAGAAGATATGGGGAATGATCCGTCGAAGAAAACGCGAAGTCAACGAATACGCAACAAAAACTATTCCGGAAAATGTTCGAAGATGATAAGATACAACATCAGGAAGCGCCACCAACGGCAGAAACAACTACCAGCATCAACCAGGAACTGGTAGAAAAATACATCAAGGAGCTAAAAAACAGGAAAGCTCCAGGTATCGACGAACCAAATAACGAACTGAAAAAATATGGAGGTAAACCACTAAGCGAACAACTGGCTAGCCTTTACCAGAAGATCCTAAATGAAACAACCATACCAACTGACTGGAAGAAAAGCGTCACTATCCCTATCTTCAAAAAAGGCGACAAAAAGCAACCAGCAAAGGAATAACTCTCCTGAGTGCCGTTATGAAACTATTCACGAAAATCATCTGCAACGAGATGATGTCGCATACCCATGCGAGAAGAACAACAGGGCTTCCGAAAAAATCGGCCCACAACAGACGCTATATTCGTCATCAGACAAATCGCAGAGAAATCAACAGAATACGAGAAACCGGCGTATATGTGCTTCATAGATTTAACCAAAGCGTTCGACCGAGTGAGGCTAAATGACATTACAACCATATTGAGACAGGGCAATACCCCGGAAGAAATCGTTAGAACCATTGAAACATGAACACCAATATAACGACCAGACTACTTGTTAACAACAGCTTGTCCAAGGAAATGCCGATCTCGACAGGAATAAGACTGGGTCCGACACTCTTCAACCTAATCATGGACAAAATAATAGTAGACGTAAAACACGGGGCATGGATTCAGAACTAGTAAAGAAGAAATATCAATACTGTGCTACGCAGATGACGCAGTAATCATATCCGAGAACGAGGATGAACTACAGAAGCTACTACATCAATTTTACCTAACCTCGAAACGCTACAATATGCTGATTGCGGCACAGAAGACAAAAAGACTAGTTGTAGCAAAAGAGCCCACAAGATGCAAACTGACCATTGACGACGTAATAATAGAGCAGGTACTTAGGGGTAGAAATAACCGCCCATCAAGACAGGACGTCGGAGGTAAAGAACCAAACCGATGAAGCATCTAGAATATCCTGGTGCTTAAGGGACATAATATGGAAGAACCCATTCCTGAAACTGGAATCAAAGACCCGAATATATAAATCATGCGTTAGACCAATAATCGCATAGGCCGCAGAATCTAGAGCAGACAACAGCAGAACCAAGAGCATAACCCGAACTGTAGAGTTGAGAACGCTCCGAAGTATCACGGGACACACACTACGTGACAGAATACCCAACCAAGACATAAGACAAATGTGCGACGTACAGGACATGGTAAGGTGGATGAGGCCCCCAGGCAGACCATCAAAGAGATGGAGGGATAGCTGGGTGTCGACACCACAAGCAACCCCTTAAAGCTGGAAAAACAGGCTGTAAGCCTATTTCAAGAAGAAGAATAAGAAGAAGTTAATGTTGTGTCAATTTTGAATTTTGTGGTGATTCATACGAAAAGATTTTTAATTCGACTTATCCAATGTCTTTCTTTCCAGGTTTTTATCCTCCTGTACTCGTGTTGGGTGTCGTGAAATAAATTATTTTTAGGACAATTACTATCATTATTAGTTAATCTGATGTAGTGCAATGCGGAACATTCAGGATCAAATCAAATAATACCGTAGGATATATTTTGATATGTCCGTGGTGAAATCTTAATGTGCGAAGGTTACAGTAACTGTATGCTCGAGAAGATCGGCAACACGTGAGACTCTCATAGTTATATTCGATAAAAGTACACCGTAAAAATCACAGTAACTAATTCCCCATTCCTACACCAATAATATGGAATAACGCCTAAGGCTATGGAATAACGCTTACGGTATAATAAAATTGGGCGTTGATACGCCAGAAGAACGCCTAAGGACTAAAATTTAATTGATGCCAATCAGGGACTAGGCGATTTTCGTTTCTATATTTAGTAATATGTTTGGTTAAAAATTATAACATCTTATAATAACGCTTCCTTCAGATACTATAAATAAGAAATATGGTATAAAGTCTAAGGAATAATGTAAGGAATAATACAATTACTACGCACAAGAAATAACATGAAGCGCTTCAGTTTATGTTTAATGTCGCACAGTAATTAGGATTAGATTAGGCCATATATGCGGAATAATGAATAACGCATAATGTTTTATTATTTAGTGTATGATCACTCAATTTTATTATTCCTTACGTTATTTCTTACACCTTATACCTTATTTCTTATTCATAGGGTATGAACAACGCATTATTATAAAATAATATGTTATAATTTTTATCCGACGAACGGCGCTATTCCTTATACTTGGCGAACGAACGAATTAATGTTTATATTGTTTTTGTCTGCACAATAAATACATTGTTCGCTAAACCAATGTTAACTCCAGTATGTTATATATGATATTACATGTAATTACTATTCTCATTATGGAAAATATTAAGTAAAATATATTTCCCTAAATATATACATGTACCGATGCGAAAATATAACAAGTTCATACCACTCCGCGTAAGAGTTTTTTATACAACTCAAGTAGGTCTGGAGCAACAGGATACGATTTCGTGCGCAATAAACTCCTCTTAAATAAAATTAAAGCCGACTGGGGCGCTCGTCAGTAATTAAGGGGACTTCTGTTTAGTTCTTTTCGTTTCGCAGGATACGAAAGGTTGCGTTTCAATGACAAAGTGAGACAGTTTTAATTAGCGTCACTGAAGATCGTAATTAAGAAACTCGTTACGCGAGTTTTATGACCATTTCATCACATCGTAACGCACATTTGCATCACCACTTTTTTCTTGAATGTTTACTCTAGTTCTGCAAGTAGTAACGTACTAACAGCTACGAAAATAACTATATGGCCAAAAGTCACAAAGAATTATATAACATATTTGATAATAATGCTTTATAATATAAATAATCCAGTGTACATTAAGTATGGTGCTGAACCAAGATTCCGAATAAATCGAAAACAGATACTATTATTAAAAGAGTGGCGTAATATTGTGAAACTAAATACAAAGATTGTCATATAATTATTTTGTATGCTTTGTGATGAACACCATGTAATAATTAATACTAAATGTTATTTGCTTATGTAAATATGACGCCTTTCTGCAGAAAGGACCCAACCCACAAAATAGTTTCTCTTACCTTTATACTAATTGTAAATAAATAAAACACAGCGCTAAAGATCTAAAAGTCCAAAATTAACCTGAGATAATTTTTAATTTATGTAAACCTTTGAACCCTGATTTCTCAACTTTAACACTAGGTGAACTGGTTCCTTTCTGCAGAAAGGCGACCAATTGTTGAATAACATTCATAATTACGTAATGAAAGAAAAATAATGTTCTATACAAAATGTAAATTAAATTCTAGTTTATTTTTAATATAATAATAAACTTTCAATTTGTATTAAATAAGAATTTTAGCAAGTATATTGTTCATTTCGATCGATGCACCGAATTAAATACATATAAATCTTTATTTATCTAAATGAAAGGAAACAAATTTAATAGATATGGGATGCGCCTGTGAAACCCATATTGGTAAGTACTAGAGAAGCCCACGGTCTACATAGCCAGGTTAGGGTAGAGCAGGGAGGATAAAGGAGAAAACCCTTGCTAAGATTCACATCGGAGAACCACGATACAAACGATGGAAGATTCGAATCCTTGCTGTATTAACGATTGTACTCTACGGGGCACCAATATAGGCACGGGCCCTAAGACGCAAATATTATGAGGCATGCTAGAACGCATAAACAGGAAAATGGCCATACTACGCATCACTTCCACGTATGGACAGCACCAATAGTGGCAGTTCTGGCAATTGCCGGCCTACAACTCATTAAGTTGAAAGTGAAAGATAGAGTAGCCATTAAGAAAGAAGGCTGGGGCAAAAGGGAAAACGCTAGAACTATGTCAAGACAAATGGAGACAATATAACGGACGAATGAAACTCTTTATTAATGACGTCAGGGACTGGTGCAAGAGACAGTGGGGGCATGCGGACTTTTACATGGCTAATGCCCTAACAGGACACGGGGTATTCGAGACGTACTTAAAGCAGATCGGTAAGAGTGAAAACAGTGAGTTTTGGTACTGTGGAAACGAAGACACCCAGGAATACACAATGCGACAGATGGGAAGAGTACCGATCAACAAGAGACAACACCGCAGGACACCCACCTCTGTAGAAATACCTAAAGGCAGGGTGGACCGGAGGGAGGTGGGGTTTGGTAGGTAGATCTGCCCTAGATATGTCAGAATCCCGCACACCCCGGGGAGCCAACAAGGTCTCCCGAGTGTCTATGAAAACTTCCCACCTCAAGCCAAAAAAAAGGGAGGATAAAGTAAGCGTAACACAAGCGAGATGTGGATGGGAAGTATAGGAACTGGGACCATGGGGAGAATTAGGTATGAGTGGCAAGGACGGTAGGAGATAATGACTGGGAACTCTTGCAACCAGTGTTATATGGAGTGGTAAGTACGGGATAAACCCCTTGTTAGGTAGAGCGAGATGCGATGGGAAGATAGAGGGAGGAAAGTATAGATGGGACAATTGCACACCGTGTGTGTACTGTGTAGTAAGGTGAGTAAACGTGGTGACACCTGGACAACGAATGTGAGGGAATGAAACGAGTGTGGGTGGGGGATTTCAGAAAGGTGCGTGAATGGATAAGAGAGAAAAGTAAATCTGCAAAACACTGTCGTGGGAGAAGAAGTGGACGAGGAAAGGGGAATGGGAACGAGGGAAATAGAGTTTTGCAAGTTAGGAGGGAATATAATTATAGTTTTTATATTTGATATTATATTGATATGACGATTTCTGTAATGGGTATGCCAAATAAAAGATTTTTTTCCCAACGACAAATGGTACCGACTACCCGTGACGGGATTTCAGATTTCAACAGTAACATGTCTACACAATTATTTTAACTTTTAATAAAATATTTGAAATATAAATAAGAATTGTTTATAGCAATTCCTATTTGATACCTTTTTTTAAATCGGAAAATCGTAGTTGGTAAACATGGACTTTCCCCGACCGATTTGTCTAATATTGTAGCAAAATTTTATTAGAAAATATGCCGCAGATTTTCAGAAAATATGGTAAAGGATGGTAAATCTGCAAAAGACTATCGTTGGAGAGAAAGTGGATGAGGGAAGGGGGGAAGTGGTGGAATTTTGCAAGTTAGGAGGGAATATAATTATAGTTTTTGTATTTGATATTATATTGATATGGCGATTGCTGTAATGGGAATCCCAAATAAAGGATATTTTAGTCTAGAAAATACATGAAATATAAATTAACAAAAGCATAATTTAAGGTAAAAATACAAATAATGATTTAAAGTTATTACTTCATATAATTTATTTCGTCTATCTGAGTTATACATTTACTAGTTCCAGGTCTAATGAAACATTTTCGCAAATTACTAGTTAAAACTTCCATCCAATTATACCGCCGACGAGTTGAGCCAAATTACAATTTAGCCGCTACATTATCCCTCATCAGAGCCCCATCTCTAAATACAGCAAACTCTCTAAAACTTCCCAATGCACCACCACCCCTCACACAATTATAATGCAATGCACAATTCATGTGTAATCACAAAATCTGTAATTGCACAAATACATTTTTCTGTTTACAATTAACAGTCCTCAATAAAGCAAATATTTACCGTTCGTATGTATATTGACCTTACACAACAGTTCATATCCTGAGCACTTCTTATTCTCCCCGCCGTCCTTTGGGAGGGTTTGAACGTTTCGACGGGCGAATCGATATAGCTAACGGCCGCGTATATCTCCCGCCCGCTTCCACGTCCGGTTTTATCGCAGTTTAATCTCGATTCTTTATGGGGGCACATTTTTAATTCGCGTAAAATTCAAGGGCATTGTGGCGAATGCTAATAATTCAAACAGCTCCCGTGCACACTGATAACGGCTCCAGTGCCTTGAAAAATTGTTTCCGCTCCCTTCACGAGCCCAAAGTTTGTGTACGATTCTGTGGCTCGAATGAACTTTAAATCTGATTAGAACTTCTTGAAAGTTTAAGCTCTAAATAGAGATTTTAATACTGAATTAAATTATATCTGCCGCAACTGAAGATTATT
This sequence comes from Lordithon lunulatus, assembly GCA_963942505.1. Taxonomy (NCBI): domain Eukaryota; kingdom Metazoa; phylum Arthropoda; class Insecta; order Coleoptera; family Staphylinidae; genus Lordithon; species Lordithon lunulatus. The sequence continues at coordinate 48,117,724 of OZ012666.1, forward strand.
TGTGTATAATTAGTTTGAGGATGGATTTGTTATCATTTCTCGTAGCACTCTGATGACTAGATTAATGTTTAACGTCTGCTTTAGCTATATTGTCTTTATTTGAAGTATACGGATAACACAATTGTTGTAAATAATACAGACATGGTTCGTTTGATCGTTTTATCTGCAGAATGTAATCAACTAGATCTTTCTATATTGTGTCTGTTACAGACAAGTTGACTATTGTGTGTCTGTTTTATTGTATGAGTACAGTAAGTACTTTTTTGTGTATTATTATTACATTTGAATAAAATATTGTTTTGTTATAAAATATAGAAATAAACTCGCCCATGAATTGCAGTGGTTAACACCCCCGATTTACGAACGGGCGATCGGTCAATTTTTCAAAAAATGGGTTCAGGTTAAAATAAAAAATTAGGAATTTATATACATTTGCATTACAATCGTGTGAAATAATGGGGAATTGAAAATCAAAATATTTAATTTTCTTAAAAAAAAACATTCTTTTAAGGTTAACATGATACGTATGGTAAAGTAATGTGCACTGAAAATCTCCGATTTTGTACTGCTATAACATTAATAACAATTTTGTAAAAAAACTTCGTAGACATTGCATTAAATGGCATACCAACAACACATTTCCTGACAGGTTCCACTAAAAATTAATCAAGGCCACGTTACGTGACAATTCAGCCTCACTAGCTGAGCTACACTGATGAGATCTAATAAGATCGAAATCTAGATATGTAGATTGCTAAGAGGTGAGTTCACACTTATATATGACAATTATCTGTATTAACACAACTTTTTTTTTTTCGAATACAGCACTGCTTGAGAAAAAAATGTGGAAAACGGCTGTGTGGACGAACCAAATTTGGTAAATGAGTTTATCACTATGGGACATCATGGGAACTCGCGCGGTTTATTTACGATTAAAAAATAAAACTCAAATGAAATCCCAAACTTAAAAATATGGATTGTACATAATGTTAATGTTTTTATTTCAATCGTAGTAGTTGCCATTACTGTATTTGTTACAATTATGTAACTGGCTATCGACCTTCGGGCCCTTCTGTCATGTCGTGTATTCATATGTGAGTGTTAGGACTTGCTACTTCAGAAAATTGTCCCAGAGGTTTCTAAACTGTCGTTAATTGTATCCCAACGACAAATAGTACCTAACCGTGCCGGGTTTAGAACGGTAACATTTCTATACAACTATTTTAATTTTTAATAAATATTCGAAATATAAATAAGAATTGTGTACAGCAATTCCTATTTGACCGATTTGTCTAATATAATAGCGACAAGCTAATTTTTGTTAGAAAACATGCAATAAACATTTGTCACAGATAATAGAGGGACACACATGGTCTTAAATGATCATAATGAAGTAAAATTTGTTTCTGTCTGAAATTATTCTTTAACTGTGTCTATTGTCCAAAAATATACATTCGATTGAGGTAAAATGTATATCTTGTTATTAATATACATTAGAAATTATAAACAATTCACAATTGAAGAGTAGTAAAGTACGGTATTTTTTTTATACTAAAAATACCGTGAGGTATATCAAACTAATGAAACTTCAACAGCTACAATATTATTTTATATAACTGTTTTTAGTACACTGAAATTAAAAAACTTTAATTTGCAGATTGTAATACTAAATAATCTATCATAGGGATTAATTACTCAAATTGGGATGTCCATAGAAGAAATAAACGTTTTTAAAGATGTCTAATAAATATGAAATCCCTTTTGATAAATTTTATTTGAGTATTTCTATTGCATCTGTTGTTTATTTAAAACCACACATTATAATAAGGGTTCATAAAACATTCATTCCCGACGTTAATACGTCCCTCCAACAGATACATATCAAAGAATCCGCATGTTCAAACAGCACCCAGAGTCACCCTCTTTAGCGCCCAGATTAATTACGGCTTTACCAGGATATCCTTTCGATGTGCATGTGTACTTTTGTATTATCCTCTTGATTGATGGAGAGCAGGAATGTGCGGATTAAAGGGAAACAAGCCTGCTTTCTACAGAAATTATATCAACGTTTCTATGAGCGGAAGTAATGTTTATATAATTACTGAAACAGACGAGTTACATGTTTGTTTCACAGTAAGAATACAATATTAATAATTGTATCAAGTCACGTATAGCATTTGCAATTTTATTTCTTAGAATGAACATTAATTTATATCTTCCGGTAGGTAAAATATTACACAATGAAATATTGTTATAGTGATCAATAATTGATATAATCACAAAGCATAAGATTGAAAGTAAATACAAAATAGTATATTAAGCTATAAGTGGATATATAGATCTTTAATGGACGCGCGAGTTTACAAGCACGACGGCGTCAGCCAGATTGCTCAAATTGAACAAGTGCTTTAAAGGCCAGATCACGCATATTCTATGCAATTTTTTTATTGTCACATTAATACATGATACATCATTAATTGACCTGAAAATGTGAGCATGTTTGATTAGACTCAATTATTGTAGGTTTAGTAGAAACTCATATTTGCACATGACATGGCAATAGTGGCGGAAACAGAAAGAAGTCTTGAAATATAATATAAAAGTACTGAAGAAAATAAATATAAGGGTACATTGATAATTTAAGAATCAAAACGCAGAAGTTCGGTGTGAAAGGAATACAATTAAAATTTAATAGAAATAAGTTATATTTATGTATGATAATTGGCGTTGTTGTCCTTGCAACCTATAAAGCACGTGTGTTTTAATTTGTTACAGTGCAATGCGCCAGGATTACTAAATATATTGCCTGTTCTCTTGTTTCTACATAAGAAGTATCTAGTTATTTGCTACAACGAATGATATTTGGAAAGACTAATGTACTGCTGAAGGGGATAGAGCTATACAAAACCCCACAAAGGTTCATACCCACATTCACAGTATGGCGAGTGCAAAATATAATGGACCGGCTGGTCACTTGCAAGATAAAACCTACACCTTTAAGAAGCTCTGCCTCACAGATTCTGGGACAACATTAATACACTGAGATCAGCTGATAAACAGACTACCAGAAGAAAAATGCATCACAAACAGACTAACAAGCAAATTTGATGAATATCTACCACCTGAGAAAATGGGCTTCCGCAAAGGACACAGTACTAAACTCACTGATAGAAAAATGCAACATCACCCTTCACTTAGTCTTCGTTGATTATAACAAACCTTTCGATTCAATACAAAAATGGGCAATATTTGGAGCAATGAACAATGCAAGGATAGAATCGAGATACAGATAATAGAGAGACCTTTTGAAACATATATCTGGAAAGGCAACAGCGACGGTCAGTATCTGTGTGACAATACGCTAAACCGAAGCGTCGGACAAGAGACACCATTTCCCTAAAATTATTTACCCTCGCTCTGGAAGACACATTCAATATCATACATCGGGATAAGAAATGAATAGACATCGAAGATCGCAATCTAAGCCATCTACGCGTTGCAGACGAGGTAATTTTATTCAGCAGAGGTGCTGACAAAACTGAAAACAAAATCAATAGAAATTGGGCTATCAATGAATATGAACAAAACAAACATGTGTACTACAGACACACAACTACGATTAGAGAACTGTAAGATAGAAAATGTAGAAGAATACGTAAAAGACATGGGCAGCGACAGCAAAATAAAATCATATACTTAAAAACCCGACGATATGAACCTGAAACATTTTTAACACTTGTATCATCCCAGTACTGACCTACGGTATGAAAATTAACCAAACAAACTCGGAACAACTCAAAGGGCAAGAGAACGGATGATGCTGGGCATAAGCCTCTGATGCCACATCTCCAATGAGGAATAAAACTAAGAACAAGATGTTATAGATACACAAAACAAAACACAAATGGAGCTGGACTGGTCACACTGTACGCCAAGAAACCAGCAAATGGAGCTAACAAATTATAAACTGCAAACCAAGAAACTACAACAGAAGCGCGGAAAGATCACATACCCGCTAGGTACGACATTAGAAAAAAGGCCGACCGATGATGGTACCAAGAGGCAACAATACATAAAAGAGTGGAACAAATAAGCCTCCCCTATGGCCTATGTCTAGAAGTGGACTGTTAGAGGTTGCTGTAAAAGGCAGAAAGAAAGTTCTGTAATAAGTTCTTACTGCCGCTAAAGCAGTGCTCACTGGTCCATTCGTTTTAGAATTTCATTACAACGTATCTGTCGATAAATATTAATCAATGCTACATACATTCGAGATATTGAGCGCAAAAATGGACCCTAGCTCAAATTTAAAAAAATCTAGTTATATATTATTACTAATAATAAAATAGAACTAGATTTTTAACATTTTACGGTTAGTCCACTTTTGTACTTAATGTGCCATTTTTTTAAGTTAATATACGATTATTTGTGTTTAAAATGCTAAATTGGGTTTATTAATTCAATACTTGATACATCAAAAACAACAACCCGTAACGTGATTGGCTAAATAGAGTAGCAATGGAATAACCATACACATAGTCATACATTATTAATATTTATTTTTAATTAGCTAAATTGTTTATACAACCATTACTGTATATTAAATTTTACAATATTAACAATCATTAATAATGATACTAGGCTTTACTTGATTATATATTTTCATAATCGTGTGCATTCTACAAATTTTCCATTATTAAATTATATTTTGTCACGTATTCCTATCATTTTGTTGACAATAAACTAATGAATAGCAGCATATACTAATAATTACACTGCATTATCATATCGTGCACTAGTTTGGCATGTAATTAAAATCGATTATTTCTTGAAAGTATTTCGATATTAATTACCGAAAAGCATGCTGTAATCAAAGCCGGGATACTCGAATTAATTTTCATCAGGATGAAATGAAACATCGTTTACTACGGCAGTTTGTAATTTATGGTCATATCAGCGGCAGATATGTAGCCTTAAGTAATTTTGTACGTCATTTGCATGCTGTAAATTGCGGAACTGAATCAATACAGTAATGAATACCTCGTGGAAAACATATAATAGTAAGTTATTGTAATCGGATTGAAACAATGTATATACAGATCAAATTAGAGTTAGTTTACATTCCTCTACGGCTACATTAATGCCTCTATAATAATTACAATTGTAAACGAACGCAAACCTTGATGTAATCATTATATAAGTATTGTTATAATTTGATGTCTTATTTGCGAATACGCATAAAGGCAAGTCTGGAATCGATTTCGCTACGTTTCCCGGAGTTAATTCGTTAATCCTCTTACCCCAACAAACACCAAATGAAAGCAGGAGGGTGAAGGCAAAGATACAAACCAAGAGAAAAGTTGGAAAACTCCCTCAAGTACGTCAGGCAGAGAGAAGTGCTAATAGAATCGCAGGGGACTTCATTGGACATTTTTTAACAAAAGAAGAGATAGATGGTCGGATTTAAATTTATGCGATGAACATAAAAAAGATTACGTACTTAATATTTTTAACACAAAACTCCTTTTTTTGTAACCGCGCGTGTTTCATTTCAATCCCACCCTCTTTGCATTACACAATGCTTCATTTGCCGCTTCCAATTCGGCAGTGAATACGTGCGTTAGGTAATAGCTTAGGGGCGGGGGAGGTCATTTGAAATACCTATAACTGCAGCAGGAATAAAACGATAATAGAGCGGGACCATGGGGTACAATATAAGGGAAGCAGCTGTTAAAACGTGCTGAAATAGCACTGAGGAGTAGATTGGGGGGAACTTCCAAGACGCGAAATCAAATAATGATGACTTGATGAACGTAACGTTGCAATTTACACCAGCGCATTACAGCAATAATGGGCACTATTTTGCATTTAAATTAAAAGCAAATTTCAATTGAATTGGTATGATTACTTTTAATTTTCGAATTAATTTAAGTATTTGTCGGTTTAATTTGTTTGAATATTATAAGGTTCTGTTGTTATAACAGAAAGTAAACAAATTTAACTCTAAAGATCTTTCAAATAAATTGTAATTATATATTTAAATAGAAATAAATATTTTAGGAAATTATATATGTTTCAGTATAATAGAAACTATAGTGTATTTTGTCTTTGATATCAGATAATTTGTTTCTGAGAATGGTACAAACGAGCTTTTTAAAGACGTAAGTTAATAAATGCAATATTGTTACATCTGAAACTTATGTTTTAGAATTAGTGACCATAATTTGTAAATATAGAATATAGAAGATATATAATCGTATCTTGTACACTGCAATCACTGGTTTATAATTATTATAAGTAATATAATAATACCTCAAAGTTTAAATTTAATGCCATTCAATTGCGTAATTTTTACTAAAAGCTGAATGAAATTTGAAAATTTCTCGTTATAAGAAAAGTATAGGCGTGATAGCAGATTTGAGTTATTTTCGTTTATAACTGTCATAAAGTACAAAATATAATGACATGCGTAAAATTTCAATGTTAAATCTAGCATACAAACTGTCAAGACACACTTTATAGAATCTCTTCAGCCACATTTAATAATATCCACATTTATTACATTCTAAATAAAAAATACTGTGATAGAACACGATGACAGGCCACTCTTCGAAGGCTATCACATAAAATTGGTTTGATATACGACTACAGCTTTGCAAATCGATACCATCAGTCCGGGACTATATAAAAATCATCCATTTTACACTTTCTCCCCTACACGGCGGTATTGTTTCGTTACATCTCTGACAGATAAAAGACTGGCGGATATATCTCATAATATACAAACAGAGGGCCCTACGGATAGATAGAAATAGGCTCGAATTTCCGTGCAAGGCACATCGAATTAGTAGTGCTCGTATATTTCGCTACAGCGAACTGCGTGTGACATATTGTGAGTGAGATTAAGCAATACTGTCAACCCTCAAGAAGGGTGTTCAAAAATCTAATCTAATTTTGTCAATAATTTGATTTGGACAGGGGGCTATTATTAAATTATCAGGGGATATCGGCAATCATCTGCCGTCTTGAAATATTGATTTGAGCAGGCGAGTCATCGTGGTCAGTATGTTTCAGCTTTGTTTACAAAATGACTCAATGAATTATGTAACAATCATTTTCATACAGTATTTGTAAGTAACAAATAGTGAAATCATGTAAACAGCTTGTTTTGTGATAAATGAATAATACGTCACTTTAGTTAACATGGGTTGGGCAAAAATAAGGTTCAGTGACAATTGTATGACCGCAAATACGAGTCCACCTATTAGTTTTGAAGTAATTGAATTAATTACATATTCATATGCGATCATTAAGCATTTGTAATAAATTATTGTATTGGAAATCGTACCTGCAACTAGCTGCGGGCAATTTATATTCATTAAGTCGTTGTATTGATAAATTAACATTTTACATATTGAATATGTGGCAATAAATCTTTAAATGAGTTAACCTAAATCGATTGTGATGTATGTATGTTTTAGCAGTTGTGAGCCATGGTCGAAAACTAGACTGAAATTAATACCATCATATTTTGTTAATATTAAAAATGAATGCGGGTTGATAATTTGATAATTAATAATTTTTTATATTTTTTTTCATATATATAAATTCCTATAATATAAAAACGAAGACAATGTTTTGAAGCCGACCGATCTGTCATTAAGGACGTTTGTGCTGTCAGTGCATGTCGTGACAAATTTTATTACTTTTATTACTGGCAGTTTTGTTCAGACAAAAACAACCCCATAGTAGGATAGTTGCGTATATTGTTATCGTAGCAACTGCATAATTAGAAGAAGAAGAATATGCGAGGTGCACAATATTACGTTTGATAATATTTTGAGGGGAAAACTATAAAAATAGTCACATGGGCTCGTAGGAGTGGGGAGATATTTGATTTGATTCATTATACAAAGTCGGGCAACAGGAATTTCACCTATACATAAATAATAATGCAATATAAAAATTACCCAACTTAATTAATTAATTTGTAAAGGTTTTCTGTACATCGTCGCCTAAGCAGCAACATCGCACATCTAATATTTTCTTTGAGTTTCATAGAAGAGAGAAAAACTAATCATAAAATGTTTATTGGAGTTATTTTACTCTGACAAGTTATCCATTTTTAAAATTTTATTCCTTATATTTATTTATTTGAACCAGGAGTAATTTTATTGCTCCAATAAACATTTTATTATCAGATTTTCTCTCTCCTGTCAACCTCAAATAAAATTTTAGATGTGTGGTGTTGCAGCTTAAGATATGTTATTAGGACTCGTGCTTACTTCATTATGTAATTTTGATAATCTAATGTAAACCACACACGTAAAATATATGAAATTGAATCTCACAAATATAAATGTGCATTACTGAGAATAAAACAGTACTTTCTATCTTCATCCGTGAATCTATAGATAAGTAAATGATGACAGTGCCGCGTATTTACTAGAATCTTATACATTGTAATTTGTTTATATTTCTATTCGTTAGTGTTTGAGCCATTTTTAGTGAACAATTATTGAATTCTTATGTGTAACTTCGTTCATGTAGGTGCTTTGAACATGAATTCAACGACATTTGGTTTGCTTACTTCAAGATTTGTTTACATTATGTAATAATTTGGTAGTTCGCAGATCATCACCACACTCCCTCCTTTACTTATCAATGGTTTTAGAATATATAATGCTGATGACCAAACTTCACAGGATCATTTCTGTAGTATATCTTCACACATAATACTCGTAAATGATGTTAATTAAAAAGAAAACAATAAGGAATGTAATTATTGACTTAGGAAGGTGAATGAATGGTAAAATATATGAATTAAAAGATAAACCGGTGATAAAAACACACCCAAACAATGTCTGCAAACATTTCTGTATTGTTTGAATAATTATTTCAACTTAAAATGTAAATTATTTTTTGAGAGGTAACAGACCTCCCAAAATATAATCTCCCTATAATCCCCACCCTACGGAGCTTACAACTATAAAAATTGAGTATAATAGTTCATTCATTGTCCACAAATTGACATTCATTCCCACAAGTTAATTATATACAGTGCGCTTGGAATTAGGGGCGCCTGCTCACCCCACGCACATAATTGCTTGCATAAAATAAACACATCTGAATTTGTCATCCTGTAATTTTAAATTCAATTATTTTTTTTATAAACATAGAGGTGGCTATGCGGGTGGTTTGATGATCGTTAATATATAATGCAACAATTTCTCCGGTAATGTAAAATTTAATTAAAACGCTATATTACGGGTGGAAACGTTTTTAATGCAATAATGTAACAGGGTACTTCGATAACGCACATTGTGTGCGATGTAAATAGCATTATAAAATGAATTTACGAATTAAATTCATTAATATGTATAATATTTTGATGTGTTTGACTATGGTTGCGTATAAATGCTAATTCTGAATGGGCGTTATCGCGTTTTTAAATGTATATTTGCCAGTAAATATTGTTGTTTTACAAATAATTGTTATTCGTAAAATTAGTTTTATAATATATATGAAATAATGTTCTATTTACATGAAAAATGTATATTCATAAAATACAATTGAATAGAGGACCTGAATATTAACAAATTCGGTCCATATGCAAGAATGAACTTTCCCGTATTGTTGTGTCCACAGACACACATAACATACAACAATTTCTGGATGTTTAATTCGACTATATTGTTAATAAATGTAATTAAAAATTGGTATTTTATGATATGTTCAGTATGTATTAGTCTGTAGTGGGAGTGTATGAATAATGTATACATTTTTTTAATAAAAAAGCTCATAATTACAATATGGCTATAGTGAAAATTATATAATACTATTAATGGAAACAAATAACTTACCAACAGGAATACCAAGAATATTGAAAAAGATTTCCATGAAATCCGAGCTTACCTGGAACAAAAAATAAAATTAGTTATTAAGTTTTATGAAGGCAATAGTAAATTTATAATCGGGTACATTACAGTAGAGTCATCTATACATTGAATGAAAACCCGCATTTTAGCGATAAAAGAATTTAATTTTTACTTAAATGCGATTAATGCTGTAAATCATTGTGTTGTTTCTGATTTTGATTATATAGTAGAAACTATATTAATAAATTCTAGAAAATAATGCAAATAAACTTAAGATTATTATCAAAATTTGTAAATCAATTTTTTTTGTAGTTTTAGGGTAAAAAGATATAATAAGCAGTCAAGTTGAAAGTCTTAATTGGTAAAAAAAATACATTTTCATTTATAACATATCAACTAGATATAAGTATTACTCCATAAAAACACAATCTCTACATCTCAACATCAGTGCGCGGCCATTTGTTCAATGTTTTCAGCACACATCTCGCATATTTTATTAACAAGTTTCTTGCTAAGGTAAACGATTTTTTTCTTATTGCCCCGCTTGTGTATCATATTTTATTATACCTCTTTACATGACAGTTCTATTCGGCTTGGCTATATAAGAACTAGTTAGACTGAATATTTTAAATGGCAGCGACAGCCCGTCACTTGCAAAGAATAAAACGCGTTTGACGCTTCTTTTTTTTTCTTCGTCGTACTCCATTGTACAGAACGCGAAGGTGGTTTGGGATATTCCGAAGGGAACTCGAAATAGACGTATTGCTTGTGCTGATTGTGAAGCGAGACGAAGTGTTTTATTCGCTGGTTAAATATTCATATTGAAATGTTTCGTGCGGCGAATAAACCGCACATTAGTAATTTGAATTTAATAATTCATTGAAGTCATCTACAACCCATTTGTTAATGTTCAAATATGGTTTAAATGCAAAATATTAATGAATAATAGTGTTATAATAGAATAATATTAAAGCAAATATATTTTAATATTTCTATAGTCATTTTAATATCTCTATAGGTAATCATTATATAAATATCTGGTGTGGTGACAAGACTTTTCGAATTAATTTATTAATTAATAATTACAACACATGCTACCAATTCGAGGAGCGCGCGGTTCACATCTAATACTCTTTATATCTAAAGGTCGTTTTAGACAAGACAATTTCTTGACTCAAAAGTTAGTCAAGATGCGAGACATAATTTTCTCGTATCATACAGCAAATTATTTGAAATATTGAATTGGATGGTAGATCCAATGAAAAAATATAACGCGTTCTATTTACCAAGGACAAATTGAATGGGAGGAGGATATATGAATTCATTTCTTCAAAACAACTTTTGAGCTAAGAAATTGTCTTGTCTAAAACGACCTTAACATAAAATCATGTTGCTGTAATGTTTTGCTTTTTTGCAAAAAAAAAGATAAAACCTCTTAATAAAAATTCCAAAGTTCAAAATGAGGTCGCGGACCGAAAAGTTTGAGAAACACTGTATTAAATGACAGTTTTGTAGGGGTAGACGTGTCCCCGTGTTTTATTTGTGTACAGAACACATTACATTGATCTTTTCGGACGTTTTTTGTTGTATTACCATACTACTATTACAAATAAAATTTGAAAGGACCCCCTGAAGAATGGGTATGTGTAGAAAGACATCTAATCTATCTTGTATGCGACCTCCCACATATTTATCGCAACCCCCACTTTGGGAATCACTGATTTAAACTACTATTTCAACTGAAATAATAACAAATACTATTAACCGCGATTATCACGAATTAACAACTACAAATACGTTCACCCTCATCATTATCTATACACAAATAATTAAAACAAACATATTGCTAGCTTTTAATTATTATAATAACCATACTAAAACTAATTGCATGCGTATTATCAATTAGCTAATTAATTTTCTAGCTGTTTAAATATGTACATAATATAAATATCATGTAATTACACTTTAATTTTATTACAATCCAAAATTTATTGAACATTGATGAACATTCCGAGCAGCTGCACCAGCTGCGCAACAATGCGTCGCTAATATTTAATGAGAAAGCTAATTAAACTATTGTCCTTCATTACGCGATATATCTCGTCGTACTATTAACCCGTGACCCTGTGCGCTCTACTCCTTCGGGTCTAGACTGCTTGCATTCTTCGTGATACTTTGGATTTCATCTTAATTGCGCTTTCACAAAACAAATTAATAATTTTTTACTTAAGGCTAGTAAGATGGTAAGATAGGGCAATAACTAAAAAATGTATACTACTCAATCAACTGAACTCTGACCAGGTCGTTATATATAATAATATATATATATATATATATATATATATATATATATATATATATATATATATATATATATATATATATATATATTATGCAGTGTGATAACCAACATAACTACCAACTGCCAATGGTCATAAGGAATTCTTACATTTTTAAAGTTTTAAATATGTTTTAAATATCCTGTAAACATTTGATGTTTTCCATTAAAACTCGAATATATATGAGGGTGCTTAGACATGGGAAGCAAAGGTGTCGCCACCAATATTTTAGAATACTGACCGAGGTAGAAATCGTATGTCTATAGATAAGTAAAGGATGCTGTTTTAGTGAACTAGAATATTATACATTGTGCTTCTCTTATCTCTCTATTCGTTGTGAACAATTACAGAATGTATGTGAGTTTCGTGTAGATGTTCTGAACATCAATTAAACGATATTTTAGGTTTGTTTACACTATGCGATAATTTGGTGAGCACCAGCTTTTACCCAGTAGTTATCAAAACTGGGTTTTCCATAGCGAATTTAATGTTAAAGTCTGGTCAAAATAATTACAAATAACTGCGATTTCTCATCAGAAATTCTAACAAAATTACAGTTTGAATTAAAAATATCTTCTATGAATCTCCACAAGAACTATAGTTGAAACACTTTAAAACAACAATATTATACTAAAATATCTAGTTAGCAGATAATATTAAAGTACTAATTATGCAACATAAAATTTAAAATTCATATCGTTTTGGATTTTTTTCGCTCAAGTGCGTGTTGTAAACTTAATAGATTATGATAATTAATTGAACCTGCTGCGTACAAAGTTTTTCAATTACCGATCAACGCAAAAAACAGTACCTTTCATAAATTCGGCAGAGCCTGTTGAATTTATAATAGGCCATTATGTTCGGTGCGTGGGTGGGCGACGTGAATTAAATTGTTGCCCGGGCGAGTCTGGAGTATTTAAAAAACGAATCCGTTGAGCGCAATTAATTGACTACTTAGTTGGTTGTTACAATAGGTCGTTACATACATCATAGTTTTAAATGATTCTAGTAGCGGAAATTAAAACAAGTAATATTAACAGCCTACGTATTACGTTGTTGCTTATTTATGTTAGCTCTTGCGTTTGGTGAGGGGTAATAGGAGTCTATTAGTGTAATGCGCAAATTATATAGTGGTATTCGTTTTTAACATGCAATATAGAAGAACAGGACAATGTATTATGTTGTGTTTTAAGAGGCAGAAAAGAAACTTTTAAGAGGCAGAAACGTTAAACGTATACACATCATTGCATTGTACGCCATTAATTACTGATGGACACAATCAAATCATTTGTGTTATCTATGGTAGCTATAATAGTTCAAAATATCTACTAAAAACTATCCATAGCATTAAATTAAAATTAATCGTTTTATAGCAATGAACCAAAAGCTAGATAAAAGTAAGTTACTAAGTAACTATGTATAACTGATCCTCATCTACCTGATGAGGAAGATTGGCTGCAAGCTGACCAAATGATAAGTATAACTAAAATAGAATGGGCAATATCAAGCTTTTCATCTTTTAAGTCCCCAGGACTAGATGGAATATTCCCAGCACTACTACAATGGGGGTTAACCTACATTATAAACACATTGGTGTACATATTTAAAGGTTGCATTGCTTTTAGGTACATACCCAATACATGGAGAGAGGTCAAAGTGACCTTTATACCCAAACCAGGCAAAGTAGATTACACACTTGCCAAGTCATTCAGGCCCATCAGCCTAACCTCATTTCTATTGAAGACGCTGGAAAGGCTCTGTGATCGTGAAATCAGGGACGGGCCGCTGAGAACGTACCCCATACATCCGAAACAGCATGCCTACCAACCAGGACGCTCAACAGAATCAGCCCTACATCTGGTGACCTCAAAGATAGAGGAAACACTAGAGCATAAAGGTTCGTTGCTTGCCACCTTCATTGATATTGAAGGTGCTTTCGACAAAACAACATTTAAGAGTATCGATAATGCTCTAACATCTCACGGGATTCACCCCACTATTAGAGGCTGGATAAAAAATATGCTTGGTCTAAGAACAATACAAGTAACACTAGATGACGTAACATCAAAAAAAGTTGCAGGAAGAGGCTGTCCTCAAGGTGGAGTCCTCTCACCCCTTTTATGGGACCTTGTAGTTGATAGCCTCCTCCTGGAATTAAACAACTCAGGATACTATGCCGTTGGCTATGCCGACGACATAGTGATCATGATAAATGGCAGTTTTGAAGGTGTACTCTGTAATCTCATGCAGGGTGCCCTACAGATTGTTGAGAACTGGTGCGATAACCATTCGCTAACAGTTAACCCAAAAAAGACAGAGCTGATATTGTTTACGAGGAAGAGGAAACTCGAACTCATGAACATGCCAACTCTTTTTAAGGTCCCTCTGACTCTCACAGATAAAGTAAAATATCTAGGATTAATCATGGATACAAAACTGAACTGGAATGAGCATATAACATCCAAGCTGCAAAAAGCTTGCATCTCATTCTGGCAATGCCGCAGGGCGGTTGGTAAAACATGGGGTCTGTCTCCCAAGATCACCGAATGGATATATACCGCGATCATTAGACCAACTATCGCATATGGTGCAATAGTCTGGTGGTCGAAAACCAAACAAGTTACAACAATCTCAAAGCTATCACACATCCAGCGGATGGCGTGTCTTGCCATCACCGGCGCTATGAGAACAACGCCGACAGCAGCTCTTGAAGCACTGTTATGTCTACAACCACTCGACCTTCTAATAAGGGAGACTGCAGTAAAAACAGCATTAAGGCTATCTTCACTCAACCTGTGGCATGATAAAGGTAGAATCATTGGACACAGGAGCATACTGAGTGAAGCTATCAAACTAGACCCCCTCATAGAAGGTAAGTGCGACAGAATTCTACCCAAATACAGTTTTGTCAAACACTTTCAGACCATCATCACAATGGATGGTACCCCACAAGGCGCCAACATAACCATGTATACTGATGGATCCAAAACTAAGACGAGAGCTGGCTATGGAATTTTCTCACCAGAACTCGATCTCAAGATAAGTGCACCACTTGGAAGACTCACGACAGTCTTCCAAGCGGAATTAACAGGAATACTAAAATGTGTTCAAATTTTAGCTGAACGGAATATTAAGGATAAACATGTCCAAATACTGACCGACAGCAAAGCAGCTCTAAATGCACTAAATGCCAACACATTTGTGTCGAAAGAGTTATACTCATGTCTACACAGCCTGGAGGAGCTAGCTAAATATAACAAACTAGAACTCTGCTGGATAAAAGGACATAGTGGCATCAAAGGGAACGAAATAGCAGATGAACTTGCCAGGAAGGGATCCTCACATCCTCTAATAACCCAAGAGGATGAAATACTTTCCGCAGGTACTCTGAAAAAAATAATAGAGCATAGGACACATGCTCTACACAAGGTAAGATGGCGAGAAACGCCGGGCTGCAAACAATCAAAGGTTGCAATCAGGCAGCCTTGTAAAATTGCAGCCACGGCCCGCCTTAACTTATCTAGAACCAGTCTGAAATTATTGACTAACATCCTAACCGGCCACTGCCGGCTAAACAAACACCTACACACGATGGACCTGGTGAACAGCCCGTTATGTAGAGGGTGTAATGAAGAACTAGAAACAGCAGAGCATGTAATATGCCTCTGCCCAGCTCTAGTAAACACCAGGCATCAAATACTAGGGGAGTGCTGGCCTAGTATGGTCAGCATTGGCAGCTCCTCACCCGCCAGGGTTTTGCGGCTTGCACGCAAAATTGACTGGTGGGACGAGTGAGCAGCCTTTAAAGGGAGGTTTCACAATGGGCCCATTTTGAGGCCTAAGTGTCTGTAGCTATGCTACCCTCCAGCCAACTATCCAGAACTATCCAGAACTATGTATATAAATATGGTTTGGCAATTAGTACATTCTTAATTAATTCTATATTATCATATCTAAACGAGGGATTATGTTGATATAAAATAATAAATGCTGAATAAACTAGTCAATAAAGGAGTCAACTTCATAAAATTATTTCCAATAATATTGTTTATTCTGAAAATATATAATTATAATACACTAGGTGAATTCTCGTTCTCAGACGGCGTATAATGAATCAACTATCTTGCCAACTTCTCTGAGCCCGTGTGACTATTTGTATACTTTTACTCTAAAAACAATATCAAACGTAATATTTTGCGCCCTGCTTCTTCTAAAGCTGCATTCGTTTATGGTTCGGGAACTGTTCTAGGCTGGTCTTAGATGGCTTAGAACAGCCCGGAACAACTCCTGAACGATAAACTAAACCAGTTGTCACGTCCAAGACAGTGGTTCTTAACCGGTACTCTGCGAGCTTGTTGCAAGTACTCCGCGAAATTATGAAAATAGAAATTGGCTCTTTTACTGTATGTGATTAACTCTTTGATTTTGGTGCTATGTGAGTTTTTCTTATGACCAAAAGGGCTCCCCAACTTCAAAAAGGATTAACAATCACTGGTCTAAGATAACAATAGACGCAACTATCCTACTATCGCGTTGTTTTTGTCCCCATTTGACGAAAAAAACGTAAGTAATAAAAATATTTGTCACGACATGCTCTGACAGCACAGAAGTCATAAATAACAGGTCGGTCGGCTTCAAATCATTGTCCTCATTTTTATATTATGTGCATATGATTATTTTGTGAGTAAATAATTAAAAATATTCCTGATTAGTTTTGTCCAATTTATTATTTTATTCATTATTTATGTCAGTATAAACCCACCATAAATGAGTATCTATTTTCGTAAGAGTTTGCCTTTTTAGGATTTCACTATGGTCCGAGTAAATAACCCGCGTTGTTCATTAACTCTCTGAACTCGTATAAATGACAAGCAAATTAAACATTTGGGTGTGAAAACAAATTTAATTTGAACATAAAAATTGGAATACAGAAATATCCGACAATCAATAGTAATAAATAATATAATAATTCTATATTACAGCACTAAATATAATATTATTCTGTAAACACGCTCCTTGTACACCCCATCATCACGAGTGTGAAACACTCGCTGCTAACGACCGCTTTCGATTGTTATCTAGCAAATGACAAACTAATTACGATATAATTATATCGGCGCACTTTTAAATTTCACCATTGTGGTAATACTAAACTCAAACGAGCGTAACATAATGGCAACAATTTGCAAGCATAAAGCGGCAGCAGATAGGAAACACAATTGCAAACGTTTTCAATTTGCAGAAAGCTATCTGCGCAATTATATTGCCATTTGTCATTTAGTACGCCATTCATAAGATTAAATTGTTAATGCGTACAAGTGAATTCAGCTACAACAAAAAGGTACAATATAAAGTTATCAACGTACGGAAAAGCGTTTGTTAGTTTTAGTTGACATTGACACTGTATTCTTATATCCACAGAATACACATGTAAAGAAATGTAGTTAGTTCCTATTTTATAAAACCAAACAAATAAATAATCGCCCCAGTATTTAAATATGTTTATATAAGGTCACGTTTATTTGTTTGGAATATTTAAGAGGATGTAACGCAAATTCATATGAAATGTACCAAAATTCAAAGCAATTAGGTGTACACATTTGTGTTTTGGCATGTTTATTCAGGCTAGCGATATGCTTATATAGAATAACAAGTATCACAAGTTAAATTATATAAAAAAGTATGTTTAATATGAACTGAAACACGCCGATATAGTGCAGTGGTTAGCAGCCTCACTTTACGAACGAGCAGTCCGGGTTCCAATCCCAGGCCACTCGTTCGTAAAGGGTGGTAGGTAACATTTGGTGTTGGGATAGAATTAACGACACTTTAGAAAATTCGGGGACAATTATCTGAAGTAACAAGTCCCGAAGATCGATAGCCAGTTACAGAATTGTAACAAATACAGTAACTACTATGCACTCGATGCCTATGAAAACGTTATTGATTCGTTTTAGCAGGTTAAATTAAACGCAAAAATAATATTATAAACATTTTTAATGAAAGTTAGTGTAATGCATTGTTTTATTTTGAAAAATAGCGACTGATTGTGACTAAAAATTACCGATATTCAACATGGAATGCAAATTATCGATAGTGCAATATATCAACAGTCGCCGGACATTTTCTGTTGTATGGCAGCTATTTTCACATTATGTCATGTGTTACTTTTACATAGATTATTTTTAAGAATTAAAACAGTGAATTTATTAATGAACTCCCTTGAATCATAAAAGTTAGGGATCCTAATGTAGTGCAGTGGTCAAGACGATTGAAATAGTGCAAATGGGCATAGTTTGGTTGGTCGTGAGATAATCCTACATTTGTTGCATAGTTTTTTTATTGTTTAAATAACATCAAAAAGTGTACTATACTATTACCAAACTATGCGAACAAGGGTGTATAGCTCGTAATCAACCAAACTAAACCCATTCAATAAAAAAAAACCTTATTTAGCATAACTATTGCACAGTAAAACAACAACTAAAATAAACAAATCCATCTCAACTCCAACAATACTTATATATAATAGTAATACATACAACGCATCCCACTATTCCCTCTCTATCATCACTCACTGCCTTTTCCACGCCAGCCTTTTGCCGACTTCCAGGCCTTTCCCATCCTCACATAACCATTCTCTAACATTTCTGCAATCTCAAACCCACTGTGCTCTCATCCTCTCACATTCACATTCATTGCCTAGGTGCCACCACGTGTAAATTCCTAAATCTCATCCACACCTCCCACACCAGTCTCTCTTCCATCAACTCATATTTCCTGGAACTTCACTACTCTTCTACCGGATTCCCACCACATGCTCATCCGATTCGCAAGAGCACTGACATAGGCGTCAATCTTTCGAGTCTAAGCCATCTATTCACCAACCAGCCTTGCTCCCTTTCGATAATGTCTCGTAATCCCCACACTTCCACTCCATACAACAATATTGGCTTCACACACGCATCCTAGATCTTACACGCAATTACTTGGCTAACATCCCACTACCTCTTCCATTTTCTGACAATCCCCCAAGCCATTCTCGATTTTGCTTGCACCCACTCCAAATGCTTTAAGAGACTACCTCTGCAAATACCTAATACCTAAAACCGTTCACTCACATAATCATTCTTCACATCCATTTCAACTCTATTTGTGTTCCTCGCAATTGTAATTTATCTTCATATATTTAATTTTAAAGAATATCTTGTTATAACTTATAAGTCTGCATTTATCGCATGACTTTGCCGTTGGTTTATTAGATATAGTAATGAATTCAGAGGTCATTCTTAGGCATAATTCACACACGAATGGCGTATGGCATTGGCGTGGTGCAGGCGTGGGACTGGCGTGGATCGGATGTGGTGCGTTTAATCCACACATATGTGGCGGTCAAGTAGTTCAGTTCAGTACTACATGTTGTTCAGAAAAAAGTTTTTTTCATAGGATGATTACGTGGATGATATGTTGGATCTTATTAATTTTGCCAATATGCAAATTTCGAGAAGGAAGTTCTGGGTGCATCCTATGTGGTTAGAGAAATGGAAAACTGGAGGAGCATTCAACGGAATGCGGGAGCTAAACTTTTACCCAG
This sequence comes from Lordithon lunulatus, assembly GCA_963942505.1. NCBI lineage: Eukaryota > Metazoa > Arthropoda > Insecta > Coleoptera > Staphylinidae > Lordithon > Lordithon lunulatus. Next base: position 48,137,532 of record OZ012666.1, read on the forward strand.
ATCGTAAAAAAACTAAACTAAGTAAACAAAGAAAGCAGAGAAGCAGGAAGCAGGCAAAGAAATTAAACAACTAAATTGTTTGCTAGTGGCGCGCCACTTTGATAAGTAATGACTGGGGTCGGAGTGGTGTGGTGGCGGTGTGGCGTGCCACCCCTCCGCCACGCCATGTCAGTGTAGATTGGGCCATGAGTTAACATATAGCTGGCACAATCCAGTCCCATGCCAACGCCACGCCAGTGCCATACGCCATTTTCCACATGTATGTACATTAAGTATATGAGTCTTGGGGGATTGATTTTGATCATATAATTAAGTTATTGTATTTTCTGTAGGAATGCCTTCCAGTCCTTCCTATTGCTCGCCATTTCCCTTGCATCCTGCCATCCATTTGTGTGGTCTACCTCTTTGCTTGTATTCTAGTGTTCCATAGCCTTTTTGTCTGTCTCCCTTCTGGCATTCGCTTCCGAATATCAGTGTTGGTCTATATATTGTTTTGAATATTATGATTTTTGTTTTCTTCAATACCTGTATTAATTATGTATTATTAAGTATTCTTTTGTTTAGCATAGGGTAGCTTTTATTTACTGCCCGTATTCTATTGTTTATTTCTGGTTCCAGACTTCCCTTGTTATTTATATTTATACCCAAGTAAGTAAAATTTTCCGCTTGCTCGATACTTTTTCTCGCTATTTTGTTTCCACTTCAATTAGCGATCACTATAATTTTTGTTTTATATGTGTTTATTGTCATGTTGTGATTATTTAGTGAACATATAATTAACATAAAATTTATTACTTGGGCCAATTTTCTATCAACGGAGCGATATGTGAAATTATCTAAGATTTAATAGATTCTTAGATAAAAAAAATAGTACATATACAGTAAATAGAAAATACTTAATTAATTCACAATTGAATCTATTCCAAATTATAGATGTAATCACACCCTTAAACACTAAATTTTAAGCAGATTACACATATGACACACATAGCGATGGCAAATAGTCAATTGTTTTGTTGAAAATAAAGTACGCAACTATTAGTTTTATTTGTTCATTCATAAGATAAATTATTAATTACAACAGCTAGTTTCTACAACCGGAAAAATGTGAACATGGAATTAGCAAACATGATTTTAATTAAATTATGCAAATATTACACAATTCATGCTGCTATTGAAACCCACATAATATTGGACGCATAAAAAGTGAGCCACACACAGAACCGTTAGGCCGGCATCCGCCATAAACCCAGATTTCTAATTCCATTGAAGAAACTGCGTGATGGATATTTACACTTCGGGCACACTCATGCAGTTGCTTGAATAAATCTACAATGTTGCTCTCGGTATTAATAAATGGCCGCACAAGAAGAATAATAATAATTTCAGAAAACTTCGATTTGAAATATTACAGTGCCACAGGTCACACAGGAATTATGAACGGCTCCAAGGAAATAAATCACGCTGATGAATGGGGTATCTTTTGCAAAATCCACAAAATTCGTGAATCAATGAATGTTATTCAAGTCGCGACACGGGCGTGTTGCTTTCGCTTTCATTTAATCATATGCTATTATTTCACTTGAGTACAATCGTTGATTAACCTATTAAAATCACTCATACAGATGTATATCTCAAGCTGCATGCCGCTACATCATAATTCCAAATATATAAAAACTAATCCTAATACAATCAAAACACGAACGTCGCGCATTAAACTCACCGAAAAATACAAAAGCGCGATCCGTAATAATCCAAATCTAGCCCTATGAGTGGCACTAACAAATATCAACCATACACGTGATTTTCGAATCAGCACAGAACTATTTTGAGCGCACGCGAGTTAACAGGTTGGACGATGTCCACGTGAGATTATTGCCGTTCTCCTACTCGCAGGAGAGGCGTTTGTACACAACTGCTTGGAAGCGGGTTTCTGCAGGCGTACGTTGGATGCGCGGCGCGCGCGCACTTTGTTTTTACAAGAAGTGTTGTGGCGGGCAGGGCATGTAAATAAACTAGCAGCAGTGTGGTTGTGCTGCTTCAACTCGAATTTGAGCAAACATCGGCCGGCTTTTTGATAAATCATCAGTGGGGAATGCGAAACTCCGGAAAGGCCGTCATATAATGAGATACAGTTATTAACACGACAAGAAATTGAAACCGATTCGATATCAAGACAGCTCATTCAAGAAGAATTTTTATTTGTATGATTAGTAATCATTAATCAATATTTCGTGTTTTTAGTAGATACCTAAATAGCGCACGATTTATATTGTTGAGTGGCAATTATTTTGTTTCAATCGATGTTTCCACATTGTTGGTTGACTGGGTTCCATAGACTTAATCGATACTAGACAGTCTTTCTTTCCTTTTGTATTATAAAATACCTATGTAAACTACTTATTGACGATTATGATTGCAATATTAGGATAAATTAATATATTTAATTCATACGTTTGCTGTGTCCCAATATACACCTCCATCTTTATCACATTGTTTGTGCATATTACATTTATCAATGTTTTTGTTCTACGACATCCTCCTACAAATCTCGCACTGTAAACTAACCGCAATAATCAGTCGTATTTTAAAAAAGAAATTTAGGTGACTAAAACTGAGGTGACAATTCTTAAAAATTACTAAGTGGGTGCGGTAACAAGTAATACAATGGATGCAACTGATGAAATTCAGACAAGTCTTGAATCTGAAGTCTTGAATAGTCATGATACTGACATCAACCCAAACACTAATTAAGAGCCTCATTATGTGGATTCAGCGATTATGAATAATACCAATGTCGCTGATAATCTTCTAATGTTTCTAATGCTAATATAATATCTAATGTTTTGAGCAACTGCCACTAGTACAACAGAACAACAGAAGTTAATTTTGGCGGCTTGCTGGAATACGTTCGATGTTCTGGATGAAAATGGGGACTATTATATCCACACAGCCATTTTAAACAACGATCTACACGGTTTTGAATCGAAGGATGTTGCATGTGGATACAACAAACACCGACTCTCTGAAGACAATACAACCAGTCAACATCGCTGAGCTATAGGAGTTCTCACTTTAAATAGTTTACCAATTATACAATAAACATTAACATAGACTTGCAAGAGTTTTCCTCAATCCTGAGGTGGTGGCAGCGAAACACCGATGATGGTATTATACATGTTACGTTAAAATATGCTAAATAGGTATTTAGGACAAAACTTCCCGATACCATTCATAAAAAATATGAACTTCGGATATGCGGAACAGGCGACTAATTGGGAAGCAATGGCATCCTATTTATATCTCTTTCTAGTTAACAAATTTCTTTTTTATTGCAGATTCAGACTAATAAATAAAAAGAGACAAAGCTTAGCGGCTTTACTTATGTAGCCGATTTAAGACTATTTATCGATGGAGTGTGTGTTTACAAGGACCTAACTTGTCATTGGTTGGAACATAGAGAGCTTCTAAATGATTGGTTCGATTTTAAATCTCGCGGAAATTTAGGCAGGTTTTCTTATCTTCTGGCTGGGTTTATGCTTGGAACTTGTAAATGTAATATTCTGTGTGTGATTTTGCTTGGCTCTGTCCAGTTATAGTGTTAATTAAGGTTTTTATGATAAAAAATGCGTTAAGAAGTGTGCGGTATGTAATAACGTGTATGATAAATCAGCCAAAACATTATTTCAAATGTAAGTAGAAACATATCCTATTTTGCATAGGCGTAGTCTACGAGATGATTGTTTATTTCGGAACGGAATTTGAAATGTATAATAATAATATTCCGTCATATAATTGTGAGGGGTCTGTAATTAATAGTTTGCTAATATTGATTCAAACATAAATATAAATTAGCTTTTTAATACTAATTAAATCAATAAATAACTTGAGTTTTGCTGAAATAAAATAATAAATAAGGAATGAGTACGGTATCCAACCCGTAGAAAAAAGTAAAGACGTTTTGCGTCATCACCTTCTTCTAATGTGTAAATTCTTACTGGTTTGTATAGATGATATTGATGAGATTAATCAATAATTTGTTTTTTGTTTGTTTTAAGACTTCCGAAATATGAAAACAAATAACTAGGGCATATATAAGTTTGAACCCACCTCTTAGCAATCTACATATCTAGATTTCGATCTTATTAGATCTCATCATTGTAGCTCAGCTAGTAAGGATGAATTCACACAATATCTCGAGTAGTTATATACAAATATGATACAACTAACCCTTAAACGTAACTTTCCTCCTAGGGGGTCAGTTGTATCAAATAATCCCTAGTTATTGGGGTTGAATATCTCTAAATTGTCTATTAATACACATATGGTTGTATAAAGGTGAGGTAACTATAATCCGTGATTATGTTGTTAGATGGATGTTGCTTAAATTATTGTTAACTTTCAATTTCATAGCCTCATGTAGTTCTGTTTATATATGGCAACGTCGCATTATTTGTCGAAGCTGTCAAAAGTGGCGGATTAGAAATTAACTCGAGAGTTATTTGCTTTATACCTTTATATATGTGGTGACCATTTTAATTTTCTTCCGAAAAGAAGTGAAACACATTGTTTAAAGTCTACAGCCATTCCGTCATTACTAAAACAGAAATAGTAATTATAGACTTGATGATACCAATTTGATAAGAATTTATTTATTTTTGCTAATTTGAAAAAAAAAGCTTGAGCAAAAGCATAAAGGAATTAGGACGCTGCAACAGCCAACCCGAAGATTAGAATGAAGAGTAACCTGCCTAAAAATATTATACATAATTTAAATCCTAAATCAGCTGAAACAGTTATTGAGATAAAATTATGTTTTATTTTGACTGTATTATAAGCTTTCTTTTAGCGTTTGCTATCCCGATCAGTTCGCACCGAAGCTACTCGCCGCGGAACAATAATAGAACACTGTCGTCATAACTGTAAATTTTCATAAAAAACTTTCTCTATCATTCACAATGTCCATAATGAATAACTTGATAAGTTCAGTAAATTTATATACGTTGCATGCCCGTTGTGGATTACCAAGTATTGGGTAGGTGCAACCGCAGTAAGGGACAAGGTTAAATCGTGCATTCCATGAGCTGTTCCCACGGATAAACGAGCACGAGGCTACAGCCCGGAACAGCTCCCGAACGATAAACGAAAGCGGCTATAATTACTATATTATATTCATTACAGACTTCAGTAGCAGGAGCTACAGCAAACATAATGAAAAGTGCTTTGGAAGGTGCATCTGGAAAAAATATTGCCCTGAGCTGAAATCATTTCTGTTAACATTAAATTAATTGCACTATTTGCATTGATTGTTTTAATTATTACCAATTCCTATTATTTCATTACCAGTGCTAAACTACCTAAACCTTTACACTCTTACATTAGCAAACATTTATTTACAGTTAAAATAGGTATTATGTATATGGACCACTAAGGGAAAAAATTAATAATTCTAAAATATTGATTATTATAATTTTAATTCTGTTAATTTTTCAATTTCAAGTAGAGCATATTCATTTTTATTAAAGAATTATCATAGTAGAGCGCTCAAACATAAATGTCCGGGATATATTATGTAACAGCTAATACATATGAATCCGGCCCGTAGGATACTAGTTATCTCTCGTCACAGTAAACATATTTGATATTAAAGGATAAATAAAACGATTTTTTACTTTGTTTTTTATCATACTTCAGTTACACTTTGCAACTAGTTTCGGCTAAGCTCTAGCCATTTTCGAGCTCCTCCGATGACTCATCAAAAAATTGTTTTATTTATCCTTTAAAATGAATTATCACAAAGTAGACGCCTTAACAATCCAATATTTGATATTATTCTAATACCCTCCAGAATAGTACGCCACTGATTTTTGTTTACCAACAACTGTGTATTTACTAACATCAGCGTTAAATGTGGCTTCATATCAATAATGTATGCTGATATGGGCATGCTCTGTCTATATGTATTTGGGATTGCCGGGTACAGTTTTATAGTTTTCTCTATTCTATCGTTAAATTATGTATGTTAATTTCTTTATTCTGTCTCCTCTTTAATTTCAACTCCTTCGAGTTCCATGTTCAGTATTCTTCTCTTAACGACATAGGTTTGTTTTCTCTTCATTACTTTTTACTTCAGAGTTACATTCCATATCTTTAAGTGTCACTAGTAGACTGAGTTGTCTTGAGTTCACATTGAAATATTGATATTTTTTTCTACATTAATCTATAAGCTTAAGTTTTTAAATTGTATACTAATGTACTGTATTTTATAGGCTGTATTTTATATTCAAAATTGGATTGGAAAGCATATTTTTCGGTTTTTATGGATTAATCAGAAATGGAAACAAATTAATATTTACAACAAGTTCGACTTTTTGTTCTTACGGTTAACATAGAACTAAACAAATGAAAAACTAATCAGGAATAACGGGTATTTCCTCCTCTTTCGACGATGCCTGCTTATAGTCGATAAAGCATACTATCAAAGTTTTGGCCAATGTTCTCCCACTCCTGCAATAATATCTCTTTCTACTCCTGAGCTGTTAGTGGAGATGGTGTATGTCTTCGAAAACGACGTCTCAATTCATGCCTGGCATGTTCGATGGGATAGAGGTCTAAACTGCGAAATGGCCAGTCTAACCGCCAAATTTCTACATCGTTTAAATACTCCCTGACAACTACATGGGGTGTAGCATTATCTTGCATAAAAATGCCGTGCTCGCCCATAGTGATCATAAAGGCATAACATAATCTTCCAGAACCTACATAATGTACTTGTGAGCTATCAGAAACCCTTTCTCTGTACAGACCAACTATGTACGTGGTAGTGATGATATTCCCGCCCAAGCCATATCAGACCTACCGCTACACGGAAGTCGTAATAGCATATCTTTTTCCGAGTCTCCTCCATACTCGCTGACGTCCATTTGATCAGTAAAGCAAAAACGAGACGTATCTGAGAAGAGTATCCTGCACTAGTCCTCATTATTCCATGCCAGGTGATTTCGGGCAAAAGATAATCTTGCAATTCGATACCGGCGGTGCAACGGCGGACCGGTAGTTATGTTTCTACAAGGCAATTAAACGGCATGAAACCTTCTTCTAACGGTGCACTAACATTTACATTTCTAACTTCCCCGAGTTGATTTTACAGCAAAACAGCAGAAGTTGTCTTATTCTGAAGACTTCCAGACACCAAACGCCGGTCATCTCTTTGGGTGATGACTCTTCTTCGCTTAGATCCTGGTCTTCTGGTTATCCGGCGAGTCTGCTGATAGCGCTGGAATACCTTCTGTACACCACAGAGGCTCACACCAACAATTCTTGCAGTTTCACGTTGCCTCCGATCATCTTGTAACAACACTACGATTGTCGTCGTAACAATAATTCTAAAGGCATATTGGCCTGTTAAATTAATAGTAAACCTTGCGACCGATACGTTGTACAGAGAGAAATCAACTGATAAATAAGCTAAACTATAAGAATAGACACCGAATGGAGTAATCAAGTAACGCGAATCCAGGCTATTTCATAATAATATAAATCCGATGCCACTTTATGTCTAATAAGCCACCATCAAAGGCTTTTTCCAGGTGGATGAATGCTATATATACTTTCTTTCCTTGATATACCTGTTCCATAAACATTTGCTTTAATGTAAATATGCACTTCTTCCAACTGTAAATCGACAATCTCTATAGTGTCGGCTGTTAGTTTTAATTTGTTTATGAGTTGTTTATATATTTAACTACCGTGTTTACACCTATATAATGATTGCATACTTTCTTGTATTTTTTTTATAAATTGACACTATCATTGCTATCTATCGGTACCTCCTCTATTGAGCATTTTTGGATAGTTCGCCCATATTCTTGATCGGGTACGTGGTAATTTTATTAATTATTATTAAAAATAGTAATAAATAGATTATTATGAGATTATTTATAATATATTGAAAAAAAAATACTAGTGATGCCTATTATCAAATTACTTGAATCGGTAGTTTGAAGAAGGGAACGCGCCAATACAATTATAAAATTATATTAAAAAATAATAATTCATTCCCAACAACCTGTAATATATACAATAACGGGATATTATTACTGCGTTATCAAACCAAAATAATAGTGTTGTTAATCTTCTGTAGAAATTCTAGCTCCAAGTTTGCTGAAATTTCCCACAAATTTGATTTTTGGATCTTCAAACTACCGATACAGTTATACTACCGATAGTAGTATGATATTACAATCAGCACAACATCCCTTTACTTTTCCAACCTTCTATAATACTATTAATTTAGCCGCACCAAGAATAAGGAATAACGCCTAATATAAAAAGTTCGTCTTCGGCGAAACATGTATGATTTCATGGACATTTTATTCCTTAACTGTTCTCGCTGATGTATATGCTGTCATTAGACTTATTCTTTAGATTGTATATCTTATTTCTTTACTCTTAGTATAGTATTTTATTATACCTTAAGCGTTTTGTGTTTTTCCCTCGACCTTATGCGATATTCCTTATTCTTGGTTTATGAACCAAGCATAAGTTGTGATCTTTCACACAGCTGGTAGTATAAACAGTTGAGGTCTTCTTTGCCATCCGGTGTCACTAACCATAACTACAATGCCCCTCTTCACATATTATATAATATGTATTTGCTACTCCCAAACATGTCACACATTTTCCATGATAGACCTCTGCTGCACAAATTGACAGATTAAAATATCATATGAACATAAACACGAACTGAATCGGTTTCGAGTTGTCCATTTAATGCTCTGGCAACAGCAATTTGGACAATAATGATAAATTTTATAAACTCAGAGCAGACTTCGATATTTTGAAGAATAATTTATAACGAATAACGAGATTATACAGTTTTTCGAGCATACTTTCCATAGATGAAATGATAATACAGAAGGCACCCAACAAAAATGTATATGTATGGAAAACCAATAAAATTTGGATACAAAATTTAGTGCATGTGCAGTTCTAATGCGTATCTCTACAATGTTGACTCTTATAGCGACAAGTCAAAGGATAATAACGAAAGACCCCTAGGTTCCAGAATAGTTAAATATTCAATAAAGGTAATTTCTCCTAACACAATGAAAGATCATAAAGTTTTCTTTGATATTTTATTACGGGGTATGAAATTTTTACAATATGAAGTTGAAAACAACTGGAACCGTTCGTGAAAATCGGACAAAGCAGTGTCCTCTCATAGCGTGTAAAGAAATAGAGAAAAAGACAAAGAGCTATTTTGAGAAACGATTTGATAAAGATGGCGCCGTTGAAGTGACAACAAGGCAGTAACTATGGCTTCAAATTACAGTGACGTCTTACTACTCGGAAATGCAAACAGATTTTCAAGAAAAGTGATGATTTCCGCGGAATAAAGATTTAATCAGTGAGATAACCCTAATATCAATTCATTCAATATTTAATGGCCCATTGTGCATGTAAGGGAGCTTCATTTTTAACAAACGTTTATGAATACGGGCATTAATGGCCTATATTTAAATAATACAGCATAAATCCGGAATGCATATTTATATACAGTTTTATAAGGATCATAAAAATGAATTTCATCGCCGAGAAGGAGATTTATGGTCGGTACATGATGCAGGCACGGTGCGTTTTAATTTGAACATAAAAGGTTTATGGAGTCATATAGGATTGCATACTGCAGTAAAGTTATTGTTTCTTTAATATATATGGTTATTAATCGAAATATTATAGATATGTGTATTTGAATTACATTAATTGCAACTCAATGTAGTAGTAATAGCTGGTGGTCGCACAGTTTCGTGTAATAATATTATTATGTAACCATCCCGCTCTCAGATCACTTAAGTGTAGTACTCCTAATCTGTGCCGGTATCCACATAGTAATAGTGGTAATAGCTGGTGGTCGCACAGTTTCGTGTAATAATATTATTATTTCTCCGTTTAACCAAACAGCAAGAGTGGAATTTCCGACTGACCATAAAGTTTACATTAAAAATATTAAAAGTCTGTGACAATTAACGTGAGTTTATGCTCACATAAAATAAGAAATAATGCACATATTTCTTAGGGTTATTTTCCATAACAGTAACTATATAGCAGGTGAATATTATCCTTTTATGAGAATAAATATTACAAATAATTCTTACGTCCACTAATTTGTTCTATTTTATTTCTTATGTTATGTCATAATAAACCCATCTTATAATTCTTATGAACAACATTGCATATTTTAGTGTAAAGTGAAAATCTTTACTCTACAATATGCAATGTTGTTCATATGAATTATAAGATATTTTTATTTTATTTTATTTAAATTATATATTATAAACTAGTTTGTTTTTCGAATTTCCATGACCAATTGATGTATGTCTAAAGTACTATTATTCAAGCAAAACAAAAATCTATCTTATTGTAAATTGTAGCTGCTACCCTTACCACCCTTAGTATGTTTTATATAAGAAAGGGAAACTTATTTGTTAGACCACTTCCGTGGAAGTGGAATAAAAAACAAATTTCCTTTTCCTATATGAAATGTTTATGTTGGGCTGTACCGATTAGAGTACTGCTGAGACACAGCTCGGGGGCGGGAGGGTGATGTAGTACCATACTGCCTACTACCCCTATGACAAATATCCTGCTAATGAACATTTTTTTAAATATAAGTGCCATTAATTTCATTGATATGAGAGCACCCAAATAGTTCGTTTATTATATGCAAGTACATACTGTCTTCATGACAGTACTTCAAGGCTATCTCTATCCTTTATGCTATTAATATTAATGGCTATTAATCCGGATTTATAGGCGGAAAACTGCGACAGTACCTTAACTTAATTTGTTTGTTTAAATAGATATCGTGGTATGAAAATAGAGTTTTTAAAAAATGACAATTTAATAAAATTATACAACCATGTTAATGTTCGTTTCAAAAAAGTATTAATGTTGTTTGCATGTAACTTTTAAATTATACTTTGAAGCTTATGTATCAGCCTGTGAGAAAGAAAGTGGTGTATATATATATATATATATATATATATATATATATATATATATATATATATACGAATAAATTGATTTCAACTTTGTAACTGCGCACGTCGTTTTACATAAATACCAAACGCAAAATATTCAATACAAATGTGACTTTACCACTTTCATTCTCACAGGCTCATACCATGACAATATAAAAATAGCACTAATAAAATTATGATTATCATAATGGTCACGAACCAACAATTAAAAAAAACTTCATTGTAAATGCCAACATTCGTATGTGGCTTGTCGATTCACGCTGAAGCTTAGAGGTTTGTTGAAGATGAAATCCTTTTTGTTGCATTGTTTTTTAATTTTAATTATATTTAATCTCTTGTTGCCTTTTACTATTGTCCAATTTTATAAAAAAATAAAAATAAACTGATGTGGCCAAAGCACATGACTTTATCACAAAGGCACCCTACACGATCAATATTACTGTCAATATTTTAGAATAATGACAGTAGTACTGTACGATAAAATATTTAATATGTTCATTGTTCTAAAATATTGCCAGTATTACTCACCGTGTAAGGTATAGTAAAGATGGAATGAAGAGACTACTGATGTTTATCCGGATAATAGATTACTTGATAAATATAAAAGAAGGATTGAAGAAAATATTGACAGTACTAGTATTGACAGTATTATTGACCGTGTAGGGTGCCTTATACGAATCATAATAATTAAAATAATATTTGTTGATGAAGTAAAATATTTTAATTATTACGTGATTATTATGCAAATTAGTATACGTTTCTATTTTCTCACTTATATTTAAAAACAACCATAAACATTATAAAAATATTGTACATACTTGAATGCATTATTACCTAAAATGTTCTATTATAAAAGAATAGCCATAGCACATCTTTATTTTATTACTTTTATAAATATAATTAATTCATTTCAAGACCGACTTGTTTGCCCGTCCTTAACAACCAAACAGCCTACCTATTTTATTTATTAAACATGAGATTGGATATATTAAAAAGGGAACATTTGGACGCACCTTGCAATAAAACAGCATATTCATTAGGGTCCTAGGGACGACAAATCTCAGTTCCAGTCTACTCATGCAAGCCGCTTGTAATAATTTACACTCCAATAATCAGTACATCAGTACATCTGCATCAACATGATTCAATTTATTCCGCTTGTTGACATACAGACTATTCTACATAATATGTATGTCCTTCAGTGTCCGCGGTTTGTGGAAAGCCCAAACGTTATTTATCACTGAAACAACGCGAGATATGTGCGACTTGTGCGCGTATTTGTCATAATACACATTCTTATTGTCGAGAAATTGAATGAAATACGAATTCAAGTGATTAATGTATTAAATTTATTTATATATATATATATATATATATATATATATATATATATAAATCATTAAAACAATATAGTAGTGGTAGTAGTTACTACATTTGTTACAATTTGTAATTGGCTATTAACTTTCGGGTCCTTCTGTCGTGTGTATGCAAGTGTTAGGACTTGCTACGTCAGAATATTGTTTTCTGTCGTTAACCCTAGAATACTAACACTACGCCTTATTGACGTGTTCCCTAACAAAAGAGTGGGCAAGTGCAAGTCTGTAATTCCGACTTACCCCCTACTTCAGCAGTACTGAGAGAGTACTGAGTTAGCCTCCGTCTAAACTGTTTTCTAGAACCTACCGCGGTAATTAGATGTGTTGTTATTAATATGAGTATTTTCACGTCATTTAGACGATATGGTACATATAAATATAACAAAGTCTGGAAAAATGCAATCCGGTGAGATTACAATTCGGTCTAATATACGATACGTTTTTCGGTAAATTAATAAATAAAAAAATATTTTCCTTGTGACCTATAAGCGAATTAAAAATTTATTTATAACCGCAGCATCCGTATAAATTATGTTCTCTTTGAATATGTATTCGTAAAATATTACCGGGTTCACCCACCCCAGGCATGCCAAGCTAAATTTGATTAAGCTTTGGATTAATGCTCGCATTGATACACGTACTGCTGCTATAATTATTATTATGCTTTGACATTTAATATCACATTTCCGGATAATGTATAATATGTTGTATAATTGATACATTGTTGAATCATATTCATGAACATCTAATTTCATCATTATATCAATGATTAACATGTATTTGTTAGTTATAAAAAATAAAAAAACTTCTGACTTTACAGGGGTATCAGCCGTGAGGCTTTTCCGCCGGTCAAGGGAGAAGCTCAGAGGAGTTTAATTATCCGGTATTTATCTTAACATCACAGAAAACCTCTGAAAAACTGTGAAAGGTGATTCGCGAAAATTCGTTCCCCGCTGGGGATCGAACTCAGGCTCCCCAATGCTCAGTACGAGACGGACGACGCCTCTAACCAGTCGGCCAGTGAACTGGGTTGATAGTTATATTAGTCTAAATAATTTATATTGATAAATGCATAATTACTTATTACATTTCTAGGTGAAATTCCCATCGTCCGACGGCCGGTAATTATGGGCCCTTCTTCTAACTACGTAGTTGCAACTCTAAGATAACAATAGATGCAATAACTATCCTACTATTGCGTTGTCCCCATTTGACGATCAACACTGACAGTAATAAAAATATTTGTTACGACATGCACTGACGGTACAAATGTCATAAATGACAGGTCGGGCGGCTTCAAAACATGTTCTTCGTTTTATATTATAGAGATTACAGAAACTGTAAAATTAAACTTTTAAATATTAAGTTAAGCAAGTATTTTGTTATAATTATTTATTTCTGCAGACTAAAAATTGTACTGTTTGAACATACTTGCTGGAATATTTAATTTCCGACTAGCCATATTCTTTTAGTATGAGTGGAACGTGTTTTACAAATACATTAATTTTATTTTTTATTATATATATATATATATATATATATATATATATATATATATATATGTAACTACTTCGCACTTTATAGGAACTAACTGAATAGTCATGCCTGCTTTTACATCCCTGCTTTTACTAGCATCCCAAAAATCAACATGTAAGGTGTTGCTCATCGTAAAGGAATCCCGCGTTGTAGGTAACACAGGTAATTATGTAGGGACTCTCGAACTTTAGCAAGCGCCGATGAAAATGGACACGAAACACGTTCAAGCGGGTATTATCATTTCATCCATTCAATAATAAACGGCATACCATAAAATTGAGCCAACACAATACTTTGTGAGCAACATTTAACAGTTGAGCAGTTTGGAAACAATGCGGGGGCGATTTATGTATGTATAATGATTCTCTGCCTAGTTTCAAATTAATGTTATAATTCCAACACGCTTCCTTCGAAGCCGTTGAGAATTAGAATTGGTAATTAATTACGACTCCCGATAGCGTATACGTGAAGAAATTTACATATCTGCACGCGATACAAACAGCATGCGTCAATTAGAGGCAGCTAAATTTTTAATTGCATATTAAACTGGTGGAGCGAAAAATAAATCTGAATTAATTGGATTTGTGTCGTCGCGGGCGTATTGGAAGTGGCAGCCAACGTTCGGGTGCAATTTGCGTGCTCCTTAATACTGCATAATATAGTGCATTAAGTTTTCATCCCGGTTTAACCCAGATAGACGTCAACCCTTACAGGTCTTAAGTGAAAGAAATGGGTAAATATTTGAAGAGAGGTTGGTGTAAATGATAGCCATTGTGGTGCGTCTTGGACCATTTCACGTGTAGATGGAAATACTAAAACAGGCTTAAAAGGGCATGGAAGGGAAAATGGGGTAGCTTAAAGACAAACGCGAGAAAGCCCTAATCTTACACGCAACAATCCTTCACATGGCAGCTCATGTTTTATATTTAGCAGTATAAACCAACAACGGGTGAAATAATATTACAATTCCAAACAATCACATTTTAAACGATTATGGATGCTTTTATTCATGCACGATCTGTCGTTTATTGCCGCCCCATTAATTGTGTGTAATTTAATGCGTTCAATGACTCAATCATGCCATTAAGCAAGATTGTGGAGATCATGTAACATGCAGATACTGTGTATGTATGCACACAATAACGAATGATGATTAATGTGCATTTGGTAGCCGATAATCAGGCTATAATGAACTAATAACGTTAAAGACAAAGGGTTGTGTGAATGCTCATTATACATGTAGCACGGGAGGGTCATGTTCTGGAACATCAAGTGCATTTTGCCAGATTTAATCATGCATCAAAGGAACAACTCCAGCCTTTGTATTACAAGGCTAAAATTCGCAACACGGACGAATTTAGATCCTTTATAGATGCTCTAAATGCTACAAATTGATTTTGAAATATAATCTCTGTTTTATACAATTCAAATTATTCGTAAACTAAAATCATAATAGTTACTACTGATTTTTAAAACAAATAGCTAATACAGTGATGATCATTAACATATAAATTGTTACTCATTTTTTTAAAATTCTAATCAAAACTAATTAAAATTTAATAAAAAATAAATTTAATTAAATTAAAATAATAAATAATTTAAAATATCAAAACTATAAATAAAGTAGGTATATGCGCGTAAAGGGATGATTTTTATTTACAAAAAAAAAAAATCCGTTCTTTAAAGATTACAATTAAAAAATGTATACCTGTATTCATAAACATAAAATGACGCTCCTTTAAATAGAAAATGTACCGTTGAATTTTGACAACTGATTGTAAGGTTGTACTGATTCAATCCTTTGCCGGTTGAAATCGGTAGGTACTATTTTTAACGGAGGATTTGCGCTTAACCAATGATTTAAATAATGGTGCAGAAAATTATCGGGATTTGTACTTTAACATGATGAGAACGGGCGTAAGAAAATTAAACTTGGCCTTTTTGAACATAACATTAAAATCAGCTGTTAATGTTGCCTTTAGCGAACCGTTATATGTTAACAAGCGTTTATAAGTACGGGTATTAGTATACCAATTTAATAATGTGTAAAAATATAAAAAGACACCACTCTCAAAGGGAATTGGTTCTTACAACACCCAATTTTCCAATGACACACAATAACATAAACGACAGGGTCTAGTTCAAAACATTATATATATATAATATATAATGTTTTGAAGTAGACCCTGTCGTTTATCCTTATTCAAGGATTATTTTCTGAATCTCACCGTAACACTTTTCAGTGTACTATTTATGTTTTTAATTCCCAGAATGAAAGTCGGTTCAAGCAATTTAAAATTACGCCAGATCGTTACATTTGAAGCAAATGAGCGTAAAATAGCAGCTGCGCCTCCCTTAAAGCGTTATCAAAACAACAAAAGTGCACGGATGCAGCGAATGACAAAGTACGGTATGTTTGAGTAATAGAAAATTACTCTGGGAGGGGTTGCTGTGGCGGCGGGGATGTTTTTTTATGCGCCTCCGACGGGGCTTTTATGAAGATATAAATTTCACCCATGACCGGCGCTCAAAGGGTGTATTTTTTGCACGGGCCAATCAAATCTAATCACGGAGGTTTGTGTATTTGAATCATTACTGGAATGTCTATGCCTTATTGGAGAGCAACTTCAAAGCGTTTTATTTCCTTCCAGTGCTGCTTGCTCGTATAAATTATACTGTTTAGTCTTTAATGATATTAAATAAATCGCGTTTATTAAGCGTAACGCGGCTGGTCTTTTTCGAGCAATAATAATTGCGCGCGTAATTTGCATAAGAATTCTTTAATCTCTCCCCGTATAATAAATGAATATCTAGCGAATATTAACACATTCAATGCAGGCGTTTTACAGACGATAAGAACATCCCTCGTCGCATATAATCAGTATATAACATCCCTTTTATAGGGAATTGAATGGAGCCCCTGTAGGAAATGCAAACGGCATTTTAAAGGTACTTTTTAGATTCGCTTCTTTATGATCTTGATATTAATATCAGTAAGAAAGAAGATTTCTATAGTCTCTCCCGCATTTGTATAACTGATCATAAATGTCCGAACCAGGCTAGTTTTATATATTACGTCTTCTATAAATATAAATTCATTTAAGATTATGATATGTTTTATTGTATGTTTAATATCAATTAATATAGAAACCATGTACTGTGCGTGCTGCATTGGCAATTGTTTGGGAAAGTCTTACGTTTATGAATTAATTCAATGAAAGTCAGTATTATAATAACAAACGTATTGAAATTGGAAACGAAAAAGTAATATTATTAAAGAACCAAGAAAGAGTAATATTATAATATTATTTTTTCGTTGCAAATATCAATATGTTCGTCTTTTCATGACTGTATCTTTTTTGAAAATAAAATATCTAACGATCCTCGTATTTTAAATTCAACGCAGCATAAGACCCTTATAGAAATTAATATTTATATAGCTATTGAAACATTTCAATCAACGTTATTAGTAAGAAATAGGCACGCACTAGTAGACGGCAGTCAATATTCCCTTCGAATTTAGTGACCATCGCCTCATCAGACTCAAAATCTAATTATATGCATCAATAAAGATATAGCTCTTGTAATTATGTTTTTCTTATAATGCGTTTATCATTGTTGAATTTTAAAAATAAATTTACAGCTATTGATAATTAAAGGGTGACAAGTAGCGCCGCGTTTAAACTAGAGTGTTATACATTATGTTATTTTTGTCTTTTTATTTGTTTGCGCTTATAGTAAACAATTATTGAATTCTTACGTGTAACTGTGTAACGTGTGTAGGATTTTGAACGCGAATTGAACAATCTTTGGTTAGTTCTAGTTCTAGGTTCGTTTACATGTTTATTTTGGTCGTTCGCAGACTTTCCATCCTTTACTTATCAATATTCATAATTTTTCGTTATTCGATAAGTGTAGACATTTTCTATTAAGAGTAGGAACGGGTAGTTTTCTTATGACGCGAATTGTGAATTGAGAGTCAACAAAAAGGTTTTTTTATTAACTTGCATTGTATGTCCTTCTACTGATTCGTGTTTACCAAGCCCCCAATATATATTTAGAATTAGCGCCATAGAAAAGTATACAAGTGATCCCACCCTTAAATATATTGTATTATTTGTAACTCATGGGCAAATATAACATTTAATACTGCTGCTTTAGAAAAACTCTAAAGTCCTGGTTTCCTAGCAAGCGGTGTCGATAAATACGGCCGTTTTTGACGTCATTTACACATTACAAAATACGTCTTAAGTACATATAATTGGATAACTCACCAGCTTCCAGTATAATTCATGACATTTTCTCAATACTTTGAAGTATACCGGTCTCTGAATTATCAGATTTATTTAAATATACATAAAAGAAACGTGTGACGTCAAAATGACGTGAAATACGGCCGTTTTTGTCGACACCGCTTCCTAGGAAACCATGGCTTAACCCCCGTATTCACCAACGTTCTATAAATCTATCAAGAGCTATTGAGCACAAAAGTATTCGTTGTTATAGCAACAATAAATAAATTAGCTAGGGAATGTAGTTACTTTAGATTCGCTCTATTGAAACCACTGAAAAATTAAAGAAACTGTGTCATCAAAACTCCAATCACAAGCGCTATTCGAGGTTTGACATATATTTTGACCATTTCTGTCATAATGACATTTTCAATTTATACATTCAATAGCTTATAGGAGCTATACAGTTTATGGGATCTTGGTGAATACGGGCATAAAGGTGGTAATTTTTTATGTACACGTATTTTAAACACAGCGGTTATAAAGTATATTATATAGACTAAAGGTTATATTTGGATTTGTTACGCTGAACCAGTCAAATTGCTCAATACGTAACATCATGAAATATGCATGTCAATTATCGAATTCACGAAATTCGAAAAATAGACTAGTTACTGCAACATTTTTAAATGCAATAAAATCATTATGATGTATAATGAAATGAAATATTAAAATACGACTTACGATTTCTTATGTTTAAAATGATATACCAAGACTTGAATTCCTTTCGAAACTAACTGAACAACTGTTTTAGCAGTCAATAATGTCCATAATTTACCACAATAATAATTGGCAGTAAGATATAATTTCATGACCCAATATGATGGGTATTAGACTAGTAGTGAAGAAGTATATTAAAAGATCTGTTGCTGCATTTGATGGGTACTGGGTGCCACAAATAAATTTCAGAGCAGCGTACATAAATTTGTAATCCTCGTAAAGTTTTTATAGCAATCAGTATAAGTGTCGTTTAATTTTATTGTCCCTAGAAGTCGTAACTAATCTCTTTGCGGCTGTGTTATGCGAAAATACATGTTCAACAAAGGCCCAGACTTGCACTACAAATGTTATAAATATTATGAATAACATTTCAATTGTAAGAGATATGCCGGGGAACGGTGTATGGACAATAATTATTATCTCCCTAACTAGTTTTAAAAATTGATTTTATTGTAACATCGATTATATATATATATATATATATATATATATATATATATATATATATATATATGCAAGTAACGATGTTTAATGTTGCCTATGTCTACATAGAGATGGCAAGAGCAAAATAATAAAAACTGTCGTATGGTAAAGTTAGAAAAAGATTATAGTTACATATTTTATATGCAGTTTTGTTTTAATGCTCAAAATGCATTCTTTCATATTTTTCACGCGATCTATATAAATATATCTACACAGGGTGTTATATAATTCCAGGAGAATTCTTGGAAGTCGTGGACTAGGTGAGTTAAACTTGCAAGAAATCGATTTTTTTATTTGTAAATTCCTCTTCTCATTGACCAATTGAACACGCTTCATAGGTTGGACAAAAAATCACATTGTCATGACACTCATAAAGCCACCTTACACGGTCAATATTACTGTCAGTATTTTAAAATATTGACAGTATTACTGATCGTGTAAGGTGCAGTATTGATGGATTGAACAAAATACTGACGGAATCCGGATATTTTGTAATCCAAGCGTCATTTCAATATCTCACTGACAGTTGTGTGACAGTGTGTTTTACGTACTCATATATTATTACTTATTTCTACAATACTGGATGATGAGACACCATTTTGTCAGAAACATACTATGAAGAAGTTTCTGATGATAATGAGGAATTAAAAGACCCTAACAAATGTATATTGAAGCAGTAATATTTCATCCACAGCTTGACATACTACTGCTGGTGACATGAATGCGGAAAACTTCAAGTACTTAAAGTACCTTCCCGTAGCGAGTTATCTTAAAGTAACTGCTAATCTTTCGTCAGCCGAAATGCAATTTCTCTTGATTGTTTCTTGCCTCGCCAAGAAATGTTTTAACATTATTAACAATTTTTGTATGTAACATCCGTCATGAGAATTTCTTTTAAAAAAACAATGTGCGAGTACTGTTCACGCTTATTTAACCATCTCTTGCTCACAGTAGTACTTTTTGTAGAAAATGCCGGAATGATTGTGAGAAACACTTTTTTTCGATTATCCATATTAATAGTCTGGGACGATATTGACGAAAATACTGACAATATGGATTGACCGTGTAAGTTCGATAAATATTGACGGTGTATTGACGTAAATACTGACAGTACTAGTATTGAAAGTATTATTGACCGTGTCTTATAAATCTCAATCGAACTGGCGGTCCGCTATATTTTTTATTTTATTTTATTCAAGTGTACATGAATTATTGACACGTTTACATGAACTATTAGAAATATATAGATTTAGTGTTCAATAATGATGATGTGAAGAATAAAATAATTTAGCTGTATCTGCAGACAGATTCACGAATAGAAAATTTCCCCACAGTAGGGTATTTCTTGTAGGATAATCTTAACCAGCAGTTAATGGATCCTGGAGACATTTTGAGTTTTAATGTAATTATTCTGAGTTAGAGCAATGATTGGAAACAAAAGAATGTTCTTAAAAGCTGATTTACAGCAAATTTTCGAAATTATCCATCGTCTAGTGCGATGTAAGCGCGCATCCTTCTGATTCTGAGAATTGCGTACAGATTGAAACACGAAAGAATTATTTGCAATTCTAAGTAAGGCCCCTTGCATTTCAGGTTCTTTTTTGTAAACTACGGATTTTAAATGGCCCTAAAAATATAAATCCAATCGATTTAGAACTAGTGAGCTCGGAGGCCAAGCAACTCGGGCATTACGTCCAATGATATGGATGCTTGCCTTCATTATTCAATGCTTTCCATACAGTGCAGTTTGATTTACTTACTTTCTCGGTAATTGTTCTTCTGCTCGGTGTAGGATCCCCTTCAATTAAATTTAATATGTTTTCATCTCGGACAACTGCATTATCTGTTAATAATGGTAAAAATTTTCCAGAATCCATTAACCGCTGCGTAAGAATAGAAAATACCCAATTATGCGGACGTCTTCTATTCGGCAACCTTTCTCTATATATGATTTTACCGCAGCTAAATTTTTTTCTTGCACTTCACCATAAATTAAAATCATCGATGTATTTAAAAACACTGTACTTAACCAACGTCTGAGTCTACTGAGCTTCCCTCAGATTTGTATCATGGCAATGTGATTCTCTTTCGTTTCGTCTAAAATATGAAGCTCGTTGACATTAGATAACTTAAAAGTTCGCCAAACAAAGACGAATTTACAAATAAAAACTTTCGATTCTTGATAGATTAACTAACCTCTACCATCACTTAAGAGATTGTACTCGAATTACATAATACGTTTGTATGTTTTTAACCAAAAAAATTCATCTTGCCTGCAATGTTTATTTTCAACAAAATAATGTGATGTGATCAGACCACAACAATATATCTTATACACTGGTGTCGGGGCATGTCATCATTTTTACGAAAATAAGGTTTTTATGTCTTTTCAACCAAAAAATTCTCTTTCCATTAGTATAAACATCTTGTAAACTTTACATTTCCTGACTTTTGGCCAAACATCAGTGATTATAAAAAGTAGTTTTTTAATATAATATAATAATAGTAATAAGTAAATATTTATCATTTTCCGTTATTTCTATAATATTTTCGGCTATTCCTTATTTTTAATTCTAAATCATTTATTGTTATACTCGATATTTTCAACTAAAAACGTGATATTTTAGTCAGAGATAACCAAATACTAAGAATAACTAAGAATTTGGTACATTTCGTTAACGTCGTAATATATTTTTTTTTCAAAATAGAAAACTTGGTAAACTTGGACATTCCTCCGGCCGGATTCCACCAAAAACTAATCAAAACCGAGTTACGTGAGATAATAGCCACATGCAAAATTTGTTTTGAAAATATCCAGTAGTTTTTTTTCCGCAAACATGGCGGAATAATTTATCACAGATGACGGACAGACATGACCTTAAAATGACCAGGGGACCTTATAAAGAGGATTTACGCACACACAAAACATTCGCAAGATTAAAATACGTTATCCATACTTTGTATGATAATGTAAAAACGCCATTTGTTTGAGATTATTGTTCTCCCATAATACCTTATTTTACAAAATTTGAAGAATATTGCAATGGTGTGAAAAATATGCTTTGGGGAAATTATCTTTATTAGATCACCTAATTTTTTATATGCCTTATCTGAAAAATGTCCGTAAGTCGCCTGTCTGCCTACTACATTTTTTAAATGTTGTATGAGGCTATTATTTCTCGTAACTTCATATAAATTTTAGGAGAAAATCGGTTGGTGGAAAGTCCTTTAGCAAGCACAACGTAACACGACTTTTACGATATGTTGAACAAAAACAAATAATTGACAATCAAAAATTAGGAATCTATAGAATATTTATATAACTATCACGTAATCATTAAGAAATTAAACTAGAAAAAATACACTACTATTCCTTTAAAAACAATTCCCTTAATTAATTATAATATAATAATCATGATTGTTATAAAGAAGTATATAATAAATGATATCTAGAGAGCGGTATACCTCGATGTAATGGACAAAAACAACGTACAAAGTACAGTGAATTATGGTGAGTTATTTAATTACATTTATTTATATGTAATTTTTGTGAAATGGATTTGCTAAGAAGAACATGTAGAATATCCAGAATTCATCGTGTAAGAAATGATTTTGTAAGATAGAGGACGACACGAATTTATAACGCAACGGTTGGTATAGAGACACAACAATTAAAATAGTACGGCCACATATAAAGTATGACACGAAAAAGATGGCCAAAGATAACGTTGGAATAGAGGCCAGCATGCAAGAAGAAGAAATGCAAGATGCGGCAAAAGCTGTAGAAACTTCACCACATACATATATACATAGTTTTCTTATGTGTACATGACGTCAAAAGCGGCCCCTTTTTAACAACAATTTTTGGCACTGTTTACCTCTACGTAGCTCGGGCTATAATATATAATAAAATATTTACATACAGCAATTGCTGCATCTTGCTGATGTGTGATGTGGTTTTCCTAATATGCTGATGGAGGCTACTTTGGAAAATGTTTGATAATTTTCCTATTCACTATTAGATTTGGTTTATTGTATTTACTTGGGCAATATCTCGACTACAATTAGATTTATGTTTTGCTAGGCAAGCTTTTTAAGAGACATAAAGCATTTTCTGCATATATAAGATCACCATAGAGCTCATTAAATTGGCAAAAACATCTTTAATGGAGGAGTAAAGGACTAGAAAGTCTTCTACACATACATCCAGTGGAACAAATAGAATGAGTGAAATATACAGTAAAAAGGGGCAAGGAGTAAAATACAGCAAAACGTGTAAAACAAAACTAAATGATTTATTATGGTTACAACTTTGGAAACAAGGACGGAACTACATTTTAGCACATGCAAATTCATATATGATGGATAGTATATAGGAGGACATAAAGGTTGCATAAACATAATGACACTTTGACGCTGCTAGATATAGCTGTATCTCAAAAATATCGTGATATGTCAATTAGAGATGGACAGTCTCATATAAAAAACTATCGAACAATCGATAGTCGGGAAACTATCGGACTATCGATCGTTAAAAAAGTGTCGATAGATATTTTTGAAACCGGAATAGTTTCCGTTTCATTGTCAGCTTAACTGAGAAAATAATATTGGTTTATTGCTGCTGTAAATTATTTGTCGATAGACGGAGATGATGTTTAGTGGATAGTTATGGATAGTAGATTGTTTGATAGTGCCCATTACTACTGGTGGTGTACAATTAAACTCAAGGTGTTTAAAACTTCTTAACCAAAGGGGGTTATCATTTAAAAGACTAATTAGAACAACATACATTTTGATAAATTATTCAGGATTTGTGACCGAATCTAAAACAATATTAATACTATCAATATCTATTATTATTATTGATATATGTATTTTAAGAACAATCCTTTTCTTATACATAATTCTTAAATATTGTTGAAGTATTAATAACACTACATAAGATAATATTCACTTACCTGAGCAACGTTTTCAAAATGTTCATGGCTCTTCTGATACACCCTCGCCTTTTGAAGATTTCTACCTATACCAGTATTTTTTCTTATAAACACTTCACCATGATTTGATAGCCAATCCAAGACCTGGAACCAAAATAATATTATTTAGAAGATTCCTTTTTAACGTTGCCAGATTTAAACATGGTGGTAACATTGTAATATAAAAACAATGTATGCAAAAGTGACCGTAAGTGTGACATTATAATATATAAATTATTAAGGATAGTATATTCTCTCTCTTTCTAGTTTTGATTGATTTAAATAGTTGTGATAACAATAGCTGAAGATATATTGAATCTGTGTTCTATGTTGATATAGTCTACTCCAGTGTTTAATGTCTTATTTGCTCACCATGTTATTATCATCAAATCACAACAAAAAAATCTTAAGTGGTCAGTGCGCATCATAATAATTAAAATAGATATTACTAACTTATTAAAAGAAGTAAGCGTATTATAACCTTCCGGAAAAAAAAAATTCCAATTATTGCGAATCCTCTTTATTAGGTGCCCTGATACTTTTAAGACTGCTACGAAATAATAAATGAGAATTTTGAAAAAAAAAACGTAAACATCGTGATAATATAAAAAAAGTTCTATCTTTATAGGGCTATCAGCCGTGAGGCTTTTCTGCCGGTCAAGAGAGAAGCTCAGAGGAGTTTAATCAGCCGATATTAGCCTAAACTACACAGAAAACCTCTGGAAAACTGGGAAAGGTGACTCGCGAATATTCTCTCCCCGCTGGGGATCGAACTCAATGCTCAGTACGAGGCGGACGACGCCTCAAACCACTAGGCCACTGAGCTGGGTCGTGATAATATATTTTAAAAAATCGGAAAATCGCAGTTTTTAAACATGGAATTTGTCCCGGGCGGTTTCCACCAAAAACTAAGACGGAGGTATGTGGGATAATAGAGGAAAAATTTATCACAGACGTACGAACGACGAACATACATTTTCCACGGATAGTCTTAAAATAATCTTCTTCTTCGTGTGCGATATACGCCTAGCGAATGTTGGCGATCATGACTGTTATCAACCTGTTGGCAGCAGCTCTGAATAGTTATTCAGACTACTATTCAGACTACTATCCAAACCACTGCCTCAAAATAATCAGTCACGAATTCCTCCGCCAACCGACGCTGCGTTTACCCCGGATCTTTTCTTGCATTTCAAGGTACGTTTCTGGATGCGTCATAACATAGCCTAAGTACCCTAGCTTCCATGCTTTGATGGATAAAATAATTTCTTTAGTTTTGTGCATGTTGTTCCAACACGGTGTCGTTTGTAATTCTGTCCACTGTCGAACGCTTTCAGTCTTTTAGTAGCTCTGGCTTGCTTGATGCAGCAGCGTACTTCTAATGACTGGTCCCAGTCGTCGTCCGATATGTATCCCATTTTGTTGGTGTATTCTAGCTCCAGGCCGTCTAACTGAATCCCACGGTCAATCGTCGGTTGTTGATGATCATGTATTTTTTTATGTTCAGGTTTAACACACATCCGAGACTCGATCCACTAGTTTTGGTAGGCTCGCTGAAATTAGGACAGTATCGTCTGCACAGCATAAGTCATTGATCGCAGTGCCATTTATGT
The DNA here is from genome assembly GCA_963942505.1 of Lordithon lunulatus. NCBI lineage: Eukaryota > Metazoa > Arthropoda > Insecta > Coleoptera > Staphylinidae > Lordithon > Lordithon lunulatus. Next base: position 48,163,570 of record OZ012666.1, read on the forward strand.
TAATGCCTTCATCCACTTTTTGCAGTTCTTCATTGAATGCCTTTTCAGAATAGATACTGAATATAAGGGGCGACAATATGTATCCCTGTCTCACACCTTTTTATATTGCCACATTATCGGTGAGTATGTCTTCTATCTAATTTGCTGTTTGTAAGTAATTCGGGAGGTCTTTATCATCAAGACCGGTGGTTGCTAATATTTAAAATGATCAGCCGATCTAATAAAGAGGATTTGCGCTAACATATGATTCATATGATAAGGAAAACATAGAAATGCAATCGTATATTTAAAGTAACTATGTTTAATATTAGGTGGTTTTTTAAATTTGAAACACGAACACATATTGATATATAAAAATAAAGTAAAACATACAAATGAAATCGTATTTCTAAAGTAACTATGTTTAATACCGGTGGTTTACTAAATTTGAAATGCGAACACATTGATGTATAATGATGACGGTTACTTTGTTATGATCATATCTTATGATTTTGAGTTAAATTAACATAGAAAGCAAATAAAGGATATTTAAAAAAAATATTAAAATGTCGCCCGGATATCCAGTATATCAGTCATGTAATATAATGTTTTTATTTCTTGAAAATATTACAGGACTTCAGTAATAATGTAAATTGTCTTTAAAAGAGACATTAAGTTACTTATTGAATTTAAAATATTATTAACATAATTCACCTGTTTAACATCCTCCTGGAACAACCTGAGCGCCAACCTTTGATGTAATTTAATCTTCTTTGCATGCCACTTCTGCTCCAGTGCACGGTGGTGATTTAGAATTTGATGAATAACAGCCAGCACATGACTAGCACCTTCACTATAGTCAGCTGCTGGATTGCCACCGGGCCTGTTTTCATAATTACTCCCATCGCCCTAAAAACAAAACCACACATAAACTCACTGAATAAATAAAGTTAGCTACATACATATCAAAAGTAACTACAGTGTTACACTAACAAAGATCAGAGTAGGCTACAATACATGATAGCTCATAGAATGGGGTAATTAATATCATAAGGTTATGACTCCCTTATATGAATTAGTGAAAAAAGCAAAACCAGCATGTTTAACCTTACATGGAAACTTGCAAAAAATGTACATCTGGCCAATTATAGTTATTATTATATCATCCATAGTTCAATTAAAAACAAATGTTCCTTGTCGTTTTAATGGTATCCACCTATAAATCAGTTTAATTCATATATCCTATATACCAGCAATATTGTATTGTATAATGATATTTCTAGAACCACCGTCGCTGTATCACAATATAGATTAATATATTTTATTAAAAAAACAATCAATTTTGAGTAGCTTATTTTATATTAGCGTACTACCACCTAACCAAGGTTTAGAACCGTTGCACTATATTATGTACGTTGTGATCGTGAAAAAAACAACTGATTTAGTGGTTTAAATTTCCCTGAACCAAATAGTCGATGGTCAGCATACACATTTTGATTGCAGTGCTCACATTTATTATGTGCTTTGCGATTATTTTTGTTCTTGTGCTTATTTCATAACGAGATTATACAATAAGAGGGCACTGACAAGTTCAACCCGCCAAAAAAAATATTCCATTGTGAAACTGTGATTAATGATTACACGGTCGCCGGCGACACCACGTTGTGGTTCTAGGGTTGAGTATATGTAATGCAATTCATTGTCTTTTTATATTACGGTGAGGTATTACTCTTTATGGAAAACTATATTTATATAAATTTGAAACTATTTTTGTGACGTTTAAAAGTGACGTCAAAAGCGGCCGCTTTGTAGCGACCGCTGCAGAGGCTTTACAACCAAATTGTGCACGTTTATAATAATTTGTACATTATTTAACATAAATCTAGATTTTGTATGAGTGCAAAATATGTCGCGGAAAACTTATTTTGTTCAAGACAAAGCACATACTTGTGGTTTGACTAGTTTCAATAACAATATATCTTTAATATAAATACTCTTTACTCTGATTACATGATTTCTCAAATCAGAACAGCATCATAGAAATGATTAATTAATATTAAACAAGAATTAAAAATATTTCTCAAACATTATTTAAATAAAAGTTTAAATTGTAATCTTTATATAAAGTATAAAAAGTCATTAGAATTCACCTTAGAACAGGTGAGAAATGTTTAATTGTTCGTACGATTTAAACAATTTAAATTGTATGCACGTATAAGCATTCACTCGTCAATTTTTGCATTTTATATTCGGTGAATATACGCGATTTTTTTCCCAAGAAACGAATATCATTATCAGGGTATTTTATATTTGAAGTTGTAGTAATGCAAATCCTTTTTCAAGTATTATTTTTAAGTTCTAAGTACTTATCTCTGGATATTATGCAGAATTTAACGGGCGAATAAAAATGCAAGTTTATACATTATGCAAACCGGTCGAGATTGCTACTCTTGATCTTCTATATGTAAAATCGTTACATATAATTAATACACTATGAAAGTAAATATGTTAATAATATTAAATGATATTTACATGTTTCCGCTCGGTCCCCGGTTGGTTGCAGACTTGCACCAGATGGTCTAACTGATATAGTAACTTCTTGCTTGTGCTATGAACCTGTTACCAAACCCAAATACCAATTAATTACATCAAAATAAACAATGTTTAGTTATTAATTTAAATACACTATACAGAATAAATCTAAATAAATGCAGCATAGAAATATATTTCATTTGTAATATCATAATTGTCATGGTTATTGTTTTCATTAATTGTTGTCTAATCCATTGAGTTCGTAATTTGTAATGAAATCAGTTTATAGTAATAAGTTACCAATTAAAAAAATATTACTTATTGCCAATAAAAGAAAAATAAATTGTTTACTTTAAAAACTATTTACTATTTACAAATTACTTTGTATTGTTGTAAAATTCTTCTAACCTTCACGCTTTTGGGCTGATAGTCCTATAAAGTTTTTTAGTATTTAAAGGGGAAAATAATTAATATCATTAGTATAATAATTTATGTTAAAAAATCCGGTCTTCTCGTCCGAACATTCAAGAGTCTGAGGTCAAATCTCATCGGGGCGAATTTTCGCACCTCGCACAGTTTTTCAGAACTTTACTGTGAAATTAATTTAAATACCGGGTGTTTAAATTAAACTCCTCTGAGCTTCTGCCTTTATCGGCGGAAAAGCCTCATGGTTGATAGCCCTATTAAGATTAAAATTTAGTTATATTAGAATTATGTTTAAATTTAAAAACATTTTACTTCTTAAATTTAATAACATAATATCTTTTGTAGTTGTAAAATATCATATTTTAAAACCAACTATTACCAGTAAACCGGTATAGCCCTTCGACGTCTTTAGTAGCAATAATTGGAGTTAAAATACATTTTACAACAAAAAAATGTAATTTGTAATAAATAAAACGTTTTTAAATTGCCAAGATAATTCTAAGGTGTCTTATAATATAATGATTATGCTAATTTTATTATTAGCCCATAGGCCTTTCCGCCAGTAAGTAGAGAAGTGTAGAAGAGTTTAATCACTATTTACATTAACTTCACATAAAGCTTATGAAAAACGTGAATGGCGATTCGCGATAATTCGCCCGCGATTGAGTTTCAACTCTCGCTCCGCAAAGCTCAGTACGATAAGAACTACCAATTAGATGAGTTATATGTTGAATAATATTTGTTGACAAATTATGATATTACAGTAGAAACATAAGTAAAAGAATAAACGGAGAATTGGTTAATAGTAGATAGAAGTTCCAATGACCCCACCAAAAGCTGAAAAGATATCATTGGTAATAAAAAGTCATACATTTGTAAGAATAGAATTCCTATCAGAACCACTGATTTGAGATTCTGGTAAGTTATGGCACACTTGAAGCATCACATCTAATCCATTTAGAAGTGACTGGTAGGAATTATAAACCTATACGAACAAAATGCACAAAATAAAAGCATCAAAAACACACATGAACAAATATTTACCTCTGTATAAGCCTGGCACATCGACTCGTACAGGTTCTGGTGTTGGTGGATGGAGTTTTCCAGCAACATAATTTCGGATGGAATATTGCTATTTTCACAGGCGCTATTCCACGCAGGAACATTATCAACGTATTGCTCGGCTTTGTGGTGAAAAATAACACTTAAAGCTAACACAGCGGTGCGTTCATCTAACCCGGCCGCGAAATCTTTCCAAGTCCGGTCCAACCGCCCCGCAACGGAGCGGATGTGTCCGCCAGCGTAATGCCCACCTTCAATCAGCCTGGAGGCGACTGAGAGTATTCGATTAATGTTTACATAAACGTTCATTGAACTCATGGTGAAATGCTGGTGTTCTTCTTGCAATTGTTTCGCTAATTGGTAGGTGTGGCCAATTTCTACATAATTTAATAAGAACACGTCGCGGTTGTGGCATATCCAATCAAACATCTGTAAGAACAGAACAATCATACTTAATTATAAATTAACTAGGATTAAAAATAAAAAAATATTCTCTGAATTGCTGTTTATATATTTGTAAGGACGGGAACCCCGTATACAGAAAATTGTAGGTACAATAACAATTTTTTAAGACAACTATTTTTCTTTTCGTTAACTTTGTTTATACGTTCTACAAAGATCAGAAGGATCCCCTTCCTTGTGCTTTTTGGATCGTGTTAGAAGTTAAGAAGGAAAGATGTTATACCTACAAGTTTATATAGAGGATATTCTATAAATTGCATACACATATGAAACGTCGAACAGGTGTGATAAAACAATTCGTATACTTTGTTTATTATATCCATATTTTATACCTCATAACAACCGATCTACATCAAAATATACCATGTGTAAAACCATGTTGTTTGTCATAGACATAAAGGATCAAATATTAACATCAGGTAAATTTATTAAATTTTATTAAATTAGAGTTGAAACATTTGTATCAAGGTAAAATATATAAGTTTGATATGTGATTTGTGAGGTATTCGAAAATAATTGCTTTTAATTCGTAGTTATACTAACTTTAATGATAATCTGATAAGAAGGTTTAATAAGTAAAAAGCTTATTTAAATGTATACTATAATTGAGTCACTGGGGTAAAAAGTGGAATAACCCTCAAATGTTAAACAAATCTATTTTAATGTTAGTACCAATAATAATAATTATGATAATAATAACATACAAAAAGATATATAAATTTGAGGAGGGTTAGTCCACTTTTGTTCTCATACCTCAATTAATCGTTATCGAGAGATTGTGATTTACGTCATTTATAGAATATTTAAATAAATATAGGAAGCTATGAATAATTTCGAAATTAAAAAAAAAATTATACACAAAAAGTTCAAACCAATCATGTAAATAGATATATCAGCACTGAAATTCATAGAGCGGGAGGCTCCCATTTATTTGTAATGTAGTAAGGATAATAGAGATTTAAACTAAATGTGAATTGTGCAAAAATTAAAATTTATGAATATAAAATAATATAAAAGTGTACAAATCATTAATATTTTATAATAATTATATCTGATATACTTTTCAGATAATTTATTCTCACCTTTTCGCAATCTTGCTCGAATAATCGCAATTGGAAGCATTGATCCAGTTTGATTTTCTTGTGGTGCCAGAGCTGCAGTAAATTCTGGTGGGACGTGTGGACGGCCTCTAGATTGTGTAAAACGAGCGATTTTATATCACTATCGCTAGCACTGCTGCAGGGGGATTCGGGATCGCGGCCGCCGCCGCCTTGGCCGGTGTCGTTACCGCACACTTTTTGCAACACGCTCCGGCCTGAAACAGATGTGCGAACAATTAATCGATCAACTCGTAAAATAGGAGTTTGTTCAACTAGCGTTGGACTGTACTGCTCGTTAAACGTCTAGACGTGAAGACAACAAGACATATATTCATGTGTGTAGGAAATCATAAATTGTTTACGGATAGTAAATCAACGTGAAACAATGTGGAGCGATTACCGGAAATGGCCCGTTGGTGACATTAATTGTACTAGTAAAGAATTATAAATTCTTGTAATATAATTATTTTATAATCATAATTTTATTAGGCATGTATCAACAATCTTATCATTGCCAAATTGAATAAATTCGTACATAATCTTCAATAGGTAGCTAAGTGATTCTCAAAATATTTATCATCACGATTCACTATTCTTCAGTAAAATATCTAGTGTGGGCTAGACCAAACAACTTTCCAAATTGCATTGACATGTTTGACATTTTTAACATTGGATTAGATGAAACACTTACAATGGTAATCAAAAAATCTATTAATTGTTTAGCTGCACCTTTATGCACTATTATAACCTCAAGTAAGTTTTCCAAAAATTTAAAATTTGCTCTTGTAAAACCTCTGTAAAAAAGGGTGATCCTAGTGATATCAACAATTTTCGTCAATAATGGCGAAAAAATGATGTAATATTTTTAATAATAATGTTTAATACACAGAAGCTAATAAGAAACGAACAACATGTTTTTTGTAAAGGTATATCCAGCAATACGTCACTATAAGCCTTTAATACTGCTGTACTAACTTCAATCAAAGCTGGTGAATTGTCATGTGGTATATTAGTAGAAAAAACCAAAGCCTTCAACTCAATTGATCACGGAATTCTTCTTGATACACTTAGTAATTATAGTGCCTTTCGTTTATCACTCTGGGCTGTTACGGGGCGCTTGTTTCTTGTTCTATTTGCCGCTTCCGATGCGCATAATTCTACCTCGGCCCTTACAACCGGCGGTGCTCGACCGCAAGGCTTGAGCAATACTGCACGCCACGGGAACGACTAGCAATGATAAACCATGCCAAACGAAAGCGCCTTATGGCATCAGTATGGGCCTGTTCAGTTCATATTGTTGGAAATCGAACACAGACTGTCCAAGTCGAATCTAATGATACCATGTTTAGATTAAATACTTTAATATCACGTTTAGTCATTGTTTTAGGGCCTTAATTATTTAATATGTATATTAATGATTTATATCAAGAGACAGACAAGACCACAGGTAGTAAATGAATAAATTATGGATATGATACCAATATTATTGTCAATGGCAACGGTTTTGTTGAAATAAGAAATAATGGCCTGGTTACACTCACAAATGCTAGTGAGTGGTTAAAAAAGCGACACAAAAACGCAATGTATATTATTCAAAATCAATAACACACTACAAACACGTATTAATATTGTTTTTAATGATCTGGTTTTAAAACTCAGCACGTCAACAAAACTGTTAGGCATACACATATATAAACTATATATTTAAATGGCGTGAACATGTTGGATGCGATGAGCTAAGTAAACTGTTCAACATGTGACGTGTCCTTAAACAGCAGTACATATGCTCTGCGCACTGTTTACATTTCAAATTTTGTATCAGTGGTAACATATGGTATGATGGGAGATTCAAATGATCTATCTATCTAAGGTATGTGTGATGCAACAGTGATTATAAGGTTTTTAAAAAGCAGGTACATGCATATCTTTGTGAAGTTGAACCATACGTCATTATTTTGATTCAAATGTGTATAATTAATAAACTTAATGTAACTTTTAATGTAATTGTTTTAGTTCAGACACTGTTTTTCCATTTAATGTACGTCTTGTAAACGTTTCATTTATTGGAAATAAATATTATTATTATTATTATTTTCATTATCTGTATATAATTTACGCAATTTTTCATTTTTATCTGACATGCATCTGGCCAGAGTTTACATATTATGTAATTGCATTAGGATTTTACCTAACAATACCCCTCATACACACACATTTATTAGCATTAATTTATTTTATGATTAATGAGAAAATAATTGTCCACGGATAATAAAAGCCTATTAAGAAAAAAATATGCATACAAATATCGCGTAAGTCTATTATGTAAACGCCAATGCTCAAGCTGGCTTGTGTTTTAGCATTAATATTAATGTTAAGAAATTAAAACATAAATCTTATTAGTTTTAATATAATAAGAACAAAAGAATGCACACAGAAAACACGCGACGATAAAGTTAAATGCGCCAATTGTGGCGGTGACCATCCCGCTAATTACAGAGGATGCGAAATACACAAACAGCTGCAACAAAAATTATACCCCACCTTAAGGGAAAAAAGAAATCCGCAGCCACAAGCACAGCCTATACCAATCCAACATAGCAAACCAATAATGTCATACGCGTAAATAGGCAACAATAACAGGATACAAAATAATAAAGCAATACCAATAATAAATCAACCTGTTCATAATATAAGAGAACTCGAGGAAATTATAAGTAAGCTCATGGAGCAAATGAGCACCATGCTTACTTACCACCGTCGGAAGTAAATTAGCTTAATGGCAAACACCTACAATACAAAATAGCTATCTGGAATATCAATGGCCTTCAACAACATGCCCAAGAGCTTAAAACATTTTTATATGACCAAAACATAGATATTAAGATAATCTCAGAGACGCACTAGACACGGATTCCTAAATACAAGTTATACCAGACAAAACACCCAAGTGACAAAGCTCATGGAGGAACTGCCATCATAATACGAGAGAGCATGGCCCTGTCCGTTTGGCTCCTATTAGTGACACATGGTGACGTCACACTCATACTAATAGTTTAGCGTGACGTTAGCATTTGCCATTACTAGTCACAAGTAGTAACCAAACGGACAGGGCCAATATATCATCATGAAAGGGAACAATTTGGCAAAGACTATCTACAAGGCACAAACGTTACTATTGAGGGAAAAGATGGACCAATAACTAAATCATCCTTCTACTGCCCACCGAAACAAGTGAACAAAAAGGAACATTTCGAAGGCTTTTTCAAAACATTAGGCAACAAGTTCCTTTCAGGCGGAGACTACAACGCAAAACACCCAACATGGGGCTCAAGGCTGACAACTTCAAAAGGCATAGAACTCCTCAAAGCAATGAAAGCAAATAATTTGCAACATTTATCTACTGGCCGTCAGATAATAACCAAATTCCTGATGCGATAGACTTCTGCATCACAAAAGGAATGGACACTTGACACACAAGTAATGTAAGCCCGAAAGCTGCTTTGACTTGTCATCGGACCACTTAATAGTAATATTAACAGTTCATTTACAGATCCTGAATATAGAAAAACAACCCTCTTTGCACAATAATAAAACAGATTGGGATGCATTTAGGAGAAATTAGACCATCTAATATCACTAGATCAACCACTAAAGACCGAAGTAGACATAGAAACAGCGGTGGAATACCTAACAAAGAATATACAAGAGGCTGCATGGTTTGCCACGCCTACCTACGAAACATCACAATGCTCTCCAAAGTCCTGAAGAAGATATACGCCAAAAAGTAGTAATATCAGAAAGGAAAATACTCCATTAGTTTGGATTCCGGAATAATCATGGAACAATAGAGCATAGTACATAGATTAGTCAACCAAATTAATAAGGCCTAAATGCCAAAATATACTGCTCTGCAGCTTTCCTTGACATATTTCAAGCATTTGATAAGGTATGGCACAGTGGCTTACATGTTAAACTAAAGAAACTCCTTCCGCATCCCCACTAAGAATTGCTTAAATCATACTTAACAAACAGACACATCCTAGTGACGCATGGCAATCAATATACCGACATATATCCCATACCATCAGGCATTCCCCAAGGAAGCGTGCTTGGACCGATATTATACCTATTATACATAGCAGATCTACCAAAAATAATAACAACAGTGGCAACATATGCTGATGACACTGCTATTCTGGCATCCAACACTATTCCAACAGCAGCCTCAAGAAATTTGCAAATCAACCTAAATAAAATTCAGCACTGGCTGAAAAAAAGACGTATCAACGTCAATAAAACCAAATCTATGCACGTGACATTTACATTACGTATAGATATTTGTCCTCTTGTGAAAATTAATAACTGTCAGCTTTCACAAGTCGCTGATGCTAAGTATCTCGGCATGCATTTAGACCGACGCCTTACATGAAAAAAACATATATTCACCAAACGTAAGCAGCTTGGACTTAAACTAAGCCACATGTATTGGCTTATTGGCCGCAAATCAAAATTATCCTTGGATAACAAAGTATTACTGTACAAGTCCATCTTCAAGCCTGTATGGACAAATGGAATTCAGCTGTGGGGTACTGCTAGATAGTATTTCCAACATTAACATCCTGGAAAGGTTCCAAAACAAGGTATTGCGTACCATAGTTGACTTAGTAGCCTTATTATGTACCCAATGAAGTGATTCAACATATATCCCTCTGGAACCCAATTCCTTGATTCGGCACGAAATATAGTGAAAGAGTGTCAGTGCATCCTAATCTGTTGGCTAATCAGTTAAATGTGCGTGAAGCCAATGAAGTGCGCCGGTTAAAGCGTCTGCAACCATCGGACTTGGTCATAGGAACCAAATAAGTTTAGACTTTAGTACATGGACTGTTAATCTCTAGATTTACGATTTAGATTACTTTTTAAAGGAGATCAATTACTGAAGTGAAAATTATGGACTTACCCCCGACCGATTTCCACCAAAAGGGAATCAAGACGGATTTCGTGAGATAATAGCCATATACAACATTTGTGAAATAAATCGTCACAGACAGATGACGGACAGATATTTTCTAAAAATGATCAGGGGATCCAAATAAATTTGGTTACCTCAGGATTTACGCACAAATTATAATTTATTTCCGCACGATTACAATACTTTATCCATACGACGTATAATAAAGTAAGATTACTAATACGTTCTACGAATTTGCGAATATAACAATTTTATCAGCTCAAAAATAATATTCATTCAGATTTTCAAAACTGGACCTACTGTTATGTTAAATTATTATTTTATTATAATATTATTTATAAAAAGGCAAATTATAAAATTAAAAATCACATGTAAAAAATATATAATATAAAAAATGATCAATATGATCAAATGATCAATACGCATAGTATCTCTCAGGAATCGGGAACCGTACCCGTACCAGAAAGTTTTGTTATTGATGATGGAATATATTTGCTTTTTATGTGAATACATGTTTGATAACATTGAATACGCTAAAGGGACGTATGGACTAAATTGAACATTTTACAGCAGACAATAAAAACAATTCAAGTAAGAATTGCTGAAATAGCAAATATAATAATGTCAATGGAAGTCATTCTGTTCCTTCGTAAAAATGGATATAGCCAACTAGGGATTTACCCTACGCATAATTTGTTGTTTATACTCTCTATAACAGCTGTCTGCACTATGCATTTTCTTATATCAGTTCCAAAATAAAAAGCATGGGTGTTTAGTGTGTGTTTACCTGTAAGTTGTTACTGAAAAATAGCATATTAAGGAACGATTCCTGCACATTTTCTCCGCTTTTATACGAATGAGGTGTTAAAAAATCGGCAATAAAAGATAGAGGGAAATGTATAATGTCCCGACAGCTATAAAACAATTATCGACATTTTCCATTATACACCCCATTTATATGTCCTAGATACAGATAAGGGGTGAAATGAAAAAAAAAACCTATTTAAATCTCGCGATATCGAGATCGCGGTATTAATACCTATACCTATTTAATTAATAAAATATATCGTTCGCGAGCGGCAATAGTAGCACAATTCAAATTTCAAGTGTAGTACTAAATACAGTATCAAAATTGGAATTTTATCCTCTATATTGCAACCTGAATGGCAAGAAGTTAGTTTTATTAAATTTCCTGAGACGGGGTTTATGCTGTTATGACATGTTTAGAATTTCTCTAACCAGTGGGAGTAATACCGGAATATTTTGTGTATGCCTCCGTCTTAGAAAAGGAACAGTTTACCAGCGAACTTGTTTGAACTTTATCAAGATCCGAATAGAAGGTTTCAAGTTTAGCAATCTATTGATTTTAAAAGTAGAGACGGAGCAGGCGAATTTTTTTCTTTTATTTTAAACTTCTTTAAGTAGGACGAATTTAACACAGTCAATGTATATAAAAAGTATTAAGAAAATTCGAAAATAATACTACTACTATTCAATTAGATTTTTCGTATTTCCTAAATTCACAATTTAAAATAACTTAACAATTTTTTATGATTCCAACAATTTAATTGACTAATAAAGTATCTTTTTATAATTAAAGACCATCCCCCGTCGGACGATTATCTAATAATAAAGATTAAAATGGCACTAAATAATGTTTATATTTAAAACTGTTGCACTTTAAAACTAGCCTGTTTTAAAAATCATCCCCCATCGGACGATTATATAATAATAAAGGTACATGGCACTAATATAATATCGCATTTTTTTATGATTCCAACAATTTAATTGACTAATGAAGTATCTTTTTATACTTAAAAATCATTCTCCGTCGGACGATTACATAATAATAAAGATTAAAATGGCACTAAATAATGTTTATATTTGAAACTGTTGCATTTCAAAACTGGCCTGTTTATGATGATTTTAGATATAAATCGGAAAAGTTCAATAATAAAAATATATAATAAGAAATTGTCTAAATCTACTGTTAAATTTGAAACCATTCACATACTCATCATCAACATTATTATCATCATTGTTTAGTGTCTACAGTAAAACAAAGCTGCTGATCTGCTACGTGAGTTTTACTGACAAATAAACTTATACTATACTTACTACTTATACTATTATGGCTTACCTTATCTTCTAAAGCGTATAGTAATACGCATTTTACTTATTCAACCTGTAATATGCGTTCGGGTTCTATTCTCATCTCGTTATTAGTTAGAATTCGAGATTTCATTTACATAAAATTGATTTATTTTGATTTACCATTTAATTATATTTACAATACCAAAAGACACGCATTTGATAACGAATACCAGTATTTCAATACCACAACATTTAATCTCATAATCCGGGTTTTGAAATCCCTAGATACAAAGTGTGTTACACTCTAACACAGAAAACAAACAAATTAAGTTTTTTTTAAAATTTATTATTAATAAGTAAAGGTTGGATAGATGAAAATAACAGAATATCAGTGCTGATTCCGTGAGAACAGATCGATCGACCACGGACCAAATATTCGTGATGACCCAAGCAATGGAAGAATACTACGAAAAACGGATTTATTGATTCCAAAAAAGCATTCAGTAACATAAAGAGAGCAACGTTAGAAACATCACTTAAATAAAAATATGAATACCGATCAGACTTATTAATCTAACAAAAACTTCAATGGACAATCAAAAAATACAAAGGCAAAAGTAAATATCCGAAAAATTTGGAATGATAACATATAAACTTCACAAGACGGGAAAAATCATATCGAGACTATACCAGATATGTGCATACTCGGATGACATTAGTCATGGCAAGAAACAGCAGAACACTAGCAGAACTCTTAAAAAAAAGAATCCAAGACAATAGGCCTAGAAATGTATCTTTTCTACTTTTTACTATACGTTAAATGCGTTAGGCTATACACCATAAAAACGAATAGACGGCATCCCACTTTTGACCTTCTTTGTAAAGTGTTGCGAATGTGACAAAGAAAAGGTTATAATTTGCTAGATATATACAACATATAAATATAAACTATGTTCTTTTGTTATTGATAAGTAAAGGATGGAAGGTATACGCCATAAATACAAAATTATCACATCTTGAGCAAACCGGAACCAAAGATCGCTGAATTTACGATAAAAATACCTATATAAACTAATTACACATATAAGATCAATATCAATACATAATTGTTCATAAAAAACGCCAGAAACCGTAAACGAATAGAATCGACAATCAAAGTGAAATGTATAAGATTCTAGTTCATTAAAACAACACATGACACTACAAGTCATGCATTACGTATATACAGTATAATTATAAAGGGCAAATTGTTGCCATTTATAATTAATGTACGTAATGTGTCATCTGATCAAACTTTCATTACATATCTATGAATAGAAAGATTTAGGGATTAAAATCTCAATTCAATTTGTAAAACAACTTCATCTGCTGCATTTCCATGGCTATATAAAACGAAAAATTCTACAATGACTTATGCATGTTCAAATTAAAAATATTGTATTTTACGTCAATGTGTCAATGACCCGCTCATACGAGTCGACTGAGGAAATTGCCGCTTAATGGGCCTTTGATCCTTGGTGAACTAATAGGTGTATGGTTTCCATTGATTAAGCAGATGTAGCCCGCACTAAATCAATCTTGTAATGCCAGTATACTTTGTACTGGTAGCATTTATAAGGGAATTACAACACTACAAGTGCTATCAATTCAATTCAAATTGATGACACAACAATAATCCTCTTTACATATTATATGTTTTTGGATATTAATATCTGAGGAATAGTTAACATATAAACAACAAATCAAATAAATAAACATGAAATGTAAATAGAATAATTATATTCTTTAACACAATTTAAATATTTATTTATTATTTGTTATTTGAATGTCTAGCATGAAATTTGTAGATTAAAGTATTTAAATATGCACTGCCGCGAAAGTCTTTAGTGTAATTGTTTGCGAGATTACCTAGATAAATATAATACAAATATAATATGCGACAATGTAACTTTTATGTAACGGTTGTTTCATTTGATATTTAAAGTAGTTAGTAGTAGTCCGTCCGACAGGTGTTTATTTTTAATTACAGAAAGAAAGAAATAGGATTACAATTAATTAAAGTACTTAAGAGACACCAATTAAGTTTGAGTTTCCAAATATAAAAATAGTGCCTTTTAAATTTCTCGGCGGAAATTCGAACCTATAACTTCCACCCTTGTAATGCACAAAAGACATAAATGACAGTCGATCGGTTCAATACATTGAGCTTTTATTTAGAGAGAAATAAATAAATAAGGTTAGACAGAATAATGGATTTGTTCATTTAGAAAATATTATAGAGGAACCGTATTCACTAGAGGAATACTTTAATCAAGTTAAGAATATTTTGTTGTCAATATTTCAGGGTACAATGTATATGTATTGTATACATCTAAAATAAATTTCTAGGCGTTTTCAAAATGAGTTATCAAAGTACACATACAACATTATATGCAACATCTAACAATATAATCTCGGGCTATTGTTACCTCGCCTTTATACGTCCTAAATTCCCATATATAAAAACGTATGATAATGTTTCGAAGCCTACCCAGCTTAGTGGCCGAGTGGTTAGAGGCTAGAGGTCGTCCGTCTCGTACTGAGCATTGGGGAGCCTGAGTTTGATCCCCAGCGGGGAACGAATTTTCGCAAATCACCTTTCACAGTTTTTCAGAGGTTTTCTGTGAAGCTAAGGTAAATACCGGGTGATTAAACTTCTCTGAGCTTCTCCCTTGACCGGCGGAAAAGCCTCACGGCTGATAGCCCTATAAAGACAGAAGTTTTTTATGTTTCGAAGCCGACCGACCTGTCATTTATGTTTTTTGTGACGACAGTTAGGTATCGCGGGTTCCAATCCCAGAGAGGCGAGTTTTTTATTCATTATTTAATTGAAGTAAGGGCAATGTTTTAATTAAGGTTTTACTTTTTTACACGTAAAATAGTTACATAAATAATATTGAAAATCTGTAAACTGTAATTTAAAAGTGATCCACCGTGCCACGACAGAAATTTCACCTAGTGAAAAACAATATTTTTTGATTTCCCTTACGGTCTACTACGATAATTCAATAGATTCATAGAGAACATTTTATTTAAAACAATGTTTTTTTTTACGAATAATGGTTAATTTTTACGAAAATTCAAAATTTATAATGACAGTAAAAGTTTAACTATTATAAATTCCACCTTAACTTTAATTTGTTTGGAGAGTCGTAGGATTAATTTTAAATCAAGGATACGTATAAATGAATATCATATAATGAAAATATATTAAGGGCCCAATCGACTGACATCGTAATTCATTTTCGACTGCAACGCGAAAGTTCAAGAAGAGATGCCAGTCAATACGTGTGACACAATAAATATGGGGCCTACGTGATGTTAAAAATAATACAGATGTTGTATAATTTGCATACACATAGCATATTTATAAATTTATTCTAACGCGACAGTTGGCATAGTGGTTAAAACATTGGACTCATAAGCCGGTGGCCCAGGTTCGCCTCTAGATCTTCGTTTACTTTTATAAGCCCGTTTTTTTTTAAATCTTTTATAATTAAAAAATATATATTTTATAAAACTTAAATATAACTGTAAACAAAACCAACATTGCTTTTATAAAAAATTAGTATACACATTACTCAATAAAATTTAATAAAGAATCAATGATTTTACATAAAAATGAAATAGTAGTAGTTACTGTATTTGTTAAAATGTGTATATTATTTCTTAGTCCCCTTCATTATTATGATACGTATGATGAAGTAATATGCCTTGGCCACCTCATATTTTCTTGTTGGCTTTTGTTGGTCTTTCTATAGATTCCGGAAGCAAACACTTGATACGAATTTTAAAATACCATTATATCTCACCATAAATCATTAACAATTTTATCTACAGTGAAAAGATATTAGCATACATTTCATTTATATTTATATATTTCATTTGGAAATATCCGCAGACACCACGTTATTAAAATACAATAACAATTAACACGGAAATGTGTCAAATAAATTCTGTACCTGAAAGTCCAATCTTCATAAATGAGGATCTAAGCAGAGATACTCAACAGCTATTTAGAAAAGCTCTACAGCTAAAAAGACAGAACTATAAATTTATATGCCACAAAAATGGACGTATATACGTTCGAAAAGATAACGGCTATCAGAATAATAACTTGAACTAGAAGAATTAATAGAGTAACATTGTCTAAGACTTAAACGTAGTTTACCTTAATATACGAAGAATAAAAAATAAATTGGACGAATTAAACTGCCCAACCAAAACAAATACGGATATTCACATAATTATACTAGTAGAAACATGGCTAAACCAAATGGAAATAACGTATTACGAAATAGAAATTTACAACTCCCATACACTGCTGTAGGAATACCAGCGGCGGTGGGGCGGCTATCTACATAATAAAGGAATTTAAGGAACATGAAATAGCAACAAACACGAATCTTGAATACAATCCTATACTTATTGAAATCGACAAAATAAAAGTACCAGCCGTATACAAACCACCCACCGCAAAAGTAGAATATTTTCTTGATTTCATGGAGTCGCTCCTCATAGATAATAAAAAATTAAAAATAATTGGAGATATTCAAAAAACTTACGCTACAAGAGTAGATGAAAATAGACTCACACATTCCATCATAGGTCATGTCATTACAAATATTAAAAACACGAAAATAACAATTATCCTACAGGATACATCAATCTCAGATCATAAAATAATGCAAATAAAGGTTTTAAAAAACACCAAAACAGATACTTTAAAATACAAAACCATTACACAGAAAAGGACAAACATTAACAGATTTAAAGAAAATAATATTATTAACACCAGAATTGAAACATTTGAGGAACTTATAAATATAATCTAAAGAGCAAAGATTACAAACATGACTAAAAAGAAAATTAGAACAAAGAATAAGAATTGGATAACAGAAGAAATAATATCAAATATTAAACAATAAAAAATTATGAAGAATATGCCTATAAATTAAACAGAGAACATAAAATTTAAGAATATTAAAAATAAAGTTAATACACTCATTAGAAATACAAAGCAAATGTACTTCAGAAAGAAACTTGAAGAAAGTACAAATAATCCGAGAAAGACATGGGTAATTATTAACAAAGCACTAAATAAAGAAAACAAAACTCCAAATAACATATACAAGTAGATAACCTTACGGACATTTAAACAGCAAATAAATTTAACAAAGAGTTTATGGCAATATTGCAAACATTACATTTGAGGATGATAGCCCAGAAGAAAGTATAGCAAATCCGACAGACTACAATCAGAAGTCCATATTTATAAATCAATGTAATGAAGCGGAAATTGAAAATATTATAAACAGCATCCTGGGCCAGATGGAATCGCGACTAAGGATATAAACATAATATAAGCATTATAAATCCTATAATTACTAACCTTGTAAACAACACCATATCTTCGGGCGTATTTCCAAAGGAATTGAAAATAGCGCAAATTATACGAATATATAAAAACGGGCAGAAAGCCACACGAATAATTATAGACCCATCGCAATGTTATCGGTCTTAAGTAAAATACTAGAGAGAATTATACATAATAGGGTAACTGAACTTATCAAGAGTATCATTAAATTTGACGCATACCAACATGGATTCCAAGTTAATAATAATACAAAGGTGGCCGTATGTGATTATGTGGAAAAAATAACAACTGAAGTGGATGGAGGAAATATTGAAGTTAGTATTTTCATAGAGTACACAAAAGCTTTGGATACAATTAATCACTCAAAACTTTTTGAAATATTAGAAAACATGGGCAGAAGAGGAATGGCATTACAATTGATTAAAACCTATTTAACAAACCGGAAACAATATGTGGTAATCAATAATAAAAGAAGCAATATAGACGTGAATCACACGGGTGTACCGCAAGGATCCCTCTTAGCACCACTCTTATATATACTATACGTCACAGATCTGAGAATACTAAACTTAAAGGCAAGGTATTACTCTTACGCTGATGACACCTTATTATTATATACTGGAAGTAATACAACAACCATAGTCGATGAAATAAATAGACTTAAATCTATTTTATAACAGGACCATAACAAAGGGTATAAAAGTAAACAAACAAAACGGTATATCTAATTAATAAAAATAGAAACAAAATTAACAATCCAATTACTGTGAAGATAGGAAAACAAATGTTAAAGGAACACAAAATGTATAATTGTGACGTACACCCACATCAAACAAGGACATCACATAATACGCAGACAAAAAGCCCAATAAACGAAAGTAGGAAGACATACAGCACAATCCCAAACCATCTCAAAGATATTAAAATATCGTAATGTCGTAAATTTAAGATCTTATTGAGAGAATATTTTGTAAACAATTAAAAAAGAGAGAATCCAGCGAGGAAGTCCCCATATATATATATATATATATATATATATATATATTATTAATATTTAGTTAATATAAATATATTTTAAGTTTCTTTTTTAATTAAAAATTTATGTCTACGTTTGTTTGTAAAAATAAACTTATTATTATTATCATTATTATTATTATCAGGATCATAAAGTGTTTACGCTAAAAATTAAAATTAAATATTTATAGGATTACATGACAATTGTAAATAGCTTCATAATAATAAATGTATATTATTATTATTACAATTACAAATAAAAACTCCATATTGTTATATTACGATTACTCTATAATCGTATTAGTAGCTGCTCTCCGCGGCGCGAATCAGCGTTGGAAGCAATTTTTATGTATAACGTCACACCGATTAGAAATGTTCACGAAACCTTCGTTTTCCGATATATTATAGAGAGAGATAATAAATTACAGGACAGAGAACGAACGTAGAACAAAATATTGTTCGTTTCGTGCGCCTATAGAGTATGCAATTGTATTGAGGAAATTGCATAAACATACGAAATAGCCTGTCGGATTTCGCATTAAAAAAAACATATATTACTATATTTTTTTGCTGGAGCTTATTTATAAAGAGTGAAGTGAGGGCCGTACAAGCCTATTTTTTGAAATTTATTCTTATTTTCGATGTTATAAGCTAACAAATTATGGCTATTTTCAACATTTTTTAAAACTTATTTAGAATTATTTTTTTGGAAAAAAGGCTTTGTACGGCCCTCGTTTACTTACTCCTTTTTCAGGTAATACTATTTTTGTAATTCTATCTTAAAAGATATAGCCGTGAGGCGACAGGAGAAAAAGTACTATTTTTGCACCCACCGATTGCCGCCTTAAAGTAGTTGAAATGTGCCCAGAAGATTAGTTCTATCCTGGTAGATTTAAATTGATAGCATCAAATATCAAATGTCAAACTACAATTGAATAGCCAATTTGAAGAAGGGAACGGATCCAAAAACCAAACTTGAGGAAAAATGAATAAAACTTGCTAGAATTTCCACATATCGATTTTAAAGATTAATAACATTATTATTGTTGTTGTGGCATATAGTAACTTTAGCCCGTTGTTGTATTGATTAAATATAGTAGAAGCTGTTGGGAATTCATTCAAACTTTCATGTTGGTGCTTGTTCCGTTCTTCAAACTACCAATTCAATCGAATAAACATCACACAAACATTAACCACAACACAAATGACTATATTTTAATACGATTATTTTATTTAAAATCGTTTATACCGATTTTATCGAAATAATATTGATGAAGAAACATTCTATGAAAAACTCTCATTCATCACATATGTAATTTTGAACAGAGCCACTACGAACTCTTTTTAAATAAATTATTTACACACTTTCACAAATATGACTTAAAACAAAAAAGATCATCATTAGTCAAGAAATATTGGCTTGTGTTAATATTAGATCAAAAAAAGTACATTTAGAAATTACTAATGGATGCATTTTTTAGTCAATCATTTAGCTATCATTCGTACAGATGAATCGCGGTTTGATAGCAGATAATGAAATTAATTGTCGTTTCATTGCACACATTCCCCCTAATTGATGCCAAATAATTCAGATGCATTTTGCAGTGAACATGCGGTATTTGTCTGCCATCAATTTATTCAATCAATAAGGTCAAACCGAATGGTGCAACTATAATTTATTTGTGAGATTTACGCATTATTTGCAAATGTGTAATCATAATAAAAATAAATGAATAAAGTTAAATATGTAATTTTAGTATTTAATAAATTAATTTTTTTAGCAAAGGCAAAACACCCGTAGACAGAAAGAAATCAATCTTTATTCGGCTATAGGGTCTTGGCCTTTCAGCCAAAAACACATCCTTTATAAAGTTGATTTTTTTATGCCTAATTAAAAAGGATTATAATCTTATAATCTGAAATATCCGGTCAATAGTAAACTAAGTATTATGATGGATAAGTTAAAACTGTTTCTTCCATTTTTTTTTGGACAATCATTCAAATCGAAACCGTCCGATATATGATATAACATTTATGCATATGCCTATAAATTCGTACAAATTCATCTGCTTTATGTAATCCAATATGTTATTGTAATTATTTCACGTACATAATTGTTTTTCGTAAAAGAAATGGAAATTCGTAGGAAGAGAAAAAATTAAAATGATAAATATGGATACGCAGTTCATGCAATACGGAGTGGAATACTACGAGAAATTCTTAAGGGAAGATCACAATTTGCTACAATCTCACCACGGCGAACGTGTGGAGATTATTGTAGACGTAGTAGAAAAGATCGTACGCGTGCTTTAAAATGGTAGAGGAATAGGAAGTCTAATTACTAAAAGCCGGCCTTTGGTATAAATTATTATATATTTGTAGATTATCTTAGTGATCATTGCTGGTAGGTTGTTTTATTGCTTTCAAATTGTTTGTTTAGTGTTATATAGATATAGGATCAAGTTCAGCCCAATAACTCTCTACTGGCGTAAACTTGTGAATTTTACTTAACATAATATTTTAGTCACGATATAAAGGTAGTTTTAGACAAGACAATTTCTTACCTTAAAAGTTGTTCAAGAAATGAATTCATATATCCTACTCTCATACAATTTGTCCTTGACAAATAGAACAAATAGAACGCGTTATTTTTTTCCATTCGATCTACCATCCAATTCAATATTTCAAATAATTTGCTGTTGATACGAGACAATTTAGATTGTCTCGAATCTTCACTCAAAAGTTAAGGTCGTTTTAGACAGGACAATTTCTTAGCTCAAAAGTTGTTCAAGAAATGAATTTATATATCCTCCTCCCATACAATTTGTCCGTGACAAATAGAACGCGTTATATTTTTCCATTCATTCGATCATCCAATTCAATATTTCAAATACTTTGCTGTATGATACGAGACAATTTAGATTGTCTTGCATCTTGACTAACTTTTGATTCAAGAAATTGTCTTGTCTAAAACGACCTTAAGTCAAGATGCGAGACAATCTAAATTGTCTCGTATCATACAGCAAATTATTTGACATATTGAATTGGGTGGTAGATCGAATGGAAAAATATAACGTGTTCTATTTGTCAAGGACAAATTGTATGGGAGAAGGATATATGAATTCATTTCTTGAACAACTTTTGAGCTAAGAAATTGTCTTGTCTAAAACGACCTTAACCAAATATCCGCTACCCGAAGAGGTCGTCCTCTACAACTCTCTACATTTAATTGTTGTGACATGTATACATTTCGCACAAAACAGATTTTATCTAAACCACGATTTTGGAGTTATGTGGGTTTTCCACTCACCGATTCATTTGTGTTTTAAAATTAATATTTTCATTAAATTATTCATTACGCTACATCCTTTTGCATCAAAAGAATCCCATTTACAGAATATTTTCTCGACGTGTCCGTATTGTCATAAAATAGTTACGACGTTATTACTGATCATAAACCGTAACTTTCAAATAAAACATTCAACAGAACATGCAAAACAATTTATAATTAAATAAAGTAAGAAAATTATGACTGCCTTGGAAGGTACAGTACAAATATATTTTACATTATTTATGTGATTTATGACATATTAATTATTAATAACGGTTGAACAATAAATACGCGGAGAAGTATACATAAAATATTAAAATAGAAAAGTTGAATTAATAACGTATGGAATTTAATCTTATTATCACACGAAAGTAAAATAAGATTTGGATTTACTTCTACATGTAATAAATTTGTTTCAAGACGATCCAATTATCTTATTCTCGCCACGTACAAAAAAAATAACTACATACTATATTACCGAGACAACCTATAATATGAAAGAATGAATATATCACTTACCCAATAAATCTACATCCTCCACCGGCGTTTTCTTAATTTTATTCTTCATTTCATTGTGCAAATCGATCTTGTGCTTGGCGCCGCTAACGTCCTCGGCGAAATCATTCCTTGCTAAATCTTCCTGCAAATCATCTAATCTATCGAGAAGGTCGGCGGCCTGCCATGAAAACTCTTCCACGGCGAGTCTAGTTTCTAACCAAGTAGAATGGTCGTAACTTAAAGTGCCCTCCAAGTCGGAGGTCAGCTGTGAGGTATCTATTATCTTCGGCAAGGCTTCGAGGCTTATCATATTTGTCTGGGGAACGAAATATTAGGCCGTTTAACAATTTACAATTTACAAGAGCGCTAAAGTGGAACTGCGAGTCGTAATTAATAAACTTCCCAGCGGGAAGCATTAATATTACGGTGGCCCGTTTCTGAAAGCTCATTTATTAAAACACCTCAAGTGTTTCGCAGTAGAGCTGTGTAAATAATCGGATTTTCTCACCTCAAATTTGTACTTATGTGAACCAAGTGACGTCCTTTGCTTCTGCCAGAAGTTGTCCGGCTTCACAATGAGCGCCTGGTGCACGGCACCGGGTGGGAAGTGCTCGTGCAAGGCCTTGAGGATGGGTTTCACCGTCGACCACGTGGCACCCCTCATATCTACCAGAACGGTGAATCCCAACGTGCGAGCCTCATCACTGCAACAATGAGTATAAAACATAAAATCTGCGGTCTAGCCATTTACACTGCGTAGGGCAATAAATTGTAAGTACTATAAAATCATGGAATTTACTGGCACTAATATAAATAATGTATGCAATTAAATGGAATTGCTGCAGGTACATTAAACGCAAAACCCACAACACAGTCTCCAATGTGGGAGTTGCAACGTTTATGAATGGAATATGTGCAAGGTGTTTGCCCTATATATAAAATCCACGCATTTTACATAATCTATGCAAACTACGATTTTTTTATCCGGTTTATTGCTCTGTAGCGGATGCTATTTTTATCGAATGCGCTGACCTTGTTATTGATGCGGAAATTCAAATTTACAAACACCAATAAGCAAATTAAAACTGTCGCGAAAGACGCAATGGCACGTGAATGCATCTTGCATTCCAGCCAAGTGGACTTCTCGTTGAGATTGCTTTGCTGTGTATCAGATTAATAGTAACGCATAACGCTCTATTGGAGCAAATCCTATTACATAAAACTTCGAACATTCCGCGTAGTAAAATCAAATTCTAATCGTTTATTATAGTAAGAATGTAATAAATTATTAATTCATTGTTTTATTTGATGGAAACTTTAATAGTCTTGTGCATTCCTTAGTTAAAATGGTGGTTATAACACTATAATCCCGAGGATATGCAACAAGGAATAGTTATGGTGGAGTTCAGAACGCACAAATTAGTGCTGGGCACTATCAAATAAAAAATATAGGTCTATCGATTATTGTGAAACTATCGGACAATTGATAGTTGTAAAACTATACAATAGTCATAAAAACCTACGAATCAAAATCATCAATTAAAAGTTATCGAATGAAAACAATTGATTTTGAACTATCGAATAAATACTACCAACAGACATCAATCGACTACTTAAAGAAATATGGATAGAAGTATTTATTAATTTATTCGGTGATCTTAATTAGTGAATGTATTTTTCAAATAGTTTATTTAGATATTCTTTAACATATATTCAAAATATTAACGATGTATTGGTTAATATTTTGAATATATGTTAAAGAATATCTAAATAAACTATTTGAAAAATACATTCACTAATTAAGATCACCGAATAAATTAATAAATACTTCTATCCATATTTCTTTAAGTAGTCGATTGATGTCTGTTGGTAGTATTTATTCGATAGTTCAAAATCAATTGTTTTCATTCGATAACTTTTAATTGATGATTTTGATTCGTAGGTTTTTATGACTATTGTATAGTTTTACAACTATCAATTGTCCGATAGTTTCACAATAATCGATAGACCTATATTTTTTATTTGATAGTGCCCAGCACTAATTTGTGCGTTCTGAACTCCACCATAACTATTCCTTGTTGCATATCCTCGGGATTATAGTGTTATAACCACCATTTTAACTAAGGAATGCACAAGACTAGAACACTAGAGAGTTAATTTGACGCCTGGTTATGGTGACCGATTTCGGTCGTACTGCTCGCACTGCGGTTGTATATTATCATTGACTAAGAATACCCTTCGAAAGTACTTGTTTAGGGATAGTATTATAGATATAATATAATAATAATATAACGATATATGTTTATTATCTGTTTTCAATATGTTTCTGTATAACTAGGGGTTATTTATCCACCGGTAACTCTGGAGAGGGTTTTGCATCCTGGCCACCTGTATATGCGGGTAACCTTATTAAATTAATAAGTAATACCACTGACTAAACAGACCTACATTTACAGAACGTTGAAAATGCAGTGTGCGAATAATAGCCCTAAAATCAATTATAGATGTTTCATTTTTAACCCCACTCTTCTAGCAACATTCAATAAATCTGTTAGTAGACATATAATTAATACATATTTATAATTAACGAAATTAATAATACAAAATATATAGATATGAAATTGTCGGCCGCACGAATATTATTAGAACAGTGAAAAAAGAGTGTCGGAGACAAACCGAAAGAATTATTTTTCGTGGAGTAGTTATCCCTAACTTAGCTCGTTGCCATAACATAAAAGAAAACTATAATTCATTACTTAATTGAGGTAGGCTCAATGTGGTCTACATATCGAGCCCCATTAAGTCATATTGTCCTATGATAAAATAAATAGTGCCAGGGTGCTGCATAAATAGTTCGCATAAATAGTGCTATTCCTATGGATTGGCCATATAGTTTTTCTCTCAAATACTGTCACCACCCTACCTTCAGTCCTGCTTCAGTCCTACAACTATGTAACCATTTTTGTTATGTGAATGATGCCAGTTTATTTAATAGCTACTCAATAAATGCTCTATGGTTATGATAAATACCGGTTTCCGCTGTAACCAGTTTAATAAATAAACATGATGTATATTAAAAATATACTATTTCGTCATTGAATAATAATATAATAAAAACTTCGAAAAAGCAACAAGATTATGAGTTTATAATTTAAAAAAAGTTAGTGTGCTAGCAATGAATTTTAAATTTTGTTTAGATTAGTGGCTTAGCCATGCCACACCAATAACCAAAACATTACAACATACTTGTAACGCACGTAAATATTTTCATTTGGAAAAACAACACCCCTTCCTGTCAAGGAAACAAAGTTATTTATTTTCGTTTGAAGAGGGTTATGTGGGAGCGAGCACAATGAAACAAAGCAGAGAATTAATTGAAGCCCGGGGCGGATTTTTATGCACTGTGGTCACAAATAACCGGAATGGAACAAACGCAAAGTATGTTTATATTTCGCGTAAGTAATTGCCGCATAAATGCAGGTGGATAATTACATTAATTGCATTTGCAAAGCGTATATTTCAAACGTAAATAAACCATGCTTAACGACCCGAATACTTATGTTTCTTATTACTCACGGAAAAACACGGTGTATTAGTAATTATTTTTTTAATATTAATGACTGTCGCTTGAATTTTTATATGTGAGGTTTAGTAATAGTGGTAATAGTAAACATTAAGAGTCCGAGATATGCGAAGTTATCAGATATTAAATACATGGTAAAAGTGGCATTATCAAATCATCGATATTTTCAAAATAATATCACCATCAATAACAATAAAGGAGATGATTCATCTCCTTTATTGAAAATGAATTACCATGTAGTAGACGCCAAAACCATTCAATTTCACCATCAATAGTTCAAATTATAGGATGTAAAACTTAAATGAAGGATTAAACACTAGATATAAGCAGAAACAATTATAGAATGACTAGAAAATTTCAATATATAAAATCTTAAAATAGATTTCAATAATATGATACATATATAATAAAGTCATGTAAACCGGCCGCCTCCGTATTTACTTTAAACTTATACTACCTACAATGTTTTTCATCTTTAATCTTGTACTTGGGTTAAATTAGTTGATTAAACGAATTTAACCCAAATACGAAATTAAAGACTCAGTAAGTCGTAACTATGATTGTGTCCTTGTGGTAACGGATTTTGGCAATCCGGAGGGAAAGAGAATTCAAACAAATCACAAAATGATCGTTGATTAAATTAATAACAAATAAGAAACATCAAGACGATTACAACACATCAAGTTTGAACAACGCAGTCATGTGGGAAACAGACCGTTGGGTAGCAGGTTCGGAATGTGTCAGGTCAAAATTGCATCCCAGAATTCTAACAATTCGCAATCGAGTTCGTTCAATCATGTAATATCTGTGTATTACTACATTTAGACTTTAATAAACGAAATTATTAATTAAAAGTAGAATAATCAAGAGATGCCTGGGTACTTGGGTGTGAGCGATTGTGGCAGCACAGAAACGAATACACGTTGAAATGCGGTGTCAGGTATCGCACCCCTGTTCGTATGTTTAGCCCATAGGAATGTAATAACTTATATGACTTATATGTGTATTTCATAGTATTTGCTTGCTTACATTGCCCACAAAAATGTTAATCATGTTAAAATAGTCTATTTGCAGTGGGCGTGTTATCTCACGTGCTAATAATGTGGGAAATATTTATGTTATCATTTTGTTTGTTTTGTTTAATTTATGAATTTTCCATGTTAAATGGTATTTGCATTACTCCTAAAATAAATAGATAATGATCTAAATATATCCAGCTCCCAAACGGTGCATTTGCTGACATGTATTTTGAGTTTATATGCTGGTTCACTTTAAAACCTACAGTATGTATTATTTTCTCACTGTATATATTATAAATCATATCATTTCCTGAAAAAAAAAACGTAACTTCCCGTTATTATGTAGGGTAATCGAAACCTGCATTTCGCAATTTTATTTTACTACCGGCGAAGTTTCTGCATGCGGCAGCTTTCAACCCCGGCCACCACCGTGTAGTGTAAGTGCATACTTCATAGTTAACAAAATAACAACTAATATAACATAATTATTTTCCATAATCAATTTATAACCATACTTAAATATTGAAACTTTATTATTCTCTAAGAAACGGGAGCTAATTGAGTGCTATTCATTATAATGCACTTACACATTTACGAACCCTTTAAAGAAAAAGCTGAATTTTCTAATATTTCGTTCCTTTCATACTCTATCTTTGCTTTGATATTGATCCCAGAATTCTCTTTGCATTAATAATTGGGTGTTGCTGACAACTCGCAAGACAAGACAGGGAAAATGGTTAACATCAGAAGGTGTTAAGGGTGGGATTTTTTGATTAGGCAACTTGTGATGCACATGTAATACATATGAGAAATGCGTATAAGAAATACGCACCGTTCTCTTTAACTACAACATAAATTGAGTTGCAAAAATACGTATACAAAAGAATAATGTTGCACGTATTTCGTAGTCTAGGTGGGAATGTCCAAAAATTATTTTTAATAAGATAAAAAAAAACATATAGTGTAAAGAATTCTACGCAACGTTTGCGAATATGACCCTTATCGACATTTAATTATATTCCAATCTTTCCAACATTAAAAATGAAGGAGATATTTATTTGCGCAGCAATTTTTCAAATATTATAATACTTATGGATGTACAGGGCATGATTATCTTGAATTTTCGATATATGATTATTTAATATGTATGGGAGTGATTAAACTACTAGATTGCTACCTTCTATACAGTCGAATCTTTAACATGCTATAACGACAAATTTTAGTCATCAATTCTTGCAAACTAAGTTTCAATACCAAGGATGAAGTGTTTTTATTGACTTACATAAATTGTATGCCATTCCATGGCGTAGTTTTGTCTAAAAGCTGGAAACAATTACACAAGTTTCGCCATAAGGAAAGTATAGGCTAAATCCCAGCCTTAAGGATAGGGCAAGTGGGAGAAAGAAACAATGAATGGATGTTGTCATATGCGGTTGATGTAAAGAAATCGACGTGCAGTGGCACAGTCCCCGTACAGGACGGCACGGTCGTTTGATTTGCCTAGGCGTATTGCCTTTCAAAACCAAATATTTGATTACTGCTCGATACTCGATTTTCTCCATGGCTCAGATCGACTCACTCACGCGATTGTCAAACAGCAACTCTCAAAAATGTCCGAAATCAAAGTGAGAGATTAAGAACAGATGCACAAACAGATGCCTAGATTTATTTATGTATACATGGTGAGGTCGGACATTTTTCAGACCACCCTCGTATATACTACTTTTCTACCGAGAGATATTAAAAATATAGATTAATATTATATTATATAGAAGAAATTTAAAATTTAGTACGACGGTGCCAAAAATAGGCAATATTAACCCTTTGTTGGTATGGTTGGGTCAAATCTGACCCGAATCACTTTGTTTCCATTACTATCCCTACTTTCTTTTTGTCCAGCTACATACTAGTTAAGGAATTCTCCTAACTTCTAAGATAGTTTTAGTACGTTGCACGCGAATAGAGAGTTGCGTATTGTTTCCGGGTTGTACGTTGTTTCGGGTCATATTTGACCCACTATACCATAAGCGTCAGCATATTTTGTTTAGAAACAATTCCAACAATTATAAATATAAGACGTAACATTACGAAAAAAAACATTGGTTTTCTTCGATGGAACTGATTGAACTGAATAAAGTCAATATAACATACACGAACTCTACGAAAGACCAAATGCGATATACTACCTGAATAATAGCCTCATAAGGATCGTTCTGCCTTATCCTCAATAACCATTTGATCGTACGGGTCAAAAAGACGTATAACAGTGATAATGTTATTATCGCTACATCATACAAATGCGATTGAGGATGGACCAAAAAGGTCCACAGCTTATCTATGATACAAAAATGACTAAAAGTATGATGACACAAAACACTTCAGACTTTTTTGGAAAGAAATATAGTTTGTCTTTTTCTTTCAGATATTATGATGACTTGGGGTGTTAGCAATTAGAATGAAACCAGAGTGCAATATTTTTTTAGAAACAAATGAGTATCACATATTCAGTGCCAAATATTACAGAGTTGTCAGATTTCTTCCTTATTTCTGTGATTTTTACTTTAATATGCATAATTTCATTAGTAATGCTTAATTAATATCCTAAAGATTTAGCAATCATCGCCCAAAATTGTTTACCGGCAAAACCTTAGACACAAAAAAATCATAAGAATATGGGTCAGTACCATAAACAGCTGAGGTAGTCACCACACCAACTGAGGGTTATTTTAAAAGAAATATTACTGAGAGAAGGTTTGTTCCATTCGACTGGGTTTATGCAGCTTGCCTTTAATGTTTAATTTTGTAATGTATTTTTGATTTTTGAGAACCAAAAACAAATTATAAATATATAACATATTTACACTATGCGTCACTCGTCAAGAAATACTCTACTTGTAGCTTAGTCATTTCCTTCAACGCGTACGTAAGATACGCTCATTAGCATTGCGATTTATGTAAAATTAGGATCATATATTTTTGGCGGTCGTGAGTAATTTTCTTTATAAACCTCATCCTCGGCGCGGCTATTATGATTCAGAATGCTTAGTTTTGTCAGTTGCAACGGCTATTCATCCGTGCCGGCGCCGACTGCAGATATCGGTCTGCAACTCTCCGCCTCTCTTGGCCCGCGGTTCGGATAATAAATGCCCTGAAAACTTCAGTTACAATTTATTTCAATGCTTACAATTCTTTAGGTCACCGGAGTTTTCCAGGGTTGTCTAGCTTGTTTATTTTTGTTTCATGCTGGTAGTATATTTTCCGTTCAGCATAAAATATCGATATACTATAACTATAACTATTATTTATGCTAGATCATTATTAAGATAGTGATTCTCTATAACAATTATTATCACATATTAATTAACTCTACTAAGGCTTTTCTCTGAAAATTTGTTGTCTAGCGACATGAAAAGAAAAACGAGCCGTTAGTGTAGGTTTATGCTGACATAAAATAAGAAATAAGGAATCAATATCATACACAAATATTGTTTGTGACAAGACAAGAAATAATAACTTTCTTGAAGATTACAAGAAATTAGAAATAATTAATGTACCAATTAAATATAATATATATATATATATATATATATATATATATATATATATATATAAAACAGCTCCACCCTTGACGGAAATTCGAACCTACTCCCACTTTTCTAATGACACCAGAAAACTGGCGTAATGGTGATGCAATTTGTAATTGTGTGTTCTATTCTACAACTGAATTACTTTATGGTAATAAAAAAAGAATAAAAAGACCCGTTAAAAATTCATGGCTGGGTTTTGTTCCCACTAAAACTATAAAGTGTATTTTGTAATCAAAGCTACCATTTTCATCCGAACACAGTATAAATACCTGTATGCATGTGCAGTTAAGAATTTCTATTCATTCCCCCTACAACCCTAATTATGTTAATATGTTTTATGCATTTCCACATGAATGCAGAATTTTATATGTTACTGTGAATTCATACTTATTTTCAATAAATAATTTTGCTGTCAGTTATCAGTAATTTCATTGAACTAACAATAGATATGAGCAGTTGCATATTCCAAGAATCGATTTGATTTGTTAATCAATTAGCATACAATTAATAGATATAAAGACACTTTGTACTTGAGAAGGATAACAACACAATAAAGTTATCAATTCACTTGTCTATTAGTAAGATATATTAATATAAAGTAGTTCAACGAGAATTTCTCATAAATCACAAAGGAATTATCAGCTTAATTACAGAAAGTAATGGTGGCTGCAAATTCTTATTATAAAGCAATTAATCATCTTTATTAAGTCAGTTGGTTGTGTTCCAATATTAAGTTTTACTTTATTATATTAAATTTTTAAACTTTTAGAACATCGATCTGATGTACCAGATTTTTATCGTGTTACAAGATTTATACTCAGAAAAAACAAATTAAATTATGTATGTTATTTAAAATCTTGATTAATCATTTATTTATTTTTGATAATTCTACTTACAACATTATTTCATTTCAGACATAAAATATCTGTGATTAATGATGTTCGTCAATGCTAATATCCTCATTTTATTTCAAAACTCATAATAGAAAAAGAAAATACCGGACTTTTATTTAAAAAATAAGTAATCGATGTGTTAAAAACACCGATGTTTATTGAAGGCACCTTACGCGATCAATAATACTGATGGTAGGTACGATAATATTCTTCTAGCTGGTACGATACTTTAGAAGTAGATCTCTGGCAATGCTGCAAATGCCTGGATGAGAGCAAGTTCCCCCAGAGGGCAAGAGGCGAAACTTGTCCTCGTCCCCAAGAAGGGGAACCAAACACAGAGGTGCCTGCTTACAGGCCATTCTGTCTCCTTGATGGCCTAGCGAAAATAAGGTACCTTACACGATGAATAATACTGACAGTATTCTAAAATATTTACAGAATTACTGATTGTGTACAGTGTAGTATTGACGGATTGAACATAAAACTGACGTTAATCCGAATAATTGATTGGCTGATAAATATTGAAGCAAATACTGACATTACTAGGCATGACAGTATTATTGACCATATAAGGTGCCTTTTAAAATGTTTTACCAACATCGATATTTTTTATTATTATTGGTTGAATAATATACCCGCAGAGGTAGTGACTACGGCTCCTACTTGGCAACGACGACTCCACGGACCCTAGTTACAAAGGCGACAACCCCACCCTACCATCAAAGGGGCTATCAATCCCCGAGATTGCTATAAGAAACTGTCAAGTGGACAACGATATTCTAGCGAGCCGAGGCAGCAGGACAATTTTTAAGAATAGTTCTTAAGTTTAGTCAAAATATTAAGGGTTTTATTATATTTGATTTTATATTCCTATGCTTTTGTAAATGTGCTGTGTAATTATGTACTGTACGTTTCTCGATTAATAGCGGTAATAGTAATTAATTATAAGAATGTTTTGGAATATTTTTGGTTGTTCCTTCAAGTGATTCAAATAAATTTTAAAATCTAATGTAATTTTAAACTTTATTTTGAAAATTATGAATTTCTCGCAGTTGTACGATAAGGTACGATAATATTCCTCTAGCTGGTACGATACTTTAGAAGTAGGTCTCTGGCAACGCTGCACAATCCTCGCTATTGCCAACAAATGCATGGATGAGAGCAAGTTCCCCCAGAGGGCGAAGAGGCGAAACTTGTCCTCGTCCCCAAGAAGGGGAAACCAAACACAGAGGTGCCTGCATACAGGCCATTCTGTCTCCTTGATGTCCTAGCGAAAATAATGGACCGGTTGATAATCAATAAGTTGCCCACTCAATAAGGCTTCCGCAAGAGGCGCTCCACGACAGACGCGATATTGGCGGTAACCAACACCGCCAAGGAGTGCAATATCGGCTCACCAAAGCCACTGTCTGATGGTCACTCTCAACGACAGAAATGGCTTCAACTCCATCCTCTGGAAGTGTGTTAAAGAAGCACTGAGGCATTCGGCACCGATTGACGAAACTCATCAGGGCATGTCTGAGCGATAGTCAGATTAAGTACGAGGGAACCACGGAAGGTCTTGAGTTCCAGATGTCAAGAGGAATCGGTCCTGGGGCATCCGCAATGGAACCCTACATAGGATGGGGCCTAATACATTGGACAACCGAACTCCTCACTGGGCATGGTACCTTCTAGACATACCTGGTGAGGATTGGGAAGGTAGCTACTGCCACCAGATACCCGACGCCGTGTCGCACATCCTAGAGGCCTGCACCCAGTGGGCCGACGAAAGGAACGCAGTAGAGGCCGGGATAGAGGAACGAGCTACCACAGAGGGCATTGGCAAGACGATGCAGTGGCACGA
This sequence comes from Lordithon lunulatus, assembly GCA_963942505.1. Lineage (NCBI taxonomy): Eukaryota > Metazoa > Arthropoda > Insecta > Coleoptera > Staphylinidae > Lordithon > Lordithon lunulatus. Next base: position 48,197,384 of record OZ012666.1, read on the forward strand.
TTCGCAGAGGCAGTCATGTGACGTAAGTTCTAGGACGACCTACAGCAATCCGAGACGACATAGGTAAAAGCTTTTAGTATCGCGAATCGATTAGTTTTCAGAAATGGGATGAAAGATCCCAAAAGGTCCCAACCGCAAACCGCGGCGAGGCGATGATTGCCTCGAGGAGTCATAGGTAGCCGCCCCGTACCTAATACCGGGTGAATCCGATACATTGCGTCAGTTCGTCTTTTGAAGATTCACCCATCCGCTGGGGAAAAATTTACCAAGGTTTACCTTCAAACCGGGTACTAAAGACATGCTTCCAAAAGTAGAAGACCTGTTAGTATATCTTAACCACAGAGGAAACTAATATAGAAGAACTTCACTATAGGATATATGCTGTCACTGCGATAACCACGAACCAACAGAAAATTTGCGAACCGCCAGAAACTAAGAATAAAAATACAACCCCCACATGGGAAACAAAGCTAATGACAAAAACTGATAATATCAGAAAGTAAATTGGTCAACTTACGCTTACCCTGAATCAACAATCAGGCAGGAGTACTAAACTTGCAAGAGTAGTAGAAGCTATAGTAGATAAGTATAGAAACGAAGAAATCCCGACCAAGGGGTATAGATACTAGAAAGAACAGATGCTAAAAGCATTGTCAGAAAATCATGGTACAAGTATAGCTTGCATAGCTGGCGAAAGAGCAAGTAGTTCCAGATGTAAGGTGATGCAAGAATGGCAAATCAGTAAGGTCGATGTTTAAAGAGCAACTACAAAAACCATAAACTGAAAAGCGCTTGGCCAAGAAAATCCGCAAAATTTCTAGCTAAAGAAACTAAAATCTACCCATGAATAACTTGCCAAATGTTATACCCAAATGCTCGAGGACCTACTGAGCATACCATATTTTCACAACACAAGTAGTAACATACCTGCTGTACAAATTAGACTACTCCGTAGACTCATCAAAATACAGACGTACTTGGTATACAAAATCCTGATATCAAGCATCACCACAACCAAAATTCATCATTACCACCTGGAATTAAACAATCTTCTCCAAGAAGCAAATAAATGGAGGTTATACAGAACAACTGATAATAGATTCAGTAATTGTGCTAGAAGCTAAAAAAGCTTTTGATAGCGTACCATACACCTGGCTGTTAGAGCTTCTGAAACTCTACAAGATACAAAAGCACATTACCAATATTCTCGCACATGCAATGGAGAACTGGAGTAGCAACCTGATGCCTAATGCAGCTCAAGTTTACTTCAAACAGGTGGTATACAAATGAACAAAATACAGGCTATTTTTTTCGAAAACAACTAGGTGCAAGTGAACCATCTATGGTACATGAATGACTTAAAACTTTCTCTCACTCAAAACAATAGCTACATGGTCTATGGAAATATGTAAGAAAGTTCAACGACGACATCAACATGAAGCTCGGACTAGATAAGTGTAAGATAAACTGAATGTCCAAAGGGAATGGTTGCAACACGTCGGTTTTGTAATAAATAAGACGCAAGGAATAATTAATGGAATACGAGAGAACGAGACATATTATACGTTGAATACCTGCAGTCAAGGGGCATTGACCACAAAGATAGCAAAAAGAGTAACTACAACTCACTTGAATAGATTAAAAGCCATACTGTAAGCAGAACTTTCACTGAACACACTGAAAGCCGTGACAACTCATTCCACATATACTTACGGGATAATGAAATGGACAGACACCGAGCTGAGGGGCATTACAACAAGGAGGAGTCTAGGAAGTACCGAGCACGCATCCTCATAGTTCCTCAGAAAGATTTCACTTACCCAGAAATGAGGGAGGCAGAGGAATCCCAGCCTCTATAACTCTCACTATAAGGAACTACTAAATATGAGAGACATCTAAAACCAGTAATATGCACCATGCAACTGTTAGTGCTGTTGAACTATGTTGAACGCTGTACGATTTAAACCATTATGCTTATCAGATATAGCCAATGTTCAACAACATAAAAACCTATACAAGAGCAAACCGCTGATGATATTTAGCCTATCTGAATAGAATATAAATGAATTATTTGAATTATAGTAGAAATCCGCTTTATTGGATCCGTTTAATTTTAACAATATCTCTGGATAATGTCGGACCATCCGTCTGTCGCTTGTGGTAAATTTTTCAATTTCGAAAAAAAATCTACTTTATACTATGGATTTTAAAACCAAATTTTTCTTGTTAGAGCATATAAATGGGACCACAAAAAACATCTTGGAATTTTGAATCTAATAAATATAAAGCTAACGACTGCCTTCATTATTTCGGTATAACTTCGGAATATAGAAATAATATTTCGCAGGTTTCTAATCTGATTAATGAAAGTAGATTATGACGAAGTGTACCATGTAAATTTTGACACAACCACAATACCTTATATGTCGCATAAAATTCACAGACAACTACTGAGCTATTTTTTACCATTGCATTAAGGGCGGGATGCGTATAATTTTCTAATCGAGCGAACTGTGAAATTGTACTGAGCAACAATTTACACAGGTTAATAAAAACACTTAGATATTGACTTTGAAACTTATTTTGTAAGAATTTAAGACCTGAATCCATTAATCAACCATATAATGTAGAAGATCGTCAATTCTTATAAAATAAGTTTTAGATTCAAATTCAACTTGCATAAATTGTATGCCACTCCATTTTTAGATTTTTTTATTAAAATCTTAATAGAATATCACAATTCCCGGCAAAAGAAAAGTATAGGCGTGATGCCATCCTAAAACCGTTATACCATATATATCACGGGTGGTCAAAGCGTCGATCGCGTAACTATTCCTAGTCGCCCGTCTGACTGATATGTACACATATTGTTTTATTAATAAACTAATTAGTTTGTGAGAAGAAATCATTATTTTCTCTTATTAAAATAACTGATTGTATTGTCTATGTTTATTTTATATTAAACTTTACTGATGATCGCTTAATAAACATACGATGTTGGTAGACCGCCGGCTATAATTTAAAGAACTGGTCGCCCAAAGTTATGAATATATATGAATCTATTTAGATTTTTAAAAGATATGTCTATCGTCAAACTCAAATTGTAATTGTACTATGTAATGAACTGCGATGGCACATAATGTACATGTCATTAAATAATTCATAACGAAACAGTAGTAGCAGTAGTAGGTTACCGTGGCAAATCAATGGCGTCCATAATTAAACACTGCATAATAGACCTTTAAGGAATGCACATATTTCGTGCTCGACTGCGCATAAAACCATACGAACGAAAGTTTTCTTGTTTAAGAAGATACGATGCCATTCCCAGCGTATTATCATCCAAATAAATCCGTAAATCCGTTATTGAAGAAAACTAATAAAGAAAACCCTGTCTGGATTATACACTGTTCGAAATGCCTTAATCATGGCAGCACAAAAAAAGTATTATTCAATGTTATGACTCTACACGCAATAATAACATTACGATCCATAATTTACAGTTGTCGTTACGGTGAATAATAAACGAGTGCGCTTTAATTAAAATTACAAGGGGGCAGACGATGATGGTGCTTGTGTGCATCAAAGAGGGTGCTGTAGAAGAATCAGCGGCAGTCGTAATTTAGCAACTCTAGAAAATTAAATTGCTCTCCACGATGGCCTACTTCCAACCGCAAATAGAAAAGAATACAAAAACCCTCACACACATCATGAAAGCCCTGGAGACTTCCCTAAACGAATAATGACTTGTGGTAGACAATATTATTCCACTCCATTAAAGAGCGAAGAAATTCTCGTGGAAAGTAACGACCATCTCCGAAAATCCGACAATGAAGTGTACGAAATTTCAAATGGATTATGTCGACGAGGCGACATACACTTGCGGGAACATAGTTTTACGATCAATTACACTTAACAATTTAGAAGTCATTATGATAGCTATTGTCTACGTTATTTATTTACAAGTATAAATATTGTTAGAATGAATGAGGTGCGCGTTTGAAGTAAAATTACTTCCCCAGTTTACAACCGAACCTAACTTAACTAACAATAAACTTCATGTGTTTATATACATATAAGATAAATAGTAGTAGTAGTATTTCTACAATTATTTACTCTTAACTGAAATTTATTTATACTTACTTTATTAGACATTTTATTAGGTGGGTTACGTTCATTAAAAATTACTAGGAAACGTACATACTCATTATTATTGATGTGCAAAATCGAACAAAGCTGGAGATATATACTGTAATGCTTCACATTTCCCGATTTGTATTTCAGCGCCCCCAATTAAATAGATATACCACTGTAAGATGAAATAAATTGAACAAAAGAATATAATTATTATTTACAAAATACGTTGATGTAAAAATGTCAATTATTACAGTTGATGTGTATATATTTTTATGATAGAATACAGTTATTTCTTATTTGATCCGACGTGTTTTGTATAAAATCGATAAGGTATGGAGAAGCAAACGGGAAAAGTTGGAGTTGAAAAACTTTAAGACAATCAAAAAACAGTTTAATGCCGCGAGGATATTTATGGTTAAAGTGGAAGTCGCTTTCGAATTCGAAATATTCATCATTTTGAAATACGGCCTTCCGAAGTGCTAATGGCTTTCTGGAAATATGAGATAAACGAGGTCGTAATTCATAGTTAGGTGCATATTTTGTAAAACTAATATACTAAGGAACTCTACTGATATAGCTTTATAATAAGATAACATATACTGATGTAATAATAAGTAATCTAAACATGTTTGAAGGACCTTATCCGATATATTAAGAAGATTACATCATATTATAAAAACACCCTGTATTTACACTTTTCAGTAAAAAACTAACAATTTTTATACAGCGGGCTGGGTTTACTGGTGATAATTATCGTTATATAGTGAAAATATAGTTAATTATACTTTACGCAACGTGTACTAGTGAATTATACACAATCGCATGACTTTTTGAATTCTATGGTTTGGCCTCTATGGCAAATAAAGTAAAACCTTTAATCGATAATGGCTTATCTTCGAAAAATTAAAACAAAGTTCCGGCAGTAATCACAATATAAAGTGTTCATAAAGCAGAATTTATGTATCTGTTATTATTATAGTTCGTACTTCTAGTACGTACTTCAACACGTTATACAACAATTCAGCTTCAAGCTTTAGTAATATATTTACGCCTAAGTGATCCCGACAACTGCAAAGGGCTAGTTAAGATGTATACGCCTGTAAATTATGTACGTACGAAGTAGCATATGCTAAAATTTAATTACGAGATGAATGGGCTCTAAAATAAACAAAGTTTGTAGATCAATGTTTAGTGCAGTTACGAGTTGTCGGAGTTGTGATGTATATGCATTTCCGTAGAAAATAATATGTATCAGAATTGATTAAAGTTCTGCAAGTTATATAAAACCCAATTATATTCTAGTTGCGTGACTGTCGAAGTTTAGCTTGCATGTAAAAAGTCATAATATTTGTGATGTAGAACCGTAGAAAAAGACCTTTGGGGTTATTACCGAAATTGTGATTAGCTAATTAAACTGTTACATATACAATTTCTACTCTATTTTGAAATATTTTTTATAAATAAATATTAAATAATTATTACTATAATACACTTCACACTCACCGTGTGAAAATACTACATACTCATTACTATAATAAAATATACACGGTGAGTGGCAAATGGCGGATTACCTCTTACGTACGTAGTAGAGGAACATTCATAGAGTCTAGGAAAAGTAGTCTAAAACTCATTTATCCTAAATATTTAAATGTAAATTGCATTGTAGTAGATTCGCCAAGAAATTTGAATACGTTTCTAGTTTCAATTATTTAACAGTAATAAATGCTCGTTTGCCATTGCTGGTCCCCAGCCCGGAGCAGAAAGAAGGAGGGAGATGAGTAACAACCTAGGCAAAAAAAACTGGGTTCAGCTGGGACCCGGTTAGGGCCTCTGCCTAGGGTTACGCAGTGAAAAGCCGTCATAGGTCCGAAGGACAGAGGAAGACAAGAATGTCAATTGTCGGGAGAGCGAATGAACCACCGAAGGAAAGGATTGACAACCCGACAAATATTTTCCTGCCCCTCCAGTTTAGGTGTCCGATCAGTAACCCACACTAGTAGGAAGACATATAAGAAGAGCTAAGGAAACTAAAAATTGCTATAGCAGTGCTGACTGAAACAAAGGTAGGACAGCATGAAAAAGAGGTCAATAATGATATTGCTACGAGGCTAATAAGTATATGGAATCAAAACTCACTGCGAATCACACATGGGTACTGTACAATTCCCATAAATGGATACATACATATACTTGTACAGTGTGCAGGGTGTAAAGTGTAGAGGAATATCCTGCAAGGCGACAATTATTTTCTGAAAGCGAAAATCCTTTTCCCATTGTATACTCAGCAAATTAACGAGATTACAGGGAATAAAATAGATACAACCAAGATAAATATTATATACAACTTAGAAAGTCTAGATAACAATAGTGTCAAAGAACTGAATAGTAAGAGACTGGAAGAAAAGTTAACTCAAAGAAGCTACAATAGCCTACAAGACCATTAAGACTACGATGTACAAGCAATTCACCAAGCAGCACTTGAAGCGCTAGAGCAAGACGAGGTTAGATGTGCACGTGGAGAGCCATATTGGTGGAATGATAATATAGTTGAAGATATAGAAGAAAATAAGAAGAAATACAAAAAATACCTGTTCACAAAATCTGTTCTACCAAGCAAAGAACGAAACCTGGGAGAAAATCTACAGCTAGATCACCTAGAGAATGTTTCCATACTTACGTGAACGAAAACCCACATAAGTGCAGTATGATCCTTTAAGGAGTAATAAACAGGAAAAGTATGCATCTGAGGAAAGACCAGATTACCAAGAAGCATAGCAAAACCAACGTATGGCGTCAGTGACAGGATACCATGACTAAGTAGTAAAAACCATAAAAAACTGCTAGGCCCGGAGAAATAGCGAACAAGTAATTAAATGTGGGGACACCATCTTATACAAACACCTTTCTAGCATATTTCCGGAATGCCAAGAAACCCCGAATGACTGGAAGGAGGCAAATATCACAAGCATACATAAACACGGAAATAAAATTGTAACAACTACCGATGAATACCTGTAATAAAGATATTCAGAAAAAAGTACGGGCAACCTCTGCGAGATAAGAAAGAAAATGAATACAAAGATGTGAAGACCAGGCTGGGTTCCTTGCAGGAAGATCAGTAGTGGACAATCTGTTCATAAGACAACGAGCCTTAAACAGGGCTGCTGTATTTCACCCACCTTATTTAAAATCTACTTGGACCAGTCATTAAATATATGGAAACGCAAAATCAATGGGCTTTCCTCTCGGTGATGATCACCATTTTACACTGAGCTTTGCCATTGATCAGGTAGTAATAGCCCAAGACGACGAAGACCTAGAATATATGACCAGAAAACTAACAAGAGGAGTATAAAGCCTGGGGGTCGTAGGTAAATATAAAAAAGACAAAATACCTAAGTATAGGCGGTACAGAACAACATCTAATAAGAAAATAAAGAATATAATAACACACTAAGCGAAAAAAATATCCCTACAGAATGTAGCCAATGAGGACAGGCACACAATGCACAATGCCTTGGTAGGGAAGGCCACTTACGAATGTAAAGTATAAATTGCCATTCAGTGTTGGCCACACATTTGCTATCAACCGAAATGGAATATTGGAGAAGATAAGCTGAAGATAAAAAAATGAGAAAGTTACAAGCATCAGAATAAGAGAAATAATGGACCTAAAACAAATTATTATAAGCGAGTTACGAACAAAGCAACAAGTGCTAGAAAAAAAGTGCTCCAATGGAACCCACAGGAACGAAGAAAAAGGGGCAGGTCCAGGCCAAGCTGGAGGGAAGAAATATATTCTGGAGACTGGAGACTTCGAGATCAGTGGAGATTGGAAATCGGAAGACGGCGGAGAACCTTATAAACCGATTATTATAATTCCGGTAGGAGATTCCTGAACTGGTTGAAAACTCATGCAATGAGACGTGAAGCTAGCCGAGCAAGAAGGATGGAATAAAGAGCAAGAGCTGCGGGGGCCCAAATTGAATTACTTCGGGAGCAATACCAACTGCTGCGAAAGGAGTTCAGCCGAGTTATTAAGAGCAACTAGGAGACATGTTGGCGCCAACTAAATAGGGAGGATGGCCCGTGGGGCCTCCCCTACAGGCTGGTGATGAATAAAATCGCAGCTCGTCCGCCTGGCCCTGAGGCGACGATACTTGAACGGCGTGAAGGAGGTGCTGGCAGCCCTATTCCCACCGGACCGGAAGTTAAACCCAAATACGATCACAGAGCTGGAAGACCAAGGAGATGCAGAGCCACTCCAATCAGAATGGAGTGAGGATGACGTGCTGGCAACTGTAATGAAGCTGTATATCAGGAAGGCACCTGGCCCTGATAGCCTACAACATGAGATACGCAGCAGGACCAGAACTAATGGGAAGTCTAGCTAAGGTTGCAAACGCCTGTCTTTAAACGGGCCATTTTCTAACGAGATGGAAGCCGGCCAAGCTGGTCCCGCTGCCTAAACCCGGGAAACTAGCAACGGACTCAACAGCCTACCGCCCGCATTGCCTTTTTGAAGGAACAGCGAAGATTCTTGAAACGCTCGTAGCGGACCGTCTCGACAGTTCGGCTTCACCAAGGGGAATTCCGTCCATCATACAGGCATTGAGGATAAGGGTGATTCCAAAACCGCTAACTAGGCTTATCGAAGTATATCTCAGCAATCGAGAAGTGACATTCATGACAAATGGCGTACGAACTCGCTGTAGGTGACACACTCATATTGCCGGACGATGTAGTAGCCGTCCGCGGGCGGAATATTGAGAAGACGGTAAGCAAGACCGAGGAAGCTATGTCAGACCGGATGGCGGACATCGAGCTAAAAATGTTGTACCCAAAACAGAAGTCGCCCTGCTCTTTTCGAAGAGGGGAGATATCCAGTCTGTCACCGAGGTCATTATAATGGGCGAAACAATTCAGATTAAAAGGCAGATGAAGTACCTTGGTAATATAATCGAAACAAACAAGAACCACACAGCTAAAGTGCAAAATACTACCCAGAAATCGTCTCTTGCCAAACAGATGGTTCATGCGAGAAAAAACGTAGGCTGCTCGCAACAGCGTGGAGAGCCAATTACTATATGTCGCACCTGCATGGGTGGATGCAGTTAGGACGAGAGGAAACGGGGATAGGATGAGACGGGCTCTACGCACCAGTGCGATAAGAAACATACGTGCGTACGACGATTTAGAATAGCGCGGGTGAGGCGCTGGCAGCAACAACGCCGGCGGACCTCCACGCGGAAGAAAGGACAAGGGTCTTCCACACAACCAGGGAGGGCGCGGAGCGGACGAAACCAGAGCCCACACTTAACAAAATAGCAGACGAGGTCTCCCTCTACGACAAACGCGATATAGTCTACACAAATCTTCCCTCCAGATAGTTCCACTGCATACGGAATGGCAGACGAGGTGGGACAAACGTGACAAACGCGATATGGACTAGACAGATCGACTGGCTGGCGCAGCTACTGACGGTGTGTTTCAAACGTATTTACACCCGATACGAAAGGTCAGAACACCCAAGTGCCAATAGTACGACCAGCCAGATAACCCGACTCATACCCTATACAGATGCCACAGATGGCACAAAGAAAGGACTGAAATATGGCTCGGCCTGGGGGAAGAAGGACCTCGGCGTCGGTCGGACTTGAGAATCTAATGACAGACGCTGACAAGAACTGGGAAGCGGTCAGGAACTTTGCAAATGCCGTCATGATGTTTAAGTTAAGCGACGACCTCCTGAACTGAAGACACGACCACTAACAAAGAGACGCGACTAACTGACCAACGCCAAATAGGGCTTAGATTGCCTCTGAGGCGCGCAAGCCCCTTGTGCTAGAGCTTGAGGATGGTTTTAGTCGGTAGGCGCCCCGGCGAGAATCCGGGGTGAATTCGACACTACCCATGTCTCTAACACTAGGAGGTGATAGTTAGGCATTGTGCTGAAGATTTCTGTCTCACAGAACAAAAAAAGGTTGAAAACTCGTTCTAGCAACTACTACGCCATGCCTTTAGGTGGTGAGATAATATATCATTTAAATTAGTAAATGGAAACGATAAAAATACATTTTTGAGTGTATACACCTAGGACAGGAGTCGGCAAACTTTTGAAGCGAAAGAACTAAATTTATCCCTTGGAAAAATTAAATTTGATTCGAGAGCCATACTTTTTTGGTTTTACGTAATGCATACATATTAGTACACATAAAGTATTATTTTCCACTTTTTTGAAATTGTATTTCTGATGTGCCGCACGCTTGTAGCCAGAAAGCCGCACTTGGCTGACCCCACATCTATACTAGAATCGCCGAAGCAATGGAGTGATTTCGTGCCCTATCCACTCCATGCGCCCGTATTACTCTGGACAAGCAAATATAAATCCTTTTTTTGCGGTTGACACAAATGAACTGAGAAGCAATGCCGTTGCCCTGTGTAAACTGTGTTCTTGAAATTTACTCACCCGCCTTTGCGAAGCCAATAAGAAGAGGGGTCTGGAAAATTATGCCAACATCACGCGTTTTTATTAATTGCTTCGACGATTCGTGTATAGTCTATGCAATTTCCGGAAAGAATATCTAAATAACTAAGTAAAAAATAAATATGTTGCAAATCATTTGTATAGTGAATGATGACTATACAAGTCTAAAAGAAGAAACAAAGTAACACCAAAATACGGGAAGGTTTTTCCAAAAACAAAAGAAACGTACTACTAACGAGAGTTAAAGAATTCTGAATCAGCCTGTAAGTAGTAGAATTAACCATAGACTAAACAGTCACTGATTAATTTTTCAGTATTACAGATTACAGTAAGCATGTTTATTCCTCAACTCAAGGGACAGCAATGTATAATAATAAAACGCCCTATAGAGTGACCATTGCCTTTTTAGCATGTTATTAACACGGAGTATTTAACTACGTTTAAATGAATAGGGGAGCATATTTTAAAAAGAATTCCACTCTACAGAGCGATGAAAGATTTTGACAGTTCGACACAAAGAGAGCCACCCCTCGCCAAGTGAACGCAATTTTGCGTTTTAATGAAAGGAATGAGAAATTAAATTCGTCTGCAATAATAAATGGAATCCGTATCGCTTTAATACATCCAAACGATATCAAATAAAAAGCCTTTGTGTCAAGTTTGAATCGAATTCCTGTCGCCGACGAGTAAATACTACTTCCGACGTGGTTTTACGTTACAAACGCAAAAGTTTTCGAGTGCTCTGAGCAAATCGGGCTTAATATTATTCAAAATCTATATCGCAAGCACCCCCCATGCGTGATTCTTCATCTGTGTGAATTGTGCGGGCGCCAATCTTTACAGATCTAAACGGTCACGACCTTCGCAATGTGGGGGAGTGCGGTTTTCTCATGGGAATAAAACAGATCAATAAATAATTTGCACGTACACCCGACTATACTTGTGAGGCTCTGATTGCAACCGCACTAATGGAAAATACGGCATTTGGGGGCTTGTTATTTGCTGGGGGATTTTTCAAGAGTTGCCAGAGCGGATCTAACAACTTCAACAACAATGAGCAATCGGAGGTTAATTGTTTTTTAATGTTTAAAGATTATCAATCATTAATATCCCCTGTTATTTATGCTCATGTGTCAGTAAAAAGAAAATTATTTTGATAGCTGTGATGTATTTTTCAATCATTGAATTTAAAGCATATACTTCTCACTAGAAGCAGTGTTATCTCTATGCTATAAATATTTAAAGCAGATGTACGATATTTATTAGAGTACTAGTTATCATTGGAATGTTCTACACATTTAAAATGTAGCTTAAAAATATTAGTTCATCGCCGTTTATTCCTAAAATTGTTTTAAATAGTAGAATAAATGTTTTCGAATTTCACCGGAATAGGAAATTTTAATTCTATCCCTTATTTAAGTCCAAAGGGTTACCTTAGTGATAGATTGAAAGAGAATACCACGTTTATTTAAAGAAAATAACATACATTTGTTTATGCATAGCATTATCATATTTTGTTTATTTTCTTTAAACGGGCCATCGATTCAAAGTCTTTCGGCCCATAGTGGTAGATTTTGTGTATATACTTTAAAATGTTTACATATTTTCCCCATTCATTTACAATTTATAACAGTAATACGATTATGATATCAACATTTATAAATAGTATTCATCAACAGTGTTGCGTGTTGATTAATAATGTTTACGTAAAATGTTGTCACCTACATGCTACAAATTGTACTGACATATTTGGTCTAATTTTATTTATTTTTATTTATTTAAGAATTTTTCAAGGTGTATCAAGTCATTTTCAAATTTGATATCTTTTAAGAATAATCTTAAATTATTTATTTATTATTTTATTGTATATTAAACTGTAAATGAATTCATAAATGAAATCCATTAAAAGCTTTCTCTGTTCTATAACTAGAATTATTTATTTGCTTTATGTATTACTGTGACGTATCTAAAATGTATTTACAATTGTATTGTTTTAATTCACAGAAAATGAAAGTATTATTATTATTATTATAAAATCTCTTTTTATATCTAAAAAGTATCGTATATATGAACATGTTTCTTATTGCGTTCCGAATCGTTTTAATAAAGATCATTCCGATGTAAATGCAGCTTCAATATTACTCCCGAGAAAATGAAAAGGTATTTTCATTTTATATCAAGACGTCGTCGATTTAAGAGTTAAGAACGAGCGATGTGAGTAATTGACGTCACAGAATTGAAATAAACAGCACCAAGGAAAATAAAATCAGCATATTTTATATTAAATTTGCTTGTCGAGTATTCACTCTTGTGTATGTTTGATGCTGTTTACTGGTAGACAGAGTAAAATGCGTTTTGTGCTGGAATATGTAACGTAATGCTAGAGACGTGCATAATATTTCTATGAAATTCTTTAGAAGACACCGATGAGATTTTGTGTGAGAGTTATTTGTGTATTTTGTGAATAAACTAACTTTATAGTTACATTTTCGACTCAAACTGATATTAAGGTCAGTTATTGCTTTAACATACGACATATGGATAAAGTATTGTCAGTATTGTATTCGTAAAAACAAACCTTCTGGGCATATAGTCTGTTTTTTGAATTGACAGACTTTTGGGGCTATGTTTATTGAAATATTGGATATTCGATCTGATCTATCTTAGTCTTGTTGAATAGTTGTGGGTAGAAATTCAAGCGGAGAACTCTGCCCTTAGCTAATGCATTTTTTTTACTTTAAACAGTATAATCACGAATATATTAAAAACCGTAGAAGCTAGTATATGCATAGTGCTTCGGAAGGCAGGAAGGCTGAACTATCCTGCAGTAGCATACTAGGGAGCTATCTGGGGAAAATCGGAGTGTCAAAGACGCTAAAAAACCAACCCGATATATTGATAGATAGAAGCTAGTATATAAATATATAAACTGCTTTGTGAATCAACCAACCAAACATGAGCCGTGATTTTATTATTATCATTTAATGACGAAGCGTTAAGGGTGGGATCATGGCCAGAACATAGCAGAGACAAATAAAGCCAGTGTGTACGGCCTGATTTTTTTGGGGCTCAATTACACCTTTTACTTTGAAAAAAGAAATTGTTAAAAAATAAAAGTTTATCCTTATACTCAGTTTTGTGTGGTCTATTTCTTGTAGTCGGCGAGGCTGATAAAAAACGATTCTGTATATTTTTAAAAAACATTTGAGTCGATCCATCGTCACTTCTGAGTTATATATTTTTTCATTGTAATAAAATATGCGAAATTTTGTAAACCTGTTTTAGCCGGATTTTCTACCGACAGATCCCCACCAGCAAACTAAATAGGACTAAGATAAATCAGATAATAACCGAATTCGAAATATTGTTGTAAACTATACGGTTGGTTTTAGATTTATTTTATTCAACAAATAATGTTACTTCTGATATCTTGATAATGAAATGTTTTAAGTCACTTGTTCATATGAACTTTTTGCTTATAAGTGTATTTTATATGATGTGTTTAATTTTTAAGGGCTATGTTTTAACCATCAGTCATGGGGATTACATGACAATGCCTAGAGCTTAGGCGAAACTAGTTGTTACAACAATAAAATAGCGGTACAAAAACGTTGTACTTAGATTTAACTCCTTGATCAAACATTAATTACACTACTATAAGTAGACGTCACAGCCATTCGATTTGTAAATTGAAAGATGTTCGATATAGTATTTTTTAAAGTAATAACTAAATGTTACTTACTTTGGTATGTTCATGAGGTATTGGAGTAGGTGTTTGTAGTCTTCAGGTTTCGCTCTTTCCCTACGAGGACTGGCGGGGAAGGACAATACAGGACCTCCCCGCCTGTCCCTGCCGCCAGTGAGCACCACGAGTCGCTCCTGAAGCAAAGGCATTAACTCCAACGCACGCTGTCCGTCCATCCTATTACTTTCTGAAACAATGAAGAAAAATTAGTTATATTCTAAATATAAAAGTGTATGCAGTAGCGCGCAAAACTCCCTGTATGAATGTAAAATTAGATCAATACTACCAAATTTATTATATCATTATACGGTACGGTATTAATGTCTCTAATCTTATTTGGAGTAAATTCCATCTTAAATAATTTTCGGATATCGGATGTTAACAAAATTCAAGTAATATTCACTTTAACACGCCGAAATAGTTGTGTGGTTAGCACACAAAATTATGAACGGGCGGCCCAGGTAGTCGGTATCATTTTTCGTTGGGATAGAATTAACGACACTCATATATGCATTTTTTTAACACACGGCAGAAGGACCCAAATGTATAGGCAGTTACAGAATTGTAAGAAACATAGTACTTTACTTTTCGCAAGGAACATATTTTTGATTAGGCTAATAATTAGTTGTCACATTATAGATCTTTATGCCATAACTATCATAACGTGTGATATGACGATTCGAGATTAGAATATTATCAACCGAGACCCAAGGTTTAGAGGTGACCAGGGCTCCATAAAACTTTAAAACGGCTCTATCATAATTTGCAGTTACGCTGCGTATATCTTACGTTTTATCAACTATCAATGATTATCACAAAACGCAATAAAATTATTAAGAACACTAGAAGTAATAATATTAATAAACCATAGTAGACAGGTGACACTTTTTAATGGTTCACGATCCTTTACACCAACGACGGTGATATTGTGTTAATATTCTAAAACATAAACGTCAGCTGTCGATTTTATGCATGTCTCTCTATCCTCAACATTTTCAAAAACGTTATTTCCAAGCGAGTGTTGTTAATGATATTCAGAATAGGGATATTGGTGCGTTGGAGTCACATAAGAGCGACATTTAAATGAATGCCATAAAGTGTGTTATTATACAATGACAGTAGATAATAGTATATTATACAATGATAGTAGATAATAGTATATTATACAATGATAGTAGATAATAGTATATTATACAAGCATGTAATATAATTAATTATTCCCGCTGGGAAGTACTACACGAGCGGCTATATTAAACTCGAAAAATTGGGGTTTGTAGTGAATTGTAGATCACAATTAAGAGTTAAGAGCAGTGATTCTCAACCTATTATTCTTCACGGTAAACTTTCGATAATTATAAAATTTGGCGACACACTTTTGATCGATCCTTTCCATGATACATTTATTTAACATACAAAATTATTTTTTATATGTATTCGTAAAATTTGGAGGCGCACTTCTAGAAACTCGCGGCGCCGTGGCTGAGAATCACTTATCTAGAGAAATTGCTAATGCATAGAGTGCAGCGCAAAGAGAAGACAGCTGGTGGGAAACGAGAAAGAAAAATGGGAAATATGGACAGAAATTGTAGAGATGGCACTATCACATGTATAACAACATGTTGGTAGAAAATGTAGGAGAAAGTATAAGATAATACCAAAATGGATTTAGAGCGGGAAAGTCAGTGGTGGACAAGTTATTTACGTTAGGTCAAATTACGTCAATTTACGTTATGTAAATCCAGGCGGAAAGATATGGGCACAAAAAAGGGAAGATCGATTTAAAACAGGCTTATGACAGAATAAGACGAACATTACTATTCAAAGCACTAAGCGACATTTGGGTGAAGGAAAAGCTACTAATGATGGTATAAGTCACATTAAGGAGAATAGTCAGAATACGAGGAACCCTATCAAAACTGTTCAAGGTAAAAAAAGAATTAAGGCGAGGAATTGACTTTCCTCGATGTTATTTAACGGTGAGTTAGAATATATTATAAGGAAGGCTAACATAAAATGAACTTAATTATTATACCAAAACAGACATCAGTGGTTGGTTTTTGCGGATGATTTTTTAATAGTAGGTACCAAAATCCAAAAGTGAATTGGAAATCATAGTAAAGCAATTAGAAAAAGAAGCTGCATTCATGGGATTACATTCAAATTAAGGCAAGACATGACGGATAAGGAAGAGAGAAGAGAACTAATATATGATGTACTCAGACACGGTATGAATAGGACACCAGAAATCAGAAGAAGAAACTCAAAACAAACTGATGGCTGGAAATAGAGGTATACCAGTGCTCAGTAACATATTAAACGGAAGAATAATATCAAGTGGTAATATATAAAAGTGTAGTAGGACCGTGTGTAATGTATGGAAGTTAGGTGTTTACAATGGGGAAACAGGTACGTTCCTCTCCCCTGCTCGCAGCATATTGTATGGGACAGGAAGGTACCACGCCAAAAATATATGGTGATAAAAAGGTACTGAAGAACATTGCGGGACAAACACTAAGGTTGTTAGGGCATGTAAAAAGAATAGGAGACACCAGAAATTCAAAGAATGTTAGAAAATAACATAGGTGGCCACAAGCAAAAAGGCAAAAGTAAATAAAGAATGTCAACAAAGAGTGTAAAATTACCAATTCGAAAGAGAAAATAAGACAGAAAGGAATGGAAGAAAATAATTAACAAACCCATGGGCCTGCTATGCTATATTTATGGCGGAGTGAAAAATGAGGTGTTTATTATATTGATATTTTAACAACGTCAGACTATACATGACTATACAATATATACATGATATTTCACATAAACAATGCATACATTGTTTAATAGTCCTGAACAAATATTTATCTTAAATTTATTAAACCAGGACGTTCATTATTTAGAGTTGAAAGTTCTTCTGATATCCATGGATTTCTGTTACAAATTTGTAAAGCATTTTAAACGTGAGTTAATCAATCTCAAAAATGCACACTCCGGTGGGACTTGACCCACGTCTCCAGTTGTCGTTATGTTACCAACTACCCCCACCTACATACTATACAGTAATTGGTAGATTCTTTATTTCCTGGCTGGAATCTGGTTTTGCTGTAACTGTGGCCACGGCTAACCTGCTGTCACAATATTGATTTCCTTCTTTCTATAGTTTCGTAAGTTTGCGTAAGTTTTAACGCAACGTTGAATTGTGATGGTTTCTGCTTGGAACACTGAGGTATATTCGCCCAGCTGGAGACTTATGTACACTCCTATTCCTGTTATTTTGTTGGTTTTAGATCCATCGGTAAACCAGATTGATCCTTTAAGGTTCAGCATGTAGCCACATTTTTCCTATGCTGCCCTGTCGGGTATTGTTACCTTGTATAGTTTCGTCATGTGGAGTGTATTTATTGTCCTGCCGGGACGCAATATTAGAATGTATTCTTCTGTTTTCCCCTAACGCAAGTTGCGTGTCGCCTGTACGTAATTCGTATGACATCCCCATGACGTTAGTTCTTTAGATTGTTATATTGGCCTATGTCTCTACTTGAATGTGAAGTGGAGGCAGGTCCAACATAACCTCCATTGAGGCGGTGGAGGTTGAGTCCATTGCCCCTAGGCAGGCTACTCTTGCACTTTGCTTATGAACTCTCAGGCTTTGTGCCACCAGGTTGTTGGTGCCTAAGTGATAATGAGGCCTATTACTTTGTTCGTAATATTTGTCACATGTGGCTTGAAGGTCAGTTTTGAGTTTATTGGTAGATACAAACATCAACAATAGCCGTAGGATCAATTCCGGTGAGAAAGTGTGAATCTTTGAGGTGAATAACTTTCTACTCTTCTGAACTGAAACTTCTAGAACTGCTTTAAAAATAGTTTGTTTTCATATTTTTTCTTTGAGGGTGAGATCAGGCTAATGCTTATATAATTGTTGAACTTTTACTACCTGAAAGAGAGTGTTGACTATTTTTATCGAACTAAATTTTTGTGTGGCAGCACATATATACTTAAGGCCCAAATTATCAAGTTATAAAGTTGTATTGAGCTTTAAGTATGCGACATATAATTTAAATAACTTAAAAAACGCTTTACTAGTACCTCTGACATTTAAATTAAAACTACGAATTATGTTTAGATTTTCTTTAAAAAAATTAAATCCAACAACAATTTCTATTTCCAATGTATGCATTAAATGCTATTTTATTGCAGTATTAAAAAAATCGATTAAAAATAAAAGTTCAACAATTACACAATAAAACAAATGAAGCTGTGATTCTACGCGTAAATATTTGTATGTATTACTTTGGAATAGTGCCCGACATTATGTTTTGTATTTTAATTTTAGATTATATTTATGATTTTTAGAATTTTTGTCGATAGTTATAAATAATATTGCTTTAGTTTATCATTCCAGCTTTGTAAATAAATAAAATGTTTTATAATGTATTTTTGTATGTAATTTTCATATATTACCTGAAGATCGATGACTATATGAGTAATAAATTAATTTAAAAGCAATATTGATTGTACATTTGTAAGTAGAATATGACATATCGTTAGTTTGTACTCAAATGAGATTTCTGTTGTTCTGCACAAATTGCAAATGTGCACTCGTGCCAGGTGATTGCAGATTAGTTCGAATTCCATACGAACCAAGGAAACTATTCTATTATTTACAACATCACGAGTTTATTAATATATTACTATTATTATTAAACGATAAAAATTAAATGTGCTCCTATACTGTTTCATTTATAAATTTCAAATCAATCACTCTTAGGCTCGGTTGTATAAAGCAAATAACTCTCGAGTTAATTCCCAATCCGTCACTTTTGACCACCTAGACATATAATGCGACGTTGCCATATGTAAACAGAGGTACATGATACTATGAAATGGAAACTTAACAATCATTTATGCAACAGCTTACAATATCGTCACGGTTTATAGTTACCTCACTTTTTACAACCTCAACTTGGTTATTTACGTCTATTCAGTATGTCTAACTATCGACCGAATACGCCAAATATGCCAAGCGTGTTAAAAATAGATTTTTTTGTAATTTATTTCAGATTATTTTTATACTAGGTGCAATTCCAGTCATTTGACGGGGTACGATAAATACATTCTTTCGCCGACTCAGAGCGTATATGAAAACTATTTAAAAAAATACTTTTTGTCCTAAGACAAGTCATTTCCCGTAATGATTGGCGATTGAAATGTTATTTCCCGCACTAGTGCGGCTAATGAGCCAGTGGCGCCGACTCAAAATTCGCTACCAAAGTAAATGATTTAATGTGTTTTTATAAATATGAGAATACATGCAAGCACAGCATATATCGCTTATATTTCAAATAGCATTAAAAATTAACGATATCATACTGAACAAATGCAATTTTGAAGAAAATATAGATTTTAAACTAAGTGTAATTGGTAGTGTACGCCAACGTACTTACTGACATCCTTCACACATATGTTTGAAATGACATAAACTATTTTCAGTTAAATAACTTTAAATAAATATTTATTTCTTAGTAGAAAAAATCAAATACATTATTCGTGCGATATGGCTTGCCTTCCTGCACTAAGAATGTAAATTACTATTCTACTATACTTCCAAAATATTTCAAACGTAGTACTTTCCATTCTTCTTCTTCCTTTAACTATTCATTGAATGTGTTAATATTCAACTTTAAGATGACCATCTGTAGTTATAAATATAAATGTATTTTTTAAGATTGTTTCAAAATCTGTCCTTTGTGGATTACTATCAATCAGGGGTGGACAACTTTTGTGTACATATGATCGACTGTTTGTCTTAAAAATGTGTCGTGATCGACTTATTTAAGTAGTCTAATCGGATTCTAAGTTAAAACATTGCGAGTGATCTACCAAAATTGGCTTCGCGATCGATCGATCTACTTGTTGGCCACCCCTGCTAAATATAATTAAATTATTTCCTCAAAACCTTAAAAGATTACAATAAATTTAAACTAATTTATACTCAAATTTGATATTATTTAGAAACACTTTTTATTACTACCCTCGAATTCGAAACCACTTTTGCTCTGATAGTACAAAAAACGTAAATGACAGGTCTTCGCTTTTATATATAAGGATATATTGAGATATATTTAACTATTTGATATTTTAAACTATTCATAAATTTCTCGATATTCTGCAAACTCACAAGTGGTAGTTTTTCAAATTTAGTATTTTTTTAATATGTTAGAATATTTCATGATTGTCGGAATTTCCAGTAGGATTTTTTTTCGATATTTGATTTCTTTTGTCATGATTTACTGTAATATTTTACTTAAATTTCTTTAAAAAAAAGTTATGGCATATACATTTAATTTGTAACTAGCTATTGACCTTCAGATTTGTCTGCAGTGTGTTAGTGTATGTGGGTGTTTAGGCAGAAAATCTTCCCCGAGAACGTTAATTGTATCCCTACAAGAAATGCTACCAAGACAGCATTCGAACCCATGCCCCTGACTGATGATAATCGAGGGTGTTAACCACTATTTTGATATATATATATATATATATATATATATATATATATATATATATATATGTGATCAACAATTGAAAAGTAACATGATTATAAATTTGCTAGTAGAACATGGCATATTGTCAATTTCCACTCGAATTGCAAATGTGCTCTCGTGCCGGGCGATTGGAGATCAATTCGAATTCTATACGAACAAACGAAGCTACTTTATGCATACCATTATTACAGAACAGCACGATCTATCATTGACCACTCCACGATTTTATTATTATTCTACTCTACAGTATTAAATACAATAATAACGTGCACATAAACTGTTAAGCTATAAATTTCAAATATATCACACTTATTTATTTACGTCTACCCAGACATATCACCCGACAGTATGTCCCACTATCAACAAATACACCGGATGTGCCAGACCGTAACTGATAACACAAACAATCGCCCGTCCCGCATTGTTTGCAGTGATTATTATGCAAGAATTGCTATACCGTTACCATACCTGACCTACGCCGTTCCGGAAAGCACCGTCCACAAAATAAATTAATCCATGTATATTTATATCCATAGAGTGCTAGTCAGCGTTAAGTATCAGGTGCACGCTACTTTTTTTTATTCAACGAAAGCACGATCTGCAACGGCAATTAATGTATGTAGACTTGCCAAGATCATTAATCAATATCATACGGATATAATTAAGTCCAAGCGCGGTAGTAGAGGCGCAAAGATTTCGTCTTTATAGATGTAATTAGTAAAATATTAATGGCTGCATCAACAAATTATAAAATAAACACATAGATTAAGAGGGCGGGAATGACTATTAGAGAATTCTAGGAGACTTCAATCACAAAGCGATGTTAGAATTTCGTATTTTCTACTGAATTAATTGTTATTATAGTACATAAATATTTTCATATTTTCGATTGGGGTTATAAATAGTATCTATTTCAAAAAGGATCGGATTCTTTTTTAGAAAGCATTCAATAAAGACAACTGCATCAAAAGAACGTCCATACTGGAATCGTTTCTAGTTATCTTCGCCTATAAAATTATTTATTCGTATTCCCCAGCTGCGTTTAATAGTAAAAATGATAAATAACGCGGAAACTTAATATTAACATTAGATTATTTGTCGTGTACTAACATTGTTTATTAGTGCAAACAGGAAGAATTTCTTGGTAGTTTTACTACAGGCTATATATCAATGAGTAAAGTACTAACTATATTACCTGTAAATATTTATAATAAGAAACTGTACAACGTAATTGGAATGATAAATTAATATACTGATGCGTTTATGCTGATATAAAATTAGAAACAAGACAGGATAAATCAGTAGAAATAAGGGTTTTTTTCACCCGTTTTAGGTCATGAAATAAGCACACTTACTTTACATTCAGTAAAGCGGGATTTACAAATTATTTTGTATGTTAAAATTTAAAATATGTTCCGCATTTCTTAAGCACTCGCACCCTTTGTCATGTATTTTAAAACCCCATATTTCATCCGTATGAGGATACGGTTGTACAGCGAAAGAATTGTCACCGTGCAATAAACAATATTTGTAAGTTAAAACAACCTACGTTATTATTTATATATTTACTTTTTATTACTTATTTAGTCACACTAAACAATATATCCTTTTTCTAATTTTATTTCAGCATAAACACATTTATATTCGACGTTTCTAGTATTACAACAAGCACTTACAACTCATTATCGAGAAGAAATCTCAACGAAGCGCTGGCACATCATTACAAAGATACCGGAACTAATTTAATTTAGGTTTTCAGCTACAAATAGTCCGTGCAAAACGTTTACTAAGCACAATTCATGTGTTATTGAAGAGTTGTGGGGGAATTTTCGAATCTACTTTTACAGTTTTCAAATATTTTCTATGAAGTTAAGGTAATTTCCGGGTGATTAAACGCAACTGAACTTCTTCCTCGACAGGCCTCACGGCTGATAGCCCTATAAAGATGGAAGTTTTTGTTGTAATTCACACTTAACTACTACAATATGGCTACCCTTGACTCTCCTATATGAAGAAAACCCAATGGTATATTAGTAAGAGCACGTCCAGAATTACCACAATATCGACGTGTTATGTTTGCAAGGGTGGCATGCTTTTCGTTGAAAATCCAAATATGCGTCACGCTATAAAATTCAGATTAATCGTGGCATATGTATATGCCATAAAGATATTATAAAAATTTGAATTTCACGCAAATATGTTCATTGAACTAATACCAGATATATAGCATAAAGCGGATATGATAAACGAATATACAATACAATATTTAAAGCGCCCTCATCCCACCACTCGAAACTTCGATTACGAAACGCACGATTTGTTTCATAAATCCCTACAAATCCGCCCACTTGAAGGGTGGCTGCGTACGGCGCCCCAAATGGACATTCAATAATTCAAGTTTAATCGACGCCACGTCGCTGTCATAACCAAATTACCGTGCGAGCGTCTATCCGGCGATCGAATGCCTCCCTCCATGGAGCAGTGCCAGCTGTGCGGGCGCCGCTTATGCCACCCCGAGCTGCCGCCGCCACCCCCGGATCGGCTGCAGCCCGCCATCGCCAACGCCGCTATTAAATCACTGAAAACTCAAACGCCATCTCGCTGCACAAATATTGGTCCGGCACACTTCTTCCATATTTTATCACTGCCCGCGTAAACACACGCCGTTCAATTAACGGGCGGGACACTGTATTATTTAACTGTTGTTACGAGTTTATGAATTTATTTTCAATTTATAGAACTGTTTCAGGTTTCAATGCAGTATATTCATTCACACTTGAGTATATCTTTCGAAACGTTATTTATACTTTTAATTAGTTACGACGCGCGCGAATCGCTTCCGCTGATGAATAAATGATGAGATGAAAATGTTGACCGATAAATATTTATCTTACCGCGCTGTAACCTGGATTCATTTTAATACGTGAGAATTATACAACGGATCAGATGCAACGTGATACGGTTAAAACCGCAGTGAAATGTAAACTATTTTATTATAAGTTAGGCTTGACAAATGAGCACGATTCGATCGAAACTATAGTCATATATACTATACAACTAGTGTGATATAAAACAAAAGTGAATTTATTAAAATGTATCACGAAATGAGATCCTTAAAATCTATTAAATCTATCATAACAAACTAATTTTAATATTTATAATTTTATATCAACTGTGAATTCACACAATAAAAATTTATTTATGAGAATTACAACCGCCTACTGTGGCAGAAATAAAATGTTTTTCCTTAAAACCTTAAAAAACTTAATTTGATTCAATTCATAGATAATTTTTAATAAATTTGAACCGGTAACCGGTCACTCTCCCTCTAGCATTACGTCCCTCGTAGGGATTTTTTCCGCCTCCACAATCCTCCACCATCCTTCGTTAACTTATTGACTCTATATTGTTATGTTTCAAATGGCTACTATTTCAAATTTACTATCGGTAACTTGCTAATCATGAAGATATTGATGAACATTGGTTTATATTTTATATCAGTTGAGTAAATTAATAAAACCACAATTACTTTGGTTGTACAATATAAATATCTTTTACGTGACTAGTTTCGGAAACTCAATTGCAAATAAATTGTATGTACATACTAGTAATCGTATTATTCTTTTCTTAAAGTTTGATAATAGTGAGATTAAGAGTTCCCGAAACTATAGTCACGAAATAAATATGTCTATTATACAAACAAAGTAATTTCGTTTTTATTAATTATAATACACAATTTATAACAAAGTAGAAGCTTCAGCACAAATAATATTAGTTGAGTGTTGCAACGCGAACTTTCTGAGAATATGTATACATCCAATATTGTTTGCATAGTGTTAGAAGAGGTGATTCTAGTTTTAAGCACCTTAAATGTACTTTAAAGTTTGTATGCCGCCTTTACTATTTTATGCAGTATAATGACCACGAGTTATGTTTAAATCGTTAATTTCAAGCAACGTACCAAGAACTGTAATTTGATATGATTAGTTTGAAATAATCGAAATGGATTAATTAGTTCAATTTAACACTGACGAAATTGCCCTTAACAACTCATTACAAAGGTGTAATTCACATTCAACAATTGCATATAAGTTCTTTATAAAATTAATTATATATAGAAAAGAAACAACTAAACTGGTGGGGACATTTAATTAGGATGGCCAAAAAGAATCAAACAAAACAGGTATGGGAAGCAAGAACTGGAAATAAAAGAAGAAGAGGTAGACCAAGAAAAGAGTGGGACAACTAATAATAATCAAGAAAGGAAAGACAGTCAAGCAAGCAAGAGAACTGGCGAAGAACAGAAAGGAGTGGAAAGAATTTACAAATGTATAAACAACAGTAATTGTAAATTATAACGTTAATAATATAAATGTAATAGCCTACACCGAAAGGTAAAAGGCAATAGATAATATATAAAATTAATTAATGTAAGAAAATAGATTAATCTGGAAAGATTTCCACTTAATAATAAATCAATTTATTTTTATTTAATATCGGGAGTTTATAAGTCCAACTCTGGATAATGTTGGAAAACTACAATGATGATGATGAATGCAGACGATAATTGCTAAGTCGCGCGTATCGCTGTTTAAACAGGAACCCATCTTAATGATTATGTATATTACGAAGGCGGTATAATAAGTGTGGCAAAATTGCAAAAGGGCTTCACAATTGCAAATATCATATGACAAATGGAAATTGGCATCTTTCACTAAACCACATTAAAACATCGGTCGTTCACTACAGATTTTACAGTCATTGAAGCATATATCCAATCGAATTGCTTGTAGCAATTGAAAAAAGTGAATTTCGTGTCTTGAAACTTTTTTTGCATGGAAAAAATATTACACAAACCGAGACAAAGCATTAAATATTATGAGGACTCTTCACCATCGATTAAAATGATTCTCAAGGGGTTTACTGATGTTCGATGTGAAGCGTTTAAAAACTCTCAAATGAAGTCACCACACACGAAATGGTTGAGAAATCCAGGATAGTGATGGACGATCGGAGACACAGTTCGCGAGATTGGCGAGGATGTGGGCATCTCAATCGAACGAGTACAGAAGTCTATTCTGTAAGTTCAGACCGGTCAAGTAAACAAGGCTGGTTTGTTACCCATGTCATCCAAATAAACAACTGTTTCAGCGTTAGTAACACCATTGATTAATCATCACATGATTAATCAATGGTATCACCCCCACGCTTTGCGGACGCTAGTGTAGTACTGTCAAATGTCACAAATGTGTCAAAAGTAACGTATAATAGTAAAATAAATAATAAATTTGTGAAATTTGACATAAACCAGTATTACATCAGCGTCCGTGAATCGTGGGGCGTTACCAATACTGAAACAGTTGTTTATTTGGTTGCTATGAGTAACAGACCAGTCTGCTTGTTTACCACACCGGTCTGAACTTACAGAATACACCCCCAAAACATTTTGCATAATCATATATTATTAGATCACCCAGCTCAGTGCCCTAGTGGTTAGAGACGCAATCCTTCTCGTACTGAGCATTGGGAGCCTGTCTAAACCCCATCGGGGCGAAATTTCACCGAATCACCTTTCATAGTTGTTCTTAAAGTTAAGGTAAAGACCGGGTAATTACACACCTCTGAGCTTCTCCCTTTACCAGCAGAAATACCCTCGGGCTAATAATAATAGCTGAATAGCTGAATTTCTGCGTCGATTTATAATTGTTGACAAAATATGAATCTATCACTATACACTACTATACATCGGAGACCACAGAACAGTCGAAACAGTTTATTTTTCTCGGTGAATCGGCGTCGTAAAAGGCAACGATGATTTAAGCGGCGAGTTTTATTGCAACTTATTGGACCGTTTCATCAAAGATTTCAAAGATAAATGATGCGATTTGACGCGAAATTTTACATCATACCGCCCTCGTATATCAACCATCTAGAACAGGGATGAGCAACCTTTTTCCAACGGGCCGTCTACAAATTCAAAATGTGTGGACCACACGTAAGAAACTTTAACATATAAACACTGAATGACACACTCAAATTTAATCTTTATTAACAAAATAAATCTAGTATAAAATATCTTGTGTGGGCACCGCACGACTTTCCGAATTCATTACGTAATTAATATTAAATCAAAATTTAAAATATTTCGGTTCGATTCACGTATTACCGTTTCTTTTACGTTTTCACATTTTCTCATATACATACACACAGACATTTTCAAAAAATAGTATAGTTCCGACTATATTTGACATGAAACGTAAAGAAAAGTCAAAATTAGCAATTCGAAAATGTTCGCGATAAAATACCTTCCTTATTCAGCAGTGCTGTATTTGGAAAAACAATACAGAAATGATAACATCACCTATGATGTGCATCATTCAAGACCAAAAATCACGGAGCGAGAAGCTCAACGAAGAGAAGCAGGCTTTCGTCAAGCAAGGACTACCAGAGGGTAAAAACAAATGAATGCACAGAACGAGTCATCTTACAGCAGACAAAGCATAAACACCGAGTTTCGGAGATGGAACAGCCTAAGCACTGAACAACGGATAAAAAGGAAAGTATAAGACATCTAAATAGCAAAAGAGGCGGGGGCAAATACAAAATAGAATCCCCGGTGGCCTTCTTTATCGGGCAAGCCATAGAGGCAGCAGCGAATTGACCGAAAGAACTAGTCAGCAGAATTGAGGAAAACCCGAACACAAAGCGGACAATAAAAGAGCTCGCAATTAAGCTGGGAAGATGCATGGATGTCTTCTGTAGAAACTCCGCAAAAAATGGCCAGAGTAACACAGATAGGAACCCTCATAAACCCTTAAAAGAGACACGGAGACCCGAACTGACAAAATCGTAGACAGAAATTACAGCTACTAGAACTGCGCAACGCAAACCTGTCCTTGGACAAAGAACGCAGGTACACTTACATAAACTAGAAGGTATAGACACCCTGAAAGAGTTTATAGAAGCGGAGCAGAAAGTGTGGGACGAGGAACTTTATAAAAGCACGGAACTAAAAGTAGGCAACCCGTTGACGGAAAAGGACTCAGTGGTGAAAGTCGTTCTGGTTGAGCCTAACAATCCAGAAATAGAAGCAAACCAAAAATGTAGAGGGACCGATTCCCGGAATGTTCCCACGAGGATCTTGAAGTCAAACAAACAACGAAGATTGATTCGAAGGCCAAAATGAATACGCCACCCGAAAAGTTATTACGGTGACGCATGACGGGACGGACATAGATATCTGGGACAAACTAAAAGAAGAGACCACCAAATAAAAGTGCGTAGCCGTACACCACCTGCAATCCATGAGCCCACAACATCTGAGGAAGATGACGGAGTGTTCTTCCACCCTACAAAGACCAACGTATTGGTATACACTACGAGCACACACGGCAAGATTGAAACCACTACCAATAAAAGAAAGCCAGAGAAGCACATACGCGATAGTCGTGGAGGAAGAAGGAAAGAAGTACAAAGAAATTCTTAACATACTCAGAGCCAATGGCAATAAAACGGCCAGCGAGGCTATAGGAGCACAAAAGATGGGAAACTATTAATAACTACAGAAAGAAACGAAGAAGTCACACAGGAAATAAAAACAATAATTAAAGAATCGTCCAACGCAACAAAAATGAAACAAACAGGGCCATATACAAACAGAGTCAATCCACATACGACGACTAGACGCAATAACACAAAAGACGGAAATAATGGATGCAACAAAACAAAAAATACCAGACATTGAGGAAAAGCATTACAAGCTTAGCGAACTAAGGTCAACGTCGAACAACACCCTGGTAACCTTAGGTTAAGAATATGCGGAAAAAATACTACAAGGCCGTTACCTCAGAGTAAGTATAGTTAACTGTTCCGTGTAGAGAAGACTAGACGACACAAAGTGCTACAAATGCTGCAGCTTGAAACACATGCCACCGATTTCACAGGCCCAGGCAGAACCAAAACCTGCTACAACTGCGGCGATGACGGGAAAATGGAAGAAGATAATAGATCCGGACAATAAACCTTCAATTAAACATGAATAGATGCAGAGCCAAATACGATCTCTTCGAGCAAACAATTGACGAAAACCAAATAGACTTAGTCCTCGGGCAGGAACCAAATCGGAAGATAACTACCAAAGATTACTGTGAACCAACTGTGACAGCTATATACGACTCAACAACAAGTGTGTGTTGAATTCTTAAATGTGATTGTATTTTCGTGTTATTTCTCGCCGAACGGAAACATAAATCAATTCGAAGACCTACTATACAGCCTAGAGAGATACCGCAACGCAACAAAGGAAATAATTATAGGGGGAGACCTGAACGCCAATGCCTCCATATTCGCGTCAAACGTGATCAATGAAAGAGGCAGGGAAGAATGGGATAGGCGAACGACTTAGTGACCATAAACAGCGGCAACACACCTTCTCCAAACGCAAACGGCAGCTCCAGACAACTGTCGCGTCTGTAGGCACAACTAGGCAAATAGTCGGATGGCGAGTAGAGTAGAAATGGAAAACATGAGCGACCACAACACACGAAATATGCCCCCCGCCCTAAAAGAGAATATCTAGGAGCCAACCAGGCTGGCGCATTACTACTGAGGGCTGGAAGAGCGTCTGCGAAGAGGGGTTTGAGGGAATCGAAGAATACAAAACCGCACAAGCTATATTAAAAAAGATGTAATATATACTTCCACTCAAAAAGACCCTGCACACTTCCTCAGGACACACCACTTTTCGACGTCGCAGAGATACTAGAGGCCGCCGCTCGCATCAAGGTAAAAAAAGCACCAGGGCCGGATCAAATGCTACCAGGAGTCATAAAAGTTATCGCGAAGAAAAGACCTGAGACACTTGCTACATGAACCTCTGCGTACTATTCCCAACAGAATGGAAAAGGTCCCGACTGGTACGCATAAAAAAGCCAAAAAAAAAGACCGACTTTCACCCAGCTCATACAGACCCAAGACTAAGTTGGTACGTCTCGTCGTCAGAAGGAAATTGGCGAATCTTGAACTAAACATAGAAGAAATTAATATAACCAGCCAAAGGTCGCTGAAATATGTGGGAGTACACCTGGACAAGGATGTTTGCATGACAACCCAAATCAAGAAAACATGCAAGAAAGCCAACAACACCCTAATGACTCAAGCGAGGGACCACGATACTGACAACAGAAGATTCTAGTTATGGCTTTTACTCTACCGGGCAGCAATATGGGTCCTAAGGCATAAACATTATGAGACTATACTAGAACGCATAAACAGGAAAATTGTCATATGCATCACTTCCGCGTATAGAACAGCACCAACAGTAGCAGTTCTGGTAATTACCGGTCTATCACCCATTAAGTTGAAAGTGGAAGAAAGAGTAACCAACGGCCACAAGAGAAATACGAAAACGCTAGAACTATGACAAGAAAAATGAAGACCATACAACGGACAAACGAAACTGTTTGTTACAGACGTCAGGGACTGGTGCAACAGACAGTGGGGACATGTCGACTTCTACATGACACACAAGTCTTAACAGGACACGGTGTATTCAGGATGTACTTAATGTACTTAAAGCGGATCGGAACGAGTGAAAACAGTGAGAGTTGCTGCTGTGGAAATGAAGATACCCAGGAACACAAAATATTCGAATGCGACAGCTGGCAGGAGTACATATCAACAGCAAACCGGAAATGTGGTACACAAGTAACACGATGTAACATCACAGGACTCCTTCTGGACTAACTATTCAGAACTATCCTTCTGGAGACAGGGATAAACTGGACCACCGAATGGATCACGACGGTGATGCGGACAAAGGAGACAGATGAACGGACAAGTCAGAAGGCAGAACGTAGAACGCTATAATATAAGCAGACAACGCATATCTATGAAGAAATACAGGCGGCTACCGCGGGCGAGGGGTTACTCATCCCTGATCTAGACCATAGAAATATGGTTTAAAAAATTCTCATACACCCGCCTATACCGATGTTCTTACGATATTGATTTGCAAGATTAATTTACGAATTCCGCAAAACACTAATTTTTCGATTTTTATTAACGTCCTGTTTTGAAAAATATATTGTTGTTTGCTAATAATTTTAACGAATAACGGCCTCTATTAAAGACAAACTTCTATTTGTGTCTTGTTGCGAAAAAATAAATTATACTCACAAAACAATAAATTCTGTTAATGATCTTAAACAAAAGACAAACCCGTCACAAGATTATAAAAGTGCTAAAAATATATAAAATTCGCACTTCTGTCATTTGTTTCAAATTGAACCGAAATAGAAAGTTGTGTTTGGTCTCATCTGGTCTCATGTTGTAGCTCTTTTAATTTCAAAGAAAAGTCCACAAAAATAATGTTATTAAAAGTGAATAATTGCGATGGTAAAGCCGAATAAATGAAGAAAAATAAAATAAAAAGTGTCCAATCAAAATTAACTTGAACCTGATGGATAGACAATTTGGACCCAATTAAAAAAATACAATTTTACCCTAAAACAATGAGGTGATAACTTATACAAGTGATAAATATCGGTAAATACTAAAATTGGAGCCGTCCCATAGGTGGATTGTTATTGAAAGCCATGTCATTTGATGCAAATATGATTTATATGGCAAAAAAATATCGTTTCATAGAAAATTTTATTTCATGAAAGAAAACTTTATAAAAAAAATTGTTATAAAAAGTATACCATTGATGCGGCGCAGAGAAGAAAAATTCAAATCAAACAATTATGAGCACAATATTGTAAAATAAATAAATAATACAATGAATTAAACATGTTATGGATCAAATTCTGATATTATTGTTTCTTATACAATATTTATTTCTACCCAGCTCAGTAGACGAATAGTTAGAGACGACGTCCGTCTTGTATTGAGTATTAGGGAGCCGAGTTGGGGTTCGAACTCGGCTCCCTAATACTCTGGGGGGAGAATTTTCGCGAATCACTTTGCACAGTTTTTCAGCGGTTTTCCGTGAAGTTAAGGTAAATACCGAAAGATTGAGCTTCTCCTTTTACCGGCGGAAATGCCTCACGGCTAGTAGCCCTATAAAGATAGAAGTTTTTCATCATCAGATATTATTGTAAATCATAAAAGCAGTTTGAAATAAAAGAAAACTAATGTAATCTAATCGTAATTTAGATTATAATTTTACATATAATAATGCAGCAAAATATATTTTATGAAAAATCAATAATTAAATTTTGTGTAAACGTTATTTGATTTCATCCAAATAACGTTTAAAATTAAATTACGCTCATAAAAAAAGATGATTAAATATTAATATTTTCGTGTTCATGTCTTGTGTTCCCATTATATGTATTCTTTTATAAAGATTTAAGTGAGAAATATGCAGAAGTTCTTTGAGCAGTTATGGAAATGTGTAGTCAATTTACTGTAATATTTCACAACTGAGTATATGCATCTAACACTTAAGCGCCATAAAGCTGGTATTAACATCTCCAAACTACTTCACAATAAATATCGTTACATGTGCAATTTGTCTCTAGAGGTCTATAGTTTTACAGTAGAAAAGAAACAAATGAAACTTCTAACTTATACGTAAAAGCTTCTCCGACTGAACAGGGTTACACGGTGAGACAACAAACCCGCAATTTGCAATAAGTGGCGGCTGAAGATGTATTGGACAACTTAATGGTCAGTATAAATACATTTGGCTGGATGTAATGGCTGTATTTAATTTCGCAAATGCGTTTTAGTTTTACGAATTTATTTGTTTCGACGATAAAGCGGACTAGAATAGAACAACTGCTACTAAAGGTATTTGAATAATAAATTTAAAAAAAATTATTTCAAGTGCTTTGCATCTTTTCCAATGTGAATAAAATATTAGTAGATGGAATTTAGATGGAATTCTACATATATTCTTAATGAACATGATGGAATGTAATAATAACCATAATATTTAAATTAAATTAGTTGCAAAGTACAATGTCTATACAAAATCGCTAGAATGAAATGGAATGTATCTCAGTTTATTTAGTTATTTAGTGCTACTCGTATGTTATTGATTCACCATGAACATCTACGCGTGCCAGGAGACTCACTAGAAGAAAAATTCGGAACATTTAAATCTTGAAAAAAAAAACAGTGTTTGCTTTGTATTACATATCATTATAGCTAAACTGGGGACAAATATCTACGTAATTCGTAATCTAAGATTTTTTGTTAAATAGTAATAATTGTAAAGATCGCAGATACGCTCAATATCGCGAATATGTAGGTCCGATTTAGAGAAAAAAAAAGGCCATACAAAAATGTAAATACACTATTAGAAATTACTTGCAGTTTAAGATATAAATTACAATAAAATGAAGACAAAATAGGACAAAAAACACGTATTGCAATAACCATAGTCAATCTCATACTCCTATAACTCATCTATAATGTCATTGAAATACATATTTTACAATATACAATTTAAGAACGTTTTAGTTATTTAGACATGATTGATTTTGACAATGCTTTAGTCGAGTTTTCTAAACAAAAACGGAACAGCGAACAAAGTATATCTAGTTGACTAAGGCTAAGGATTATCTGTAAGCTTTCCGTTATCAATAATTAGAGTTTAACCGAATTAATCATCTATTCATGTTTGGAATTATTACAAATCCCTTATGTGCGAGCTTCATTTCCTGAGATAATAATCTCGCATAATATTTGATGACGGCAGTTCAAAGTAACCAGGGTATTAAATCGTCTCAGTTTCATTAATGAAGCGAACAGCGTACTAGCTGGAACAATGCGTTTATACAACAAGAAAACGAGGCGCGTTAAGCTGTCAATTACTGACTGCTCCAATGGTAAATGTTTAGTACTCTCACATTTTATTGATGTATCCGTGTACTACACGGGCATATAATATTGAAGGGGTCATTTCATTCATTTAATGAATTAATTATTCAAATGAGTTTTATAGTTATATCTTTCAAAGCGTATTGTAGTAAAATACATTAAAACTTAAACTGGTACAACATTATAATCGGAAAAATTGACATGGAATTGAATCGCATAATAGGTTATATTAATTACAACAGGGTTTGCCAAACTTTTGATGAATTTGAAGTAGCTGTTTTTTAAATTATAGGCGGAAATCTGCCAACATCCTATGTAATAAGTGATCATAAGAAAAGTAGTAATATAATGCCAAAAATAAGTTTCTAAACCGTTGATGTTGAAGTGAGGTGCATATAAAAGTCCCGATTTCGTGTTTTAGAAAAATGGTGCATTTTGATCCTCATTTTTATGCTTAAATATATTAGATAGTATACCAATACATAGATAATTGCAATGACGTTCGCAATAATGCATTGTGAGAAAAGTTCTGTGTTTTTAAAGCGTTATTCTGTGTATTTTATATGCTTTCTTATCTACTCTCTTGTTATAAATTATTATATTAAACATTTATCATATTTTATACGTTTCGTGCTTCAAGTCTTTTTTAACATTTTATTCTATTTCAATAGGATTATGATTGTTTTTCGTGTTTTCTTTAAGGGTTTCTAGCCATTTGAAATATCTAGCAATATTAAATATAACGCCAATTTTGAGAAATAATAAATTATCATATTGCATCAACCTTTATTATCAATGTTTTTTAATAAAAAGGCAGGAAATACTAGTTATTTCATGAAAACAATTATATTGAAAACCCTGTATAAAACAATTAATTCTGCTAAATTGTTTTCAAAAAACGGACAGAGTGATAGATTATTCTAATCTATTACTACGTTCGCAAACAAACCTTGAAATACCGCTGCCGAAATTCAGTTATCAAAATAACCCCAACACCATAACAAACGACCGAAAATAA
Organism: Lordithon lunulatus; assembly: GCA_963942505.1. Taxonomy (NCBI): domain Eukaryota; kingdom Metazoa; phylum Arthropoda; class Insecta; order Coleoptera; family Staphylinidae; genus Lordithon; species Lordithon lunulatus. Next base: position 48,232,138 of record OZ012666.1, read on the forward strand.
CAAATTATTTCAGAGCCCACATGGCATCGATCCGATTTTAATCGCATTACAAAAAACGTATCAGAGGTGGACACAAACGAGCTCCGCAACGGTTCGCAATTAAGCTGAAAAAATCTAGCTCGACTGGCACGTATAGCTTTTATTATTTCATACTCGCACACGCCACAAACAGTAATTGTTTTGTTGGAAAAAACTTAAGGCCGCACACGTTTGCACTGAGCATATTAAGAGCGACATCGTTTTATAACGTGAATTTATTTGCCCAGTTCGCTGAGGTGGCTGTAAAGTGTCTGCAGCACACGCTTTTGAGAAATATATAGACTATAATTTAGTGCAGCTAAATGTTTAATGAAGCAGTGGATGCAGTGCAGGTTAATTTTGTTATAAATTTGTAATTAAAATATGAGACGATGTAACTAACCCGGAAATTGTAGATTAATGCATATTCTACATCATTTTTAATCAAAACGATTAATGAATTTTATAATTTATTTATAATACAATTATAAGCAGTTTTCATATTGTAACTCAAAATGGAACCATCTAATGTTAACACCGTTTAAATGGATAAATTGACTAACATAATAGTTTGAAATTCAGGTAGTTTTCCAGTGAATTCTAATCATGAATTAATGCGGTGTTAATTAAAATCAGAATGTATGCCTCGTTCATATACCAAGGTTAAGGGATAACGCCTAACATAAAAAGTTCGGCTTACGATGAAATAGGTATGCGTTCACAGACGGAAGAAGGATAACACTAACGACTAAAATATGTATCGTTATTCTGATCTGAAACGAAAATTGCCTAGTTCCTGATTGGCCTAAATTAAACGTTATCCTTTATCCTTGGTGTATGAACGTTGCATTAATATATAGATATTTCAATACTCCTAAGTAATCTTTGTACATTTATAATTTGATTAGTATGGGACCTGCAGGATTAGATACGAGTATATTCTAACATTAGGACACAGCTAACCGGAGTTCTGCAGAACACTGGTGCTCCGCGAGCTTGTTGCAACTGCTTCGCAAAATTAATGTTGGCTTATTTATTTTAGACGAAGAATTGAGAGTAGTTATAACAAATATTAGACCTAATATGGCTGTAATCTGCAAACGCCGACAAGTACACAGATATCACATTAAATGATTTTCCATATTTCTATATATATTTTTAATTTCTTATTTTTAATTGTTACGTAATAATTAGTTTAATTTTTAATAAAAGTTATTTTTCACTATGGTGCTCCGCGTGTTTTGATCAAAAGTGCTCCCAGTGATTTTCTTCAAAAAGGTTAATTATTAAAACAACGTAACAACTAGAGTGCCTTTCGTTTATAACTCTGGGCTGATACGGGTTTATTGTTTCTTGTTCTATTTGCCGCTTCCGATGCGCATAATTCTATCTCGACCCTTACAACAGGCGGCGCACGACCGCAAGACCTGAGCGATACTGCACGCCACGGGGGCGTCTAGCAATGATAAACCATGCTAAACGAAAGCGCCTTAGATATACGGAAAATTGGTCAAAACGGGAAAAATAATGTTGTAGGCTGAACAGTGTTCTTTAATCTATAAAGAAAAAGTCAAATCACCACTGGGGTCAACCGCAAAATGTTAATGATTCACAGCCATATGGTATTTATATTTCATTTCTAATCTACAGATGAAATAATCGGTCCTAGGCCCTACTAACATACTAAGCAATACTGGCAATACCTTGATTAAAACGGGCATTAGTATATCAATGTGTATGCGTGCTACATAAACTTCCCAATAATACGATATCCGGGTTTAATGTTAAAATAATCAAATAATGATACAAAAGAGAACAATTACATTATATAACATTATTATACTCGACCTAATAAAAGGATATATTTATGTATGTTACGCATAAGGCCATTACATTTTATAATCAAATTCGTATATCGTTTCCTTTTGTATGCGGTTAGTATGTTATCTGAGAAATATATAGCATCCGGGTTAGGTTTGCATTGGAAGTCACCCCATTCGTGATCCAATAAACAACTGCACGATATATTTGATTCCGTACCTCTTTCATATTCATATTTTATAGAACTGCCGTGCAATTTTATTTAGAGTACCACGTAATAGAATCTCGTTTACATATGACGAAGAGTTTCATATAAAAGTTGTGACAAATACTAATACACTTTAGAATATTGCTTTCAGAATAAATAATAATGCCATGCTGCGTGTGCAATACACAGCCTATTTAAGGTGTCATTTACAGTTTTACTTTTTTACAATTACATTAATAACTTATATCCGCTACTACGACTACTTATATATTAATTAATTTTGTTAATTATATACATTTTCGTTCGTGTAGATAAATTAGTTAACCGTGGCAATGTTATTTAATTGCAATATCGAATAAAAAGAAGATAATTTTTAACAAATTAAGGCGGGGATTTACTAGTGTAACTAGGTTACATTAACTAGATTATATCAAATGGATTTCATGGAAGGAAATGTAGCAATCTTATGCATCGAGCGCTGAGTTGATTTCAATGGCAAAAGTGATAATATCTCTATCTATAATATGTAAAAATTGCCATGAAAAGGATATGAAAAGAGTATGATTTAACTCCTGATTTCCTAGGAAATGGCCGGTTTTGACTTCATTTGTACGTAACAAATAGTTTGAAGTTTATACTTAAATGTATACGATTACCCAGAAAGTCATACCTCATAATAGAAACCGTTTTAAGTATGTAATTGAATTACTACAAAAAAATAGTAAGATATTCAATTACATATACTTAAATCGATTTTTGTGATGTGCAAACGGCCGCTTATACTGTACCGCTTTCATAGGAAACTAGGACTTTAGAAAGAAGCTCGGCTAAAAGCGAATATTGGTGACGGATATAGCTAAGAAGAGCATTAGTGTTGTTAAATTTGACTTAATGCATTCGCAACCAATTCGCTGCTGCTGTTATTATAACAATTTAGGGTGAAAAAAAAACAAGATCAAATACTAGCCATGTGGAATTTAAATTCTAGGGACCACATATTAGTGATAGTCAGACTACATCTAGAGGAGATAATGTAGACGACATTCTTCTAGGGATATACATCTCTTTTATGATCAACCAGGACATCCACCAAGACCGGAAGTGAGGGTTTGACAGCACACTGCCAGAAGAACAACCTATTCCAGTCATAGACCATCCACGACAAATAAACCAGGAAGGTTGCTATGCCAAGAACATAGCAACACTCGTGCTTAGTAAATTTGACGGCAGAACTTCTGCAGGGTGCACTCGAAAAATGGCAAAGATTTGATAATACCAAATATGGTGCAGGAAACAGGAAAACCATTGGCACACAAAGCAGGAGGTGGAACTCGGGCAGGACACAACCAGATGCCAAGAACCAGTACCTTGCAAGCACGACGAGAGTGCGGAGGAAATGGCAAACAAAGTGGTATAAATATAAATATATATATATATATATATATATATATATATATATATATATATATATATTTATATATATATATATATATATATATATATATATATATATATATATATATGTCTACGACGCCCTAATCCAAAACCAAAACCGCTGCTGGCGTCGCTTGTACGAGAAAGTGGAGGATGACCCCTGGGGACTCCCCTACAAGGTCACGGGGAGACTTTGACCTCCAGGACCGGACGCAACGGTAACCGGCGGAGTTGCAACCGTAATTCGGCGCTCCTCCCAATGAGAAGATCTACGAAATAACTCCGAGCTATGCTGGGGAGAACACGAGATGGAGCAAAGAGAAAGTGACGAGGGCGCTTTCAGCCCTACTGGGAAACGCACCCGACCCAGATGATCTACCCAACGAGGGAATAAGAGCACTGGCCATAACAGGACGCAGTTAGCACATACAATCAATGCCTTGCGACGGGTACGTTCTCCGGAAGGTGGAAATCAGCCGAACTAGTACTGATATACAAAAAGGAAAAACCACCGACATAACTTCTGTCGTATAGGCCTTTGCCTACTCGACGGACTGGCAGAGGTACTGGAACGGCTGGCTACAAATCGGAGGCAATCGAGGATGCCGGTGGGCTAGCACCAACACAATACGATTTCCGAAAGGGGCGTTCGACGGTAGACGCCGTACAGGAAGTACGTCGAGGCTGCAAAAGCGGGTCCACGGAGGAGGCGGAGGTATTGTCTGATGGTCACAGTAGACCGGAACAATGCCTTCAACTCCCTCCCTTGGGACAAAATCATGACAGCGCTCGGGACCTGGACATACCGATGCTGCTGCTACGCCTGACGGCAAGGTACCTCTGCGACAGAACAGTAAGCCACAGTTCCCCGGATGGCAGGGAAACGAAGTACGAAGTGACCAGAGGAGTCGCACAAGGTTAAGTCTTGGGACCCCTTCTCTGGAATTTCGTTTATGATGGGGTCCTAAGGCTGCGCCTGTCTTCCGCAATCGGAACGGTGGCAAAATTGAGGTATGGATGCGTGGACACGGCATAAAGATTATCGCCCTTCTCTCCATGAGTCCTGCTGGGACAGACTAACCCCGTTGGCCGAAAAATAAGCTATTTGGGTATGGAGGCCAATCTCCGCCTAACTGCTCACATCCTACAGGCTACACAGAAAGCGGACAGAACCGAGAACGCCATTGCTTGAATCCTCCCGAACATCGGAGGAGTTCGGAAGGCCTAGACATGCCTACTGGCAACAGTAGACCAGACCCAGCGTTTGTATGCTGCCCCTCCTGGGCCGGCAATGCGGAAGGTTTGCACAGAAAGAACCAGCTGTGCCTACAAAACGATGTCAACCGATGCCGTGGAAGTCGTGGCCGCTACCATCCCAACTGACTTCCAGGCCACAGCGCGGAAGATGACATACGATCTGAAGCAAACTGGAACACCAGCGCAGGACGCGAAGCAGCAAGCCATAGAATCGGCCATGGCGTGACAGAAGAGATAGCAAGACGAAAAGAACGATGGACGTGTAAGCTCATCGGACTCCCCCTACACGGGTGCTTTCAAAAATAGCGGGATGTGTCAGTACTATAAAAGCGGTGCTGACGACGACGTGACACACACGCTGGAGACCTTCGTGGGAGAGGGATGTACTAACGGGACCATTAGGAGTTTCGCCAAAGCGCCAAGGACCAGGACGGGCTGGTAGCCTACCGGCCAGGAAACGTAGACGCTAAGTAACAAATGCCAAACAACCCTTAGCACTAAGCAAGTGCCTAATACTCGGACCAGCGCCATAGTCGTGAACACGGGTTTAGGGTTTAGTCGGCATTCCTTGCACTGAATTGCATTACGACTCAGACCTAGTGTGAACCGCCGGGTGTGTGTAAATGCAGTGTTAGCGAAATAGTAGTACTGGGCCTGAAATGTAGTATTATGAGTAAAAAAGTAAATAGGAGAAGTGTGCAACTGTTGTGTTGGAATTCATGTTGACTTGAATTAGTACTTCAATGAGTAACTTGAGATGTGAGATATGTGTTTTTGTACTATAAAAAATATTAAATCTGGAAACGTCAACTGTAGGGCACGAAATAAATAGAATATGTACAGGACATATCTTTTGCCAATGTATTGGAGTCCGGGCGATTTTTTATGCAACCTACTAAGCTATGAAAACAACCTAAGAATCAGTAACAATAATACACTGATTCCAACGTATTTCTAATAACGCTATGCATTCTGCAAAATATGACTACGTAGCGTTTTAGAAGTCGTCAGTCGCCCAGTTAAGTGTAAGTGTTTTTTAATGTTTTGGAAAGAGATAATAGTCACAGGGGGTAAAAATTGGACTGAAATGTGGATGTAATTGCTGAATTCAGCTTGAACAATTCGAGCTTTATGCACCCTGCAATTGAGTAGAAGTAGGGCTTTCTGAGCATAATGGTGGGGTATTTTTTCTTATATAGTCTTTGTCTATTGTCTTTGTAGATAGTCCCCTTTGGGCTTATACTCAATTCGAACTTTATGCATCCTGCAACTGTGTAGAAGTAGGGCTTTCTGAGCATAATGGAGGGGTATTTTTCTTATACAGTCTTTGTCTATTGTCTTTGTAGATAGTTCCCTTTGGGCTTATACTCAATTAAGAAAGTCCTCTCAACATTCTAGAAAGCTGTGGCCATCACTTATATCTATATTGGAGAGCCAGGTGAACATGCATGGACTCTTGTTCCGTGGGAGGATCCCATTGGTATAGACCTCACCCCCAGTATATCCCCATGGATCTTATTCAAGCTACTGCCTTCTTTCGATAAACATTCATGACACTTCTGCGTTCAAAATGGAAATCTCTAATCTTCGCCTCATTAAATTGATGTCTTAAATGATAAATATTAAGCGATTGGAATCAAACTTGGAGATGACACTATAAAATGTCACAGAAACCTGACATAAGAAAATTGTTGTTTTCATGGCTAGGTAGATCACATAAAAAGCTCCCGTAGTATGATAGATTGATAGCAGGGATGATGGAATATAATGATGGCTGATAAAAATAGCGAGTAACATTAATAAAGGATTTGAATTTTTGTCTCTAATTAAAATTATGTAAATTGAGGGCTTGTCATTAAGGAGCATGGAATAATATACGCAAATATATGTATGGGAGAAAGTATACCCTGCAGGATTGTGAGTGGAAATTGCCCAGTAAAAAATCCTTATGATTTAATGATAAAATTAACTTCATAAAAATACATTATACTACGTTCTCCGAATCATTCGTTAGAAGATATGTTGTTAAATAACATTGTTTCGAACTTAAAACTTCCTACAAAAATGTATAAGCTTTTGAAGAATTTTAATAAAAATAACTTGTAAATAAATTTGAGCTTGAACACACAATTGTTTGCGTTATCAAGTTCTTGATGCTTTAGGGAATTTTAACCGTATAATATAGAAGACTATGATACAATTAAAAGTTCCCATAAATGAAATATGACTGTAATAATTTTAAAGTCCATGATAGAAATTGCTTCCACATATTAGTTATTTTAATAAAAAATCACAAACTAATAATAACATATACCTCTCTTAGGAATAATATATAGTATTTTTTGTTTAGTTTCACCTATATCGAAGCCGATTAATGTGCTAAATATTATTGACTAAACTAAATACGCGGATTTTATTTTTGTGTTTCTTTCGATAAAAATTTCATTTATACATTTGAATTCACTACAGTGTCACGTAACAATGCTTTTGATAGTATATCTTATTAATTGCGCCACATGAGCCCAATATATGTTCATACTTCTCCTTTTTCTCATAAGATAACCTATACACCCCTTTGCGTTATTCCCTTAAAACGTGTTTTCTCTTTGCTTCTCTCCACCCTGAATTTGCAATAATCTTGTACGCCAGCCTCTTGTTAGGCACATCAGTAAATATTATGTGATTATGGCTTCTCGAATACTCCTCTTTTACTTTGCATGTATTACATATTATTATATTAGGTACTAGGTGAAATTCCTGTCGTCCGACAGCGTATTATGAATCAACTATCTCGCCAACTCCCGTGAGCCCGTGTGACTGTATACATATTACCTAACGTAATATTGTGCCCCCTGCTTCATCTTCCCCTTGTAGCTATGCAGTTGCATTTTCTAAGAACAATAGATGTAACTACCCTACCATCGTATTGTTTTTGTCCCCATTTGACGAACATAACTATCAGTAATAATATTATTTGTAACGACAAAGATATAAATGACGTCGGTCGGCTTCAAAACATTGTTTTCGTTTTTATATTATAGGGATTTTATTTTATAATACTAGATGTGCATAAACAAATGAGCACATACGGTGCGCTAATTTATGATATTTAGCTCTGTCATTAAGTGAATGCTGTTCAAATGTTCATTTTATAATGGAGTTTCTTATAAAATAAAATTATGTATCTGAATATAACGATTTTGCCATCCACGTGGAGTAGTGTTTTTGTTTTAATAAAGATGTGAATTTAGTGTTGTGCTGGCTAGTCACATGATTATATAACATTATGAAGTGCTAAAATAGGCATGTCAATATGCACAAAAAAATAACGACATGCACTACCAAAAATGAAGTGATATTGGTGGATATCAACGTGTTATTATCATAAAAAAAACTTGGGAATGATTAAATATTAATTTTAAAAACTCTGAAAATAGTTTGCACATTTATTATATATGTTTATTAAATAAACTAGGTGAAATTAAAAAAAAAATTATTAGTATTCAATGGGTTGGTGCGTAGGCGTGTACCGGTCGTGGAAAGGATTTAAGATTCGATCGATTTTTTCTTAAAAAAAAGGATTCACTTCATCAGAGAGTCAATGAGATGATTGAAGCACGTTACGTAATATGACACCATAATTGACTTTCTGATTTATCTATTTTATAATATAATTATGCAAAATGGTAAAATGCTCCTGGACCGACGGATAATGAATACTGACCTTACAGCAATATTTAATATTTGTCACCATGTCTGCAAATTTTGGTGAGCTTTGGCAAGTGCTGTTAATATAACTGTCAATTTGCTAGATTGATTGGAACCCTGAATTTTTGTTGTAAAAATCAGGTTGTTTTGGTTGGATTGTACTCCAAATATCTCTCCGGAAGAGCGTTACATAATTCTTTTTATATAAAGCATCTTTCATTACTAGATAGGATCTTAATTTTAAATAAATGAAGACCCTTTAGATACAAGACAATTATACCAAGAAATAATAATTTTTTTTCAGTGTTTGGATTGCTTTGGGTATTTTACTTGAATGGGCCCGAATGTTGTCATATTAGTGTGTATTAATTGGTGTTAAACAATTATTGGCTTAATGCAATCACTATGTATTCGATCTGCGAAATTGCCACAAAATGTGCAGTATCGAATAATACTGCGTTTATCCAGGTGCGCATCGCGCTATATTCTAGGGATAGTGGTATTTATTTTTGTAGTTTTGTAGACACTAATGATTCTTATTGATTGAATAGTTTTAAATCGTAACATTTTACCATTTACACCAAAATATTCACTATAAAGAAAGAAAGTACTAGAATATGAGATATGCCTTTTATAATTGTATTTATTCAGTACCATATTGTTAATTTTTAAGACTATTTGAATATTTGATAAGAGGTGTACGCGGTGTGTATTTCCCACACCCAAATCTATGCGGGAAATGACTTGTCTTGGGACATCAGTACAAAAAAATTTATAACATACTATATGTACCTTGGGAAAGAAGCGTATCAACCAGTTATATTCATAGCAGTCTGTACTACACCAAGAAATCTTATTTTGCAAGAAACTCCATTATGAAACATCTGAACAGCACTCAATTCGATTTTCTGCAGCAAGAGCACATCCTATATTTACCAAAATATTGTTGTGTCAAATAAAACTCTCCTTCAACCGCTCACATATCAACGCACTTATCTCGTCCGTATTGTCAGTGACAGGCAATTTAAAAATAATTTCGTTTAGATATGCGAAAACTTTTGGCAATTACGTTACTTCCACGAGCTCCCCTTGGAGACGATCTTATTTTAATCGGTGGCCACCACTGCGTAGGCTAGGGAGCGATATGCGCGCACAGGTAAGGGTAGCGCCAACAGAATATAATGTAGGCAATAAACTCCCGGAATTTATACTATGCGAGAAAGAATATGCGGAATTAAGCGTGCTCACTGGAATTTCTATTAGTTAAAATTTGTGCTCTCAGCAGGAGGGGAAACGTCTTGCCGCAATCAACGATGCTATATTAAAACCCCGCGCTTTTTACGGTTATTAAAGAAGAATTTTAACGAGTGGGTTCTGATTGCATTTAATGGATGCCGTGGATAAGCTGGTTACTATTGTTCATTATCTTTATATACTACATCAGTATTATATTTAATTAAATATACCGTGCGTTCATAAAAGGCTGACATATGTTTACATTTACCGCGCTGTCATTTGAAAATGAAAATATTTTAGTGCATTCAATTAATGTTTATGTCACAAAATATATCGCTTCCATAAATGGCTGATAGCTGTTTCAATTTAGGGTGCTGTGGTTGTTGTAATACCGCTGCCGTCCCTTTATATATGACAGATTCAGACCCGTATTCACCAACGTTATATAAATGTATCAATAGCTATTCAACCCATAAGTATTCGTGGTTATAGCAATTATAAATACATTATCTAGGGAATGTAGTTTCTTTAGATTTTCTCTATGGAAACACTGAATAATAAAACAAAAGATGTTATCTAAGTTCCAATCACACGCGCTATTCAAGGTGTTTGATATTTACTTTGGCAATTTCTGTCATAATGACATTCTCAATTTGTTCATTCCATAGCTTATGGGACTTATAAAGTTTATGGGATGTTGGTGAATAAATTGTATTCAGTCATATGAGTACCAGAATGCACATTTGTTTCGATTTAAAAGTTAAAAGGGTAATAAGGATCTACTTAAACACGTTAACATCAGACTATACATTCATTGATGAAATTGCTTCACTAGTGTTTTTTTTTTAATTCTAGAAGACTGATATTCCATAATTTACGAAGTGAAATCGTCAATTATCGACTTTAATAGCAACGTTTGGAACTAGATAATAAACATCAAACAACAACATCATCAAAATAAGTTGCAAGAAGAGTCCTAAAAGTCCTCTCAGCCTATTGTGGGATCTTGTACGTGATAGCCTCATCCTGGAATTAATCAACTCAGGTTATCATGCCGCTGGCTCTGCAGACGATATAGTAATGATGTTAAATGTGAGTTTTGAAGATGTACTCTGCAATCTTATGTAGGGAGCCCTAAAAATAGATGAGAATTGCAATAGCTATTCGCCAACAGTAAATCCTAAAAACCTGGTATTTTCTGCGAGAAAACTTGAGCTCGTAAACATGTCAACCCTCTTTAAAAGTCCTTCTGACACATTCAGATAAAATAAAATATCTAGCACTAATTCTGGATACAAAACTGAACTAGATTGAGCACACAAGCTGGAAAAGTCTACGTTTCATTTTGGCAATGCCGAAGGACGGTTGGTAAAACATGGGGCTGATCTCCCAAGATCACCCAATGGGTATACACTGCGATCATCAGATCAAGTTTCGCATATGGCGCAACAGTATTGTGGTTGAAATCAAAAACAAATTACAACTTGCCTTGTCTTGCTATCATCGGCTCATCCTTGGGAGACTGCAGAAACAACATCACTAAGACTATCTTCACTCAACCTTTGGCACAATAGCGTACAATCACTGGGCATAGAAGCATATTGTGCTTTTCAATTAGACTCCCTCGTAGAAGGTAAGTGTGACTAAAGAATTCTACCCAAATACAGTTTTGTCAGTTTTGTCAACCATTTTTAGAACATCATCACAATGGATGGACATCCAATACGCTATCCATACCAATGGATTAAATACTAAGTCGGGAGATGACTATGGAATGTTCTCGCCAGAAATCGATCCCAAGATAAGTGAACCAGCACTACTGGTCTAGTAGGGCCAGGATTGGCAACTCTTCAGCCACTTGCTCGCATAATTGATTAGTAGGACGAGTGAGTGACCTTAAAGAGGGTTTCACAGAATTCTACCCAAATACAGTTTTGTCAATTTTTCAACCATTTTCAGAACATCATCAAAATGGATGGACATCCAATACGCTATGTATACCGATGGATTCAAAACTAAGTCGAGAGATGACTATGGAATGTTCTCGCCAGAAATCGATCCCAAGATAAGTGAACCAACACTACTGGCCTAGTAAGGCCAGTATTGGCAACTCTTCAGCCGCTTGCTCGCATAATTGATTAGTAAGACGATTGAGTGACCTTAAAGAGGGTTTCACTATGCACCCACTTTGTTGCCTAAGTGTATCTAGGATGGTATTCTCCAGAAAAGTATCCAGAACTATCCAGATACGTTTTGAACAGGTGGTGTCAGGAATCGGACCCCTGGGGTGCTTGCTTTTCAAAGCGATGGACTAACAGCATTATCGCAATAATTAACGTAACAACTTAACTACTGTCATACGTTTAGTTCTGTCGAAGATAGCGATCACAATTCACTAAGCGAACGTCTCTGGATCGCTGTATTATATAGTAATCGTTCATAAGTCTCACAGTTGGTAGTATATCAATCAATTGAAGACCCCTACAAAAGCCTACATATACGCATAAAAAAATCGCAGAGATTGTAATATTAGAAAAGTTATTCTATGTTATTGTTATATAAGAGAATGTATTTTTTATCTGTATATTTTATTTTATTGTATTGTTTTTGGGGGGATTTGATATGGTAAATGAGATATGTATGTACTATTGTGTTGGCTATGCCTAATAAAGGTTTTTTTAATGTTTGCATCGTATTTATCAAACGATTTTGTTATATACTCATATATGAATGTCTTATTCCTCAAATTACATATTCATTGAATATATTGATATATAAACAGGAGGTATGTGGTAGTCCAAGATGATAAATGGAAGATATACTATTGAAATATATTACTTATCTTCGATTTATACAAATAACTATTATAGAGAACTATTAATTTTGATTATAGTAGTAATAATTCGCATTCAATATGATATCAATATTGAATACGAAATATTACTGTAGGTTTTTTTAACATATGGTGTTCTTTAAAACCAATGGTATGAATCTAGTATGAATTGCCCGATTTAAAAACACGATACTTGCTATTTTATTAGGATATTATATAGTTTACATTTTCCCTACATAATAAACCTCTTGCAAAGATCCGTTAAGCTACTAAACACACATTGAACATGCCAAACCTACTACTATGCAGATTAGAATAAGTTTATATAAGTGACAGTCCGCTAAATTAAAATACCAATCAGCCATTGATAAATACACGGTCTATTTTTTAACAAAAACCATTTTATGAAAGAGCTCAAACATTTTAATTCTTCAAATAGAATCATATTGTTGCGGTAAATATTTCAGTACCTGCATAATACCTGGCCAGGGAGTACTCGTAGGCCGGTGGTAAAGTCAGTGTAATTGCACAGGGAGGTAATTTATAGTTCCGGAGCGTGAGCGGCATTGGTTTGATAATCACTCCCACATCTCGCAGACGCGCAAACGTGTCTTTTTGCGCCTGCAGAATACCCGATAGCGCAGTTTTTTTTAATGATTGGCAGAATCAAACTTCCCACAGTTTCCGATATACACAAGAACGCCAGACACCTACTTTGGCACGTGTTAAAGTAGGTGTGAAATGTGCCCGATGCGATGATTTATTACCGTATAACATTTGTAAAGTTATTAATCTATTTGTTAATTAGGTAGCCAATTTACAGACTTCTTATAGAAACACGTGAGCTAGAAATAATTTAGAATTTAAATTATAATTGATCTTAATTATTCGAGAAAGAGACTAACTAATAATTAGTACCATTACTAATTTTAATGCAAATATGCATGTTACTTTTAGTAATACAAATCTAAATTACTATAATGAAAATTATAAAATATTTAAATTGAATAAAAGTTTAATAAATCATTATTATGCCCTTATTCATAAACGTGGACATGATGAGAACGGACGTTAGAAAATTTAACATTTGGTACCTTTAAATCAAATTGTCAAAATTGAAAGGTCCATTTTGCAGTCACGTTTTATTTTTAACAGACGTTTATGTATACGGGCAAATAATACAGCATAAATCAAGCCAATTTTGTAGTTAACGTAGCTTTATGTTTAACAAACGTTTATGAATGCGGGCATTGGATGTTTACGAATACAGTCATTAGAATATACTATTTTTAAAATTCTAAACCAATTGAATAATTAATCAGTATGACTCCTTCGAAGACAAAACAAAAGAAAATTAATATAGACAAACTATATTAATTTATTTTGTCGTATTTTTTAAGGTGTTTCAATTAATAAATAATTGATTGATTGATTATTATATATTATAATTTATAAATACATTAGTGCCAATAAAAATGCAACTAATTAAATAAACTGGAGAAACCCTGAATACAGGCACCACATCTGAAAAAAAACAAAAAGGGAGGAAACCAAAAATTTACATATAATTGCTTCAAAATGCTTCTTCGAGATATATGACACATTAATAAACCATATAAAAACTATGTAGATGCAATTCGACACCTAGCATTGAGAAAAAAGCGTGCGTTAATAACTCAATTGCCATTTTGTTTTAATCCCTGTAATATTTCACTTAACATTATATGCATGTCATTGTCCGAAATTTAATTATTATGAACGTAAACTTTAGATAGCCTTTAACACTATAAGCATGTGATTTTCTGGTATTTAATTATTTGTTAATATTGTTAAGCATCATCTCATGTTCAACAACCATACAACGTTAACACTAAGTGGTGTGCGGTAAACCTGTCTGTGAAGTGGTTGCCGACAAGATATTCGAGAAGCTCGCCAAAGCTAAACCGATTACATTAGCAAGGGAAGGAGCGAAATGCTGTCATAACGAAAACAGACACCACCGTGCTGACCTTTACAAATGGATAGATCAATTGCGTTCAAATTGAAAACTGTACTATGGCGCCGATGTAACATGACTGCCCTACTATCCTTTATATTGATTTGCAGTCGGTCTGAATATAACTTCTTTGGAAACGGAAAACAAATAAACCCTCTGTAGACACAGTGTGACATTGAAAAGTAAATATAAACTAAAACAATAGAGTGAACATAACTAGTTTGTTTTATCTCGGGAAAATGGGGCAGAATCAGGCCGAAGGGCAGCCTATTAAGTATACAATACTTATTTAGTATGTATGTTATGTAGAATATTGTACACTGTGTTATTAATATGATTAAATATATAACAGAGTTTACATTACAAAACAATATTGTATGAAACGTAGAACAAACTAAAAGAGGTATTAGCGATTTAAATAAGTTTTGATTAAATTTTGATTGGATGTGTCTTGCAGTAAAGTTAATCAATAAAATGATCTATATCCTAAACTTTAAATTATAATAAATAGCAATAGTTATTCGCTCATTTGAATAATCAACTAATAAACTTCGATCAATAATAAATGTACAGATAATTATGCCCATTGAACATCAACACTCCACATTACTTGTAAATATGATTATATAATATCATATGAAGTAAAACTAAATGGTGTGACCACCACATTACATTCTAATATGTCTTGTACTTTAACAAGCTCCATTTATAAAATAAAGACATACACTTTAGGGAAATCCTCAGACTTCAACAAATAGACACCAGAATTGTTGTGTCCGACCGTTTCATCAAGCGTTTTATTGTAATATATGCGTCTAGAAACTTGAACAAGTTTTTGGTTTCAATTATTCAATTGCTATTTTCAGCTATGACCATGTCTTGTATAAAAGGCATACTCAGTAAGTGATTGATCATAGTACGATCTGAATATATTATATCAATACTTGAAACTAGAAACTTGTTCAAGTTTCTTGACGAATCTAGTACAATGTAATTCTGGCTTTAGAGTGGTTTATAATTTTTTTCAATATGCTGTTAATTTTAACAGGTTGAAATATTTAAATTTTGTAGGTAGGTTCCTAATGTTAAAGAAGGTATTATCGAAGGTCGGCGTCGACGAGGTGAATCGGTCCACTGAGTCTTGGTGAGGGAGAACCGAATATCGTTTAGGGGTGCGTACACGTTATTTATAGGTTGCAAAAGGGCCCCCTACTCTCAGTATCCTTTGTGGAGGCGTGATATTACTAGAAAATAGTACGTTGCGGCGCAGGATGTGGCCGAGTGTCGCTGCAACTTCATGCTGTGAAAATATGAGGCGGGAATTTAAATGTAGGGGGAAATTTAGTGGATTTTTTATGTTGGCTCTTAAAAGCATGGTGTGTATTATTTAAAATATGTCACGGTAAAATTGCCATAATACGTATATAGACATTGTCTCATTGAATGATAATAGAATATCAAAATCCACACTATAAGCAAAAATGAGCACAAGTGATCACCATAAACACCTAAATGAGACAAACGGGACAGTTAACGGACGCTACACACCCATGCTCCACCTAACATGGCCAAATTGCACCAACTTGAAAACAATTTAGCAGTAACCAATATTTTGTCAACATTTTTCCCCGCTACGCAGAAGAATCGAATCGTGTAATCACTGCATAACATCGGCTTGTCTCATTTCTATTACAGCGCTATGTTTTTCGTTCACATGGACATAATGATAACACAGACGAATATAGACAAACTGCCATATTTTTATTCAATTATAAATGTGAGAAATGCGAAAATATTGTGATTTATTTTCAATTACCACCCTTTCTTTTAATCGTGTTCATACACATACACTTGTAACAACCCCGATACAGTTCACATGGAAAATCGATTTTCTTGTAGAAATCCGCAATATTAAATTTATTCTAATTAATTTTTATTTTTACTAGGTGCTTAAAAAAATATCCGTTTTAATTAAAAATGTGTTCTAGAAAAACCTTCATAAAATTTTAACTAATTGCGGTCACGGAGCAATTAAATTCCACTTCCCCCAAAACACGTATAATTAACGAGGTGCAATTACTACTTTGCAGCAGGCAGGTAAATTTAAGCGCACCCCGTAATCCTGCCGTAATAAGGTGGATAAATTGCAAGTAAATATATACCCCGTTCAAGGCAGAGCAAATGGGTCTGATACGAAGATGGAACGAGAGACTGGAAGGGCCGCCGGAAGTCTATTAAGTTCCGTAATTAAATCATGCTTTTCCTGAGACCGGGCCAGGTATTGTCAGGTCCGCTGTATATGGTGCGAGGAAGGTCGTCTGATAAGCAGGATATTCCATGTCGATATCTTAATTACGGTGGGATTTATGGCACATTTGGTGGATGCGCCGGGCACAATAGAATTAGATGGAACGTCAGGATCTTATATCACAAGGTTTATTGAAAGGGAACACCATAATAGTCAGCATTTGTAATTATAGATCATTTATCCATCAAAATATCATGTAACACGTAAGATATTGAATAGTTATGGTTTTGAAAACTTAGTATAATGTAACTTTAATTCACAGATTGAAGCAACATTTAAAGTTGTGATTATGGTTGCAATTCATAATTACCTGACATTCAGCAATTTTACTGCATATTCTGTAATAAAATAAAGGAAAATTATAGCGGTTTACCTACAAATGTATCACATATATGCATATTCAAGAGAAAACATCTCATATTTGGCCATTGCCCTGCGAGGGTTTGTATTATTATACCAGTTACACCGGTATATGTAAAAAAACATACTAACCTAGATGTAAATATATATTACAAGTATGGATTAAAGGTTTAAATTATTATGTAACAACTTTTCTAACTATAACCTATTTCTATACTATTCGTGCTGAATTCCAGAATTCTAAAGAATAAACGTTCGCCGGGGACTGTTCTGGCATAGTTAAATAAATGTTTGCCATTTGCCAAATAATTTGGTACCAAAATATTATATTAAGTAGAACATATTTTCCATACTATCGTACTAAGTATTGCGAGTTCAAACTCCGTTGCGAATCAACGTTCACGGTTTTTAAGAGTTCTTTTTGTGAAGCTATAGTAAATACTGGTTGATTACACTCCTCTGAGCTTCTCCCTTAACCAGCAGCAGAGCCCTCGGGCTAATAGCTATAAAGATAGAAATGTTTTAAAATTATTTTCCACAAGTGAACAGGATATTATTTGGCATCCAGTTTTACTGTAAATATTGATTTATATGAATTTTTAATACATCGAATAGAGTGATTTCTTTGAACAGAAGTAACAGAACATGAGCTTGCTATTGGTCATAACAATCGCATCAAGTGCTGTTGGTCTTTCGGGTCCTTTCAAAAAGTTCAAGAAATAGAAGCGAACTTCGAATAATGCTCTCTTCTGACAATTGTTGTAAAAGTAGAAGTGCAAGGCGTACTTCTACTTTTACAACTATACCTTGCAATATGTGTTTGTACATATATACATGTTACTCTTGTTCAGCTTCAATGTGGTAAAATTCTGCTCATTATTTGTTTTCGTATTAACAGCGAACTATACTGTAATACTATAAATGGATTCATAATTTTATATGCTCGTATCACGTCAGGTATTGAATTATCCGGCCGAATGAATATTCGGTATCCGGCCTATCACTCAAAGTGAATATTCGTTATCCGGCTTTTTTCTAAAACGAATATCTGTTGCATCCTTATGTTTGATCTTATCAGCTGTCTATATGAATACATAGGCAGCAGTGACCACTGTTGACAGTATATAATATAATACATGTTTCTATATGAATACATAGGCAGCAGTGACCACTGTTGACTGTATATAATATAATACATGTTAACTAAAAATAGAAAACTATAGATACTTAAAAACACTTAAATTAAATTAAATTTCAAGTTCCAACTTTTTATATGGACTCAAAAACAAACGACTTGAAACATTGACCGTGATTGGACATTTATCAATGTACGTTTTATTGCATAAAATCTCTCTAACAGATTTGCAGATAATGTTCAATTCAAAAATCATTATGACAGTTTTATTCTCACAGGCTCAAATATATACCTAGAATAGCCATTTCACGAATAATAATAGATGTGTAGAACCGCCCTTAATCTGGGTTTCAAAATCTACCAAATTTTTTAGTTTAGGTAGTATAGATACGTGTTCCCAGCCAGTAAGCCTAAAACATTAAAGCACTGGTGCTTAAAATTTGCCGTTTTTGACGTAATTTTTACGTCACAAAAATAGTTGTACGTGTATATAAATACATATGATTCCCATAGAGCAGGGGTGGCCAACACGTCGATCGCGAAGTCAATTTTGGTCGATTGCGCGCGATGTCTTAACTTAGAACCCGATTAGACCACATACTTGATAAATAGAGCACTAATAAAAAGTTGACCGCGATACATTTTTAAGATAAAGTAGATCTTATGCATACAAAAGTTGACCACCCCTGCCATAGAGTAATACCTAAACGGAATGCAAAAAGGCAATTAATTACGATACAAAAATGATGAGTTATTCAATTACACACACTTTTTTGGGATGTGTAAATGACGTCTCAAATAACCTTTTTACGGTACCGCTTTCCTAGGAAACCAGGGCTTAAGGCTGGCTTGTAAAATAGCAGATTACATTCAAAACTACTAGCCAATGTCTAATCCGTGTTTCAAACGTCACTTTTGACAATCTTGACACATAAAGCGACGTTGCTATATATAATCATAGGTACATGAGGGTATGAAATGCAAACAATGTATGCAACATCTAAGCATATAGTTAACTCGCCTTTATACATTGCCCGCGTCAACTTTTATAACCGAACGCATAATAAAGATCCATATAGAATATAGATCAACCAATTTCAATATCTTACCGTTAATCACATCTTAAAGAAGGAAGAAATTTGTAACGAAACTTATAAAATTTAAAAAAAAAATTCATATATTATCAAGCATATATTTTGCCCACTCCGCTATTACAACAATTAAATACATAGATTACATTTCCATTTGCCATTATGACTGCAATTAAAACGATAGCCATTAGAACAAAAATGTATTCTACACACGATCGTACCCTCCCAGCTTTTGTATTCATTGTATGAATTTAATTACAGCTGATAATAATCAGGTTTCTATATTTGCTCACATAATTGGTAAACGCGTAATAATTGCTAGAATATACTTTCCGCGCCAAACACTGCGCATTTGGCACAATAAATGTATTCTCCAGCAAAACAAACTGGAAAATCTCCGCTATCTGAGGCAATAAAATAAATTCGCGAATGCATTTCCCAAGATGCACGATGTAAAATATTTGTATATATGTGGGGTGGACAATTACGTTTGCACATTTGAATATAATGAAATGCATGTCATTGCATCAGCATCGGAGAATATTTATGCGGCTGTTTCTCAAGTATGTATTGTGTGTTGTGGAATTGTCTTAGCGGGTCAGTGTTCTGGGCGATCAATATGTTTAAATATTTTACTAGAATGCAAAGTATAATATTATCTGTTTACACATATTTTAGTAGTAGTAGTTTAATTACAAGGCATACTAAATACAATACGTATGTTAATATAATACAATCCTATACTTATACATTCATGGAAAATATCCCTTAACTATATATCTATCATATATGAGGGGCTATATTATTATATAAATGAAGCGTCAACTGTGAGTTTGCTAGGTATCTTTCTATCTTAAACATTCTCAATAGCGGTATTTTTATCAACTCACAGCCGTTGGCAATGAGAAACTAGTGCCTATAAGTCGAAAAAGTTATAGTCGGAAAATTATTTTTTTTATCAACACAGAATTAACAGGAAACGGTAAACATACAGAATCGTTAGGTAAGTGCTGACACACCCTCCAAAGTGAGAACCTTATTGGGGCTATAATGTTCTTCGCGAGAACATTAAGGATCGGTTGTATAAAGCAGATAACTCTCGAGTTAATTTCCAATCGGTGATTCAAACTTTTGACAACGTTGACACACGGGCTATAGTTAACTTGCCTTTATATAACTGAGCCTAGAGGCTTTACTCTGGAAGATTGCAAAATAAAAATTTGATAGAAAGTTATGGACACCATTTCTACAAGTATAGGTGACTTATAAATGTTATTACTAAAATTTATAAAAATACGAGGGTGCTTTTAAAAGTTCGCAATATGGGAAAGGGAAAATGAGAAAATATTTTTTTGAAATATGTTTTACTTTTCAACATAATCTTCCTTAAGTTGAATGCACGTCATCCAACGATATTCCAAACTGATTATGCTCTAATGAAAGTGCGATTCTTGAAGTCCTCCAACATCTTTGATTTTTTGTAAAAATACCTTTTATAAATTTTATTTCTTTGTTTTTGTTTGTTCATTAAAGACCAATTTCTTATACTCTATTGAACTTCAGTGCAAAAATGCACATGTACTGGCAACAAAAATAGACTGTGACCTCAATAGTATGTAATGTGTGTCAAAATGTTCAGTTCATTTAGTAGGCTAATAACAGTTTTTTGTTTCCCTGTAAAGTTTGTTTTTTTAGGATATATCCCCTTCCTGTAATTAACGATTCATATATAAGTGTGATTTCACCTCTTAGCAATCCACATATTTAGATTTCGATCTTGCTAGATCTCATCAGTGTAGGCCAGCTAGTGAGGATGAGTACACACAATATCTCACAATATGGGTGTGCATTATTAATTGATGTGATGTCGCCAGATGGCGTTTAACTATATCCATTGAGAGATTGTATTACTTTGTATATAACCACTGAGCTACACTGTTGAGATCTGACAAGATCGATATATAATTTGGTAAGAGGTGAATTCACACATATATAATTTATCACATTGGCTTCGTGTTGATATCTTAAACACTCTGTTGGAATATGTTTCCAATAGAGAGCACTATTTGGTGATCCTGATGGCATGAGCATGTTGACAGTTATTACAATATGGGCGTGCATTGTTAATTGATGTGGTATCACCAGATGGCATTAAACACTCTCTATAGAAGGAAAGTTGCATTTCTTTAATTAAAATATGTATATGATTTGCAAGATTATATTTTGAACAATTAGTTATTATTAAATACTAGCGGAAAAAAGAAAATGAATGAGATAATGTCTTTGCACTGGCCCTCGCCAAATCCAGGGATAAAGCTGAGGAGATATGCAACATCTTTATCTCTAAGCATGCTACATCGAAGATCGTCCATGCATGACCCTGTGAATGCGGAAACAGCGTATAATCTAAGAGGATACTAAACATATCTGGCCTTGGAAAGCATGATCAGATTTATGGCACACACATAAGGTGAGAAGGACTTAAGCTTAGATAGCTAACGGTGCAGCTGTAGTAGTAAAGACAACCTTAAAACTGCAATGGGGTTGACACGAGGGTATACAACTAGTAAAACCAAATGGATGACGCAAAAGTGCCAAGCGAGTCGGGTTTGGCGGTGCGAAATTAGCTACCCTCCGCAAGCCTGGTATGGAAACTATGCGAATAGTCAACAGATCATCAACTTTAAAAATAGCTACTTCGAATGTCAGAACTTTATACGAACTTGGTAAGCTCCGAAATGCAGTAATTGAAATAAAGAAACTGAAACTAGTAATTATGGGAACATGCGAAACAAAATGGCCAGGGACTGGAATATGCCAATCGGATAGATCCGCAATATTTTACACTGGCTGCTCAGAATATGACAAATGCCATCGACACGGTGTAGGAATAATAGTAAGCGACGAAGTAAAAAAGGATGTTAAGAACATTTTGAGAGATGCATGCTAATGCAACTAAATGCTAAATCTATTAACACTAACATCATGCGCCCATAGCTGATAAACCAGATGAAGAAACTGAATAGCTATATAACAAGATTGAACATATAATGAAATCTCTTGAGGAGACAGATTAGTGCAATCCAAGAACAAAAATGATAATTAGTAACACCTAGCTTCAACATTCAGCAAGGCGCCTGTACACTTGGAGGGCTCGACAAGACACGGAGGAATATATAGCCAGAAAACAAATAGATTACATTCTGGTTAATACACGGCTCCACAATGTAATCAAGGGCATAAAGATATTCCAAAGAGCAGACATCTCTTTGAAATCTCCGCAAGTGAAAATAATATAAAAAATAGATTTGGCCAACCTCAATTTCCGTTACTGCAAAAACGTACACTCTAAACTCTAAGGTAAAAGTTATAATACCAATCAATTATACATCCGTAGAAGAAACATAATACAGGAACATAATAGTGCAGAAGAAATCTGGTGTAAAAGAGAATTCAAGCAAGAATGGATAACATCTTACAATGAATAGAAGAATGGAAGATCAAAAATGAAATGAGAATACGAAAAGAGGTGTGGCTAAACCAAAACAGTCCTGGATATAGAATAATCAAAACACGAGTCTTTCAATCTACACACACACATTAAGGAAATGACACATACTTGCATACTATAGAAGAATAATGTAAATAGAAAACTAATAGATAATAACAACAAACCAATGGATGAAAATGTGGCAGAAATATACAGAGAAGCTGTTTTCGGACGACAGCCCACCAAACTCACTTGAAATGGATACTTCTTTAAAAGGACCGACCATTCTTAAAAAAGAACTTCTAAAGGCAATACAACACAAAAAGGAGCAAGGTCGCTATTTCAGACGAAATGAAATTTGAGATGTCTGCTTTGGTTGTATAATAAAACCTACAATACATGATGCATCCCTACGGACTGGCTAAAATCTACCTTCATTGTCCTCCCAAAAAAGCGAAAGCTAAGAGATGTAGTGAATACCGCCTCATGAGCCATTCATTTTTTTATATTCTTGTTAATTCTAAACACCCGAAGTTGGGAAAAGATAGATCAAGACACAATACGCAGTTTGGTTTCAGAAGCGGATTCGGTACAAGAGAGGCAATGTTTGCAAACAGCCCAGGTTAGAATGGGGCAGGAATTGGCATACGACCTCACCCAAGCATTATCAGATCATGGCTGCTTCAAATCCTACCTGAAACGTACGGGCCTAGAGCAGTCCGAAAAGTGCCCCCTGTGCACCGATGGACACGGCAGAACTTGCCACTTTCAAATGTACCCGATGGTATATATTTATTTATATAAATTTATATGTAGTATCCTCTGCAGGACCATACCTGACACGTTTTCCGACTCCGGCCCACATTTATCGTAGGTTGCTGTGTTTCTCTAATGAGATGCACTAGGTCAACTAACTAAGGACCATTGTTATTTGTTCTGTCCTTTTGCTTCATTATTTTTTTATCATTTTTCACTACCGTCAGCCTGAAGCCTTATATGAGCAATCAGTTCTGTGCTGGGTGGTAACAGCAATATAGGTTTAGTGGGTATTCCTGGTACTTAATGTACAAGATGAGTCACACACTATCTCATTGGCCAAGTGCGCTAAGCTAGCTCTGAATATGGGATCAATATCAACATCGTAAATAGTGTATTAGTGACTATTATTAAGAAGTGCGCCACAAGCAACGCTGTATTAACAATTAATGGTGAACTAATCGAACGGATTCAAATATGTCGGCAGTTGGTTTAATGGACACTGGGATCTAGCACATGAAATTAAAGCACGCATTTGAAATAGACAGAAATATCTTTCTCTGGACATACAAGGTAACAAATAACGAAGTACTTAGGAGAATGGATAAGGATGGGGAACTGCTCGCGATAGTGTACAGAAGATGTGGGTACTTTGGGTACATCTTCCGAAACAACAAATATAATAATAATAATCCTGCAGTTAATTGTGTAGGAGAAAATAGAGATAAATCTGGGAGTTGGATGGATGAAATTTTTCTGGTTACTAATCTCCGACAGTGGTTTGAAATCAACGCTCCCACATTAATACGACTTGCACAAGAGTACAGACCAACCTCCTTCGAGGAGATGGTATAGGAATAAATGAAGAAATACTGCTCCTCAAATTCGCAATATAAGCTGCAAATATTAGTCAAAAAATAAAAAGCTACTGTAATATTGCACATCATACGGCAGCTTTTTATATACTAGTTAAAAAGCCGCTACTGTAAGACACAAACGTCCAGGACTGTGAATACAGCAATTTTTATGAACTTTATGAAATTACGACTAAAAACTACTTTTAAATGTAATCATATCTTATTATTTTATTCTACGGTTTCATCCTCATCAGCTACCGTTATATATATATTAATTGATTTGTGTTGTAGCACAAAACTACCAATGTGCCCAGGGAATGAAGAGTTAGATACCCCTGTACTAAAGTACGTTTAATGAATAACAATAACACGATAGTTTTTATAAATAAAGTACATAATACAAAAGTTATTAGTTAAATGCAAAATTATATGAAATTCCGCGCTGTAAAAAACGGTTTTATTAAAAAATCCTATACAGCGCAACGTGCATTGTAAATTAATTTGAAACGTCCGTTTTATGCACGTACCGTGTAATAAAAAGGAAACTATTTGATTATATTTGTTGCTGCGGGCTTTGCAATGGTCTGCATTGGATTTTCATATTTGCACGCTGGAAAAAATGTTTGAAAAGGCCGCAATTTAAAATTGATCCCGCCGTTTTTTTGGCCGTTTACACATCACTGTATATGAAGAGTTTTAAATAACAATAATAAATACAGATATTATATAAGATTGCTTTATCTAAGTACATAATTATCTACCTTAACATTTAATTCAACAAAATATCTTCGCTACTTTTGCCATAAAAAAAATTTATGTTTATTTTAAGGTTGTTTATTTTTTACATTTTGTTTCTTTCTATACATCTGGTGAATCAAATTTCAAATCTCTTCCATGGCAATGTACGTTTTTTTTTAAAGAATGAGAAACTTTTTATTAAAAATACTTTTCAGCAAAAAAAAATCCCCCGGGTAGTAAATAGGAGAGACACTGTATATTCGAAGGATTTATTATTAATATGTTACGCTTTATCGTAGAAGTAACCGAATTCGTATATTTTTATACCATTTCTTGATCAAGCAATAGCAAAGGTCAGCTGTTCGTCATTAGTTTCGTGAAACCATAGAAATCGCGAATTAACAGTAAAAGCTTACTAGATAATGTTTTCTATACTAGATACTGCAAAAATTTACGTAAATTCAGTTAAAATTTCATTTAATACCGATATTCCACGGATCTGCACAGGCAATATAGTCACTTACTAAAATTTAAAAAACATTATTTTACAACAACAAAAATACGTTTAAAACAGCTCAAATTAAACATGAATCAAGCAAAAGCAGTCCTTTGTAAGGATAGAGTTTTATGAAAAATATAGACTTTATTTCTAGGATTAGATAAACCTTAATTAATTCTTTTTTCCAAATAAACCCAAATCAGAATTCAGTATTGTATTATATTGCCCGATCGCAAACGGATATTAGCAATATAAATGTTTATAATTAATATTATCTTTATTTCGTAGGGAGCACTTACATAACTATATGTACATACCTAAGTATTTATCATAATATATTTAGAAATAAAGAAGTATACATGCTGAATGATCATATCTACAATGGTTAAAATAATGAATTAGAAAAATATTAATTGCCAAAGAACGTTAGTAGAGCAAGATGCTTTGAAATGTATGAAACTGATTTAACATATATAAAATATCGCACCACCCGGCAATTTGAAGAATTGGGTATTTAGTTTATTGGTCGTACGGAGTTAATCGTAAAGGAGCCGTGAATGCTAAATTCTATAAGTATAGAACATTCTCCAGGATTATGTAATGCCCTATGGTTAGTTTATTGTTCCTGATTTTGTATTTATGCAAGATAATGCGTGACCGCGTATTGTATTGTCTACCTAAATGAAGTCCAAATTGAAGTTATGAACTGGCCCCTGAACTTAAATACCATAGAGCATCTATGGGACATTCTTAAAAGAAGTATATTGCGCTTTAGAAGTGGGAATACTTTCCACAAATGAACGTTGAAAACGTCATTAGAAGTATGTCAAACCCGGTATTCGATCTCCAGGTGGCAACACGACCTACTAAGGATAAGATCAAATAATTTTGGTTATTTGTTTTGTTTATTTATTACATCACATTTTACACATCCTGATGTTTTTTAGATTTTTGCACAGATTATTATAAAACTGAAATTAAATGCAAACTGCTCTACAGTGCCTTTATCAATTTATTTGTGAAGAAATGGCGGATTACAGTTTATCTACAAAAGTCTGATGTTTAAATAGCTGGTGAGAGAATTTTGAACAGCAGTTGATTTGTGTGGAAATGTATTTTAATATCAGTAATATACTACTTGAAAACTAAACGTATTATATAGGTAGATAATTATTAATTGTTATTATGTTATATAAATGTTGTTTCTACAAAAGTTTTATTAATTCATATATGTGTTTATATACAGAGTTCACATTATTCAATTAAATATTACGTTTTTTCAATAATAGCTCCATTTATAATAGAATTCAGCTTTACTCAATTGCATACTCTTAAATTAATAGAAAGCATCAATCTGATTCGAAAAGGTAATAATTTTCAATCACTAACTTTTAACGATGCCTACTATTTATACGTACTTCAAATAGAGCTGATGCAAATGAAGCAATTTTTAAGCAACGTCAGAATCTCCGACGACTCTGCAGTATAAATCAACAGGAACTATTCCAACTTTACCCATTTTTTAAAATAAACCCTATCGTCCGTGCTTCCTCGCGGTTCTGCTCGTCTTAACTCCGGTTGCAGGCGTCTATTGATTGAATTTGCACCACATTAATTTGAGGATTAAACGCATCCATCTCCATAATGAAATCCAATATTAAATTAGGTTAACTAAAAATAGACTTGAAAGTAAACGCGGCATTAATCAATGTGAGACGACCGCGATTTATTTTCATTGCCGGCGCTTAATTTAATTTGAACCCTATAGTGTGTATTTGTTAAACCTAAACTGCATACGCCGAATATTGAGCATAGCTCTCATTGTTGATTAATAAAGGATATAAATTAAATTAAGAGCAGAGTGCATTTCAAATTCATTGTAATGACTAAGCTATGCGATAAATTCGCCCTACGTTGACATATGTAATTATGTTTTAATGGGTACACTGGAATTCTAGCGGTCTTTACAAATAAAAATATATGTACGGTATGAAAACCATAAAAGCATTCGGCACCCTATGTTTTAGGAAGCAATTCTATTTTAGGAAGCAACACCATTGTCCTGAATATAAATCAATAGGACATACATAAAATAAGCTAATTCAATTTACTTACGGCATGAATTATTTACATCTCGTTCGGTTAGAACGCAAAAAAAGATTTCCTAGAATTATTATTATCAATACAAAAATATTATATTTATATATAATGGCACTGCTATGTTATTTTGAACTGCATGATGTATTAAACTTATTTTTATTCAAACCACGTGTATGTGTGTTATTAAACCACTATCCTGCTACTGTCAACAACCAACTTCGCATCACAAAGTTCGTGTAATAAAAAATACATCGCGGCGGAAAATTATAATGCTGCTGCGATTCAGTTGCATTCGTTTGCGATATTAGTTCGAAACTGGATCACGGAATCGCATTTTAGAATCGGCTCCGCATGGAACATACGGTACAAAGGAACTTCCGTCGCTATGTCAAAAAGGAAGTAGGAGACTGGTGCGTCGAGACGCCCGATATCGGCGTCCTAGTGGCGCAGCCGCGTGTTTCCCAACCATCCACGCTTTTACATCGAACACACACACTTCGAATAAGACTGGAGAACCACATATTGTATCAAGTTACAACGCTGAAATATTCACACGCTAATTAAGAACTCAAATGTTTTTCGCTATACATACAAACATATTACGTCATATATTTGCAGCAACCCGACAAGCTAATTAAACCAGTTCTTGTTTATTATGATATTAATAATTCATTCCGTGACATACACGCACGAAAATATAGTCGGAAGTTATGAAGCTGAAGAGATAATGGGAATAGGACGTTGATATATTAAATAAAAGTTGATATAAATAAAAATAATATAAACTAAATGTGATATAATTAATTTAAAATAATGTTTTTGTTTTTCTGTTCTTTAATGGTAGTATAGTAGATCTATCTTGATAATTTGTATATATTGCAATATATTAGATACAGTATATTCCGCCAAAGATAGTGATAGAACACAGGCCAACATGCAGAACAAGATGCAGACTAACAACCGAGTGGATGAGCGTCATTAAGGCAGTAATGAAAGATCATATAGGAAGAAGAATGAAATAATAGATAGGTGTCGAGATCCAGCAAAATCTGTAGTAACCTGCCCTCCGCTTTATTTAGTGGAACACATATAGCCGATGTTTGATTTCAATTATTTGTCCCAGTAATTTATTTAATAATAAATATGGCAGTATTATAAAAATCGAATGAAGCAGTGCACATTACTTTATCATATGTAACATAAAAATTCAATTCTTTTTATTTATTTTGAGAATCATAAATAAGATAAATTTGTCATATATGCATAATCATTAACTAATACCTACGCGAAATAAATACATATAGTTTTTATGTATTGGGAGTGAACCAGTGGCCCAATTACCACTGTATATAGTTTTCGTTCAACCATTTTTATTCAATACTATTGATGGTATGAGAATTTTTGATAATTCGAGATCGTTTTTATTCGTCAGTGCCAACCACTAATATAAATTCAATATACATATATACAATAAATTATTAATATATTCTTTGAATAAAGAGTTTAGACTTCTCAATTAACGATATAATGTAAAACAATGTTCATCTAGTTTAGTAATGCTCTGTATCTTAAATACGGTGTTCAACTTAAAATTATTTCAGGGATCACATTAGAGGCACCGCATTAATACTCAAATGTATAAGTTTGCTAGATATTTAAACAAACAAACAAAATTAGCACTGCAGAATTTATCCTGAAAAATCTATTGATCCAATAATTAAATCAAGCATTGTTGAATATGTCCTAATGATGCTGAAATTAAATCGCAGAAATATTGAAATTAATTAAAAGGGAGTTCTGCCCATACCCTGAAAACTGCTCCTTCTAAAACGAAACACCATTTATGCGAAGAATAGCGGCTTTATTAATTAACGAAACTAAAAATTGAGGTGCTAGTTAGTAGCATTAGTAGTAGCGTTGTGTGCCCAAACGTTAATAAAATAAGTATTTGGTTGTTCATCATGTTCATCAATCAATACATGCGTAATAGTCCGTAATTCGATTAATTACAAAGAGCCTACTGCACCCTTTCAGCTTTATTATAATATTGTTAATGGCTTCTTATTCACAAGATACCATCTGCAGGATGATTAAATTTGCACAAACCCATTCTCCTCCATAGACGAAGCCAACAAGGAAACTGTTTACAAACTTACACGGTAAATGTCATATGCTGCCAGAAGTTTCAATACTTCACTCTTAACTTAATTAACATAATGCATACATATACAATAATTCGACTCGTTGCAGTAAGTTAAAATGAGTTTAGTTATACAACAATGTTAGCATAGTGTGACAAAAGGACTACAGCAGCTGACATAATAGTGGCTTTAACCTTGAATTGTATTAACATTATACTATAGTATATTACTGACATTTAATAAAACGTTTCGTGAAAATGAACTGTTTATATGTATTATATCCCGTTAAAAACACCTGATTACCACGAACGAATGAAGGCATACTAAATTGTAGTCAATTTTTAATATATTTAACGCAATTTACATTAGCAAACTAACTATATATTACAAAATGTTTGAAGTTTAAAGGTTAAGCGGAAAATGCGATTTAGCTCCATCTAATTATAACCTCATTTTCTGTCCCAAATAGTATAATATTGTCCATATTTATATTTGAGTAGTTCTAAGCTGAAAAACTAGTTAAACCAGCTATTGTTATATAAGACTTTACGAATAAAAAAGATTCTATCCATATTGAAAAGAATGATCTTCGTTTTCGTACACAAACCGTTAGTTAGTTTTTAATGTTCCCATTAAAAACTGATGGGTTGTATACGAACAAGAAGATCATTATTTTCAATGTGGATACAATCTTTTTTATACCCTAAATATATCCCTAGCAGCGTGTACGAATATGTAGTTTTATAGTAATATTAACTGCTAGGGAAATACTTGAGCTGTCGCACTGAATCCAATTTCGTTCTTCACGTGTGAATAATTATTCAGCGATGGGAGACGCATTCAGGAATTTACTTACGACTATTCCACAAGTTTGGAAAAAATATTCTTCTTCACTTGCTTGGTTATATAACCCTGATTATAAATACGTGTAGTAATTTGTGTCAACAGGTTGAAAAAATATTCTTCACTTGCTTCATTATGCAATCGTAATCGTAAATACGTTTAGTATAATATTCATCTACGAACATCATTGTTTCAAGAAATTCATATCAAATTATGAAAATAAAATAAAAACCGCTGTGCACCGTATAGACGAAACTATCATTTGTAACCACGGTAGAAATAAAATTAGCGTTGTGAATTTTCTCCACGAATGACATTTTAGGAAAAGCATAAGTGTGCAAATGTACATTAACGAATAATAATAGTTATAAATATATATAGTGGTTAGGATAAATGAGGACTAAAACGTTCATCAGGTGCCCCACATATTAGGCGTCTAATTGGCAAATGTACAAGCTGGAAAATGAGAAACCCAGTGGCGGAATTGCCAATTGTAATAAAATAGTACTAGATAGACGTGGGGTGCACGTAATGGACGAAAGATAAAATCAATATATTTGAGCTGCTCTAAGAGCTGTGCGAAGCTCTAATGAACACATGCTGCATGACCATAATTGGTGTATCGATTTGAGATTTATTTGTGGAGAATTCCAGTCAGTTGTAACTTAATCTGTGTATAGGGAGACCTTAAATACAACGTTGCTATTATCAGAGCTATATAAAAAGTGAACAAATGAAATTCAACTCAGTGCTTTTAGTAACTGATAATAATTTAGTAGTATTTAAAAGTGTTAAGTTGCGCTATTGTATTCATTAAAACAATACCAAACTACACTCGCACAAAACTACCCTTTAACATTGTCCTTCAGCATGACCAACGACCAACTTTCCTGAAACTCGCTACATGCTAATTCCATGCATGACGATCCGCACAACTGTTTCAGGATGTGGTCTCCGCAATAAAAAGGAAGCCGTCGGAACCGACTAACGCAGCGCGTCAAAATCGGAAACTTGAGTGGTAGTTCTAGTTTCACATACAAAAAAACTGCATCAATGCAGAAATGTATGACTGAAATAACGGGCGCCCCGTGGTAACTGCTTTCAATCATCATAATAATAAAATCCGGAGTTCTTTTACAAGCTATAACGATTACGATGGTGGTGCCCTGAAATCTTAAATGGCGCGCATAATTTTTATTCTTATGACCTAGCAAACGGTTTCTTGCGAAATGAAAAAATCGAACGTAAAAAAGACGGTGCGGAAGTTAAAAAAAGTTACAGTTACAGTTGCTACAGTAAAAACGGAAGTTTAGAAGATGCTGTACGTTTGTTAGTACAAGAAATATACTTTTAGTACATTTCAGCAGTCGTTACTATATTTGTTACAGTTTGTAACTGGCTATCGATCTTGCCGTGTGTTAGTGTATGTGTATGTGAGTGTTAGGATAATACATTTCATCATCATATTTATTCGAATATTTCGCATCTATATGGATTATAAAATATATCTGTTTATATATTTCATTATGCCTCTAATCAGAGTTTGTACATATTTTATTATGTATTCTCTATGTTGTATGTAGAGTCTACATCATTGTAACATAAATAAACACACAGTAGCTTCATACGAGTATAAGTATTAATCCAGACCATACACATGTTAAACAAAAAGTTGAAAAACATTATTCATATATGCAAGACTATTTTTAATAGACACAACATTTCTGTTTATACAAATAAAATGTATATGAACTATGGTTTCCACAAAATTACATGTGCATTATTAAGATCATTATTTATATATTTTACGTGACTGTGTGACTAATTACACATAATTTGTTTCTTCGTCAGCAGTGTTCAAGGCATACAGAGTATTGTATAATATAATTAACGTGCAAAAATGAAACGTCTGAAAATACCGCAAAGACCGCAAAATGCTCAAAATATTCTAGATCGACCACATACGTCCTGCCACGTTTAAACAAACAAATTGTAATTAAGTACTCAATACTATCAAGAGAAGAAAGCCGGAGTATTACGGCCACGTTCTGAGAAACAATAAATACCATCTGTTGCAAACTATAATGCAGGGTAAATAGATGGTAGCCGAGGGGCAGGCCGTAGAAGAACACCATTATTTGCCGTATAGAGAAATCTAGAACTACATTTCTCAAGATGTCAAAACTATTCAGAGCTCACGATCTACTCTTGTCAACTAACATCAGATTAATAAAGTACTATGTCTTGCCATAATATACTATTATATGGAGTGGAGTCATGGACGGTAACAGAAGCCATTTGCAAACAATTGGAAGCATTCGAAATGTGACTGTTCTCACGCACCTTGAAAATTCCTTGGGCAGACCTTGTTACCAATAAAGATGCAAAGAATTGGCAAAGAGAAAGAACTCCTCTTAACGATAAAATCACGAAAACTGCAATACCTGGGACACATAATGAGGAACAATACGGAGTGTTGCAAATGATCTTGCAGGGCAGAGTGGAATGAAAGAGAGGACCAGGAAGGAGAAGAACGTCTTGGTTGAATAACCCACGAACATGGTTCAACACAACAACGGTGATCCTCTTCAGAGCCACGACCGATAAAATCCGAATCACAATGATGATCGCTAACATCCGAAACGGATAGGCACTATAAGAAGAAAATATATA
Source organism: Lordithon lunulatus (assembly GCA_963942505.1). Classification (NCBI taxonomy): domain Eukaryota; kingdom Metazoa; phylum Arthropoda; class Insecta; order Coleoptera; family Staphylinidae; genus Lordithon; species Lordithon lunulatus. The sequence goes on from OZ012666.1 coordinate 48,265,640, forward strand.
GTGATACGTATCACTTCATGGAGATACATTCTAGTTCTAGCATCCCACCCCATGTGCGTTGTTTAAATAATTACTTTCAATCAGTATGGAGTATGTAGAAGGCATATGATTAAACAAAATGGGTATGGACTTAAACAAGTAAATGGAGAACAATAAGAGAACAATAACACATAGATCTGTAGAATGAACCAAGCATTGTGAGCGTAAAGAAAATACTAAATTTTAGATGGATAGGACAAGTTCGCAAGTATGAAAGAAAAAGGAAGGAAGTACTAAAGAAAAAAGAGTAGTGAGCTATCAGTTTGGTGAACATATTTTCATAGTTACTCTGTTTTTTTATTTCTATATAATCAACCTCCTTCTGAACCTATTTTTCATCATGGTTCACTTCACATAATTAAAAAAATTGCGGCACACTAACAATAAGATAAATATTAAAATGCAAATACAAAATTATTTTTATTGTATGTATTAGTAAAATGTGGCGGGTTCTGCGGCTCATCACAGCCATTTGCGTGACTAAGCCTCCCAACTAGAGAGCCTCCACACCTTTGAACTATAGTCCTTACTCTTCAGCCCCTCTTGCAATTTTCCGACCCCGATGTCATTAGGTAACGAGGGCTAGCGGTCACTCCACTTCTCTTCCACTACCCACGACGGATTCACCGTAATGACATAGCGATAAAATAGCAACCCCGCAAACATACCAATATGACTGTCTGAAGAAACGATGAAAAAAGATACGGTTGAAGAGCCAAGCTAAAAAAGCTACGGGATCGTATGGCTCGGGACAGCAAGGCGGTGAGGCAGATGAAGTACTACACTCCAAGTGGAGAAGCTAACCCGACAAGTGAAAAAAATGAGAGATGAACTCGCCGAAATGGAATAATTAAAGGCCAGGTCCGCGAAGTTGGAGTAGTGCGGCCGAGAGTTGAGGGCAAGGGCGTCAGAGGACAGGGCCAACACGGTATCGGAGAAATACGCACCCCGCAGGGAAGTCAGGAGCGGGGCCATAGTTGTGCAGGCAGAAGGGCCACGTATGCTGACCTCCTGAAAAAGATTCGGGCAATAAATACCGATGGCTTGGAGGTACAGGTGCCCGGGTGTCAAAGTTACGAGATGGCGAACTTAAAATTGAAATGTAGAGGGGAAAGGGCGAGAAGCTAAAGAAGGCAAATAAAAAAGAGTAAAGAGACCCGGGGCGTCACTTATCATAAGGGAGTTGGACGAGGAACCGCGTGGGCATGAGTGCCTTCGTAGTAGGGGTCCTGAGTCTGGCATTCAACATCCAAGTGGTGACCGTAACACTGGCCAACGAGTTGGCCAAACAAATTGTGGAGGCACCACCCTCGCCTCCGCAATTTGTTTGATGCGTGGGGTTGGTACACTGTCGAGTAGCAGTCGGGGAAAGGTCTACGAGGTGCCATCGATACTGGGGACTGACCACTGGAGGGCCAATGGTAAAGGGCCAGACCGGACGAGGTAATGCCAACGATGCGGAGAGACTGGACACTATGCAAACAGGTTCAGTGCGCAGTCCCCGTTCTGTGTTTTCTGCAAAGGAGGAAGGCATAGTGCGCTCAGACTCTCATGCGGCATAGGGCGCAGCAATGATCCGGATCATGCAACTTAATTTAAACCGGTGCCGAATAGCCACGATCTATTGCGAGCCATGGCAGGGAGGGGTCGTATGACTGTCCTGGCCAGTGAGCCTAACGTCAGGGCAGCCGGGATGGACGTGCTATGTAGATCGCAGTGCGGCGGTGAGGATGCGAGCAAGGGCGGGGACATCTATACTGAATACGGGGGAAAACTTTGTGGTGGCAAAAGTGGGACAAATTAAGCTCATTAGCATCTATGTACATCTCGTCGAATAGCCCGGACGGAACGATGAAGGCGACCCTGGATGGGATCAGATCAACCCCCACCTCGGCGCACACACTGTAATGGGGGGTATGTGATTCCAACGCTAAGCCACAGGAGGGGGTCATCAATTAACAGGAGGGACTGGTATTAGCCACAGCGGGCAATTATCCTCCATTACGAGGAGGGCACGCCCACTTTCGAAGAGGGGGGTATACGGCAGCGCTGAACCTTCTCTGCGGAGACCATTGCAGGCAGAGTGAAAGAATAATCGCAGGTCCTGAAAGCCCACAGCGATCACCAGTACCTGTCATTCGTGGTCGCAATCGGGGAACAACACGAGCGCTATGGAGTGGCCAAGGATGCGGTTATGCACTCTAAGCCAGGACAGATAATTAGAGTAGGCCTAGCGGGTGGGAGCTTGTTCCTGCAGGTTTCCATGACCCAGATAACACCTCTATCGATGGTGCCTCTGATGCTCGACGACGAGGCCACAGCGAAATTCGTCAGGGGAATTATACACCAGAAGGAGTTTCCTCTTTCTTGGAGAGGTCGAATGAGACCAACCCAGATCTAAAGTAATGCGAGAGTGGTCCCAAGACTGAGTGCGGGTGGAGGTGGGGTAGGTCCACGGTCCGTATAGTCTACGGACCGTGGGGTAGGTCGGCCCAAGAAGGTCGGAATCCAGCACTACCCGGGAAAGAATGCCCGCTCGGCATCCCGGGTGTCTTTTGAAGATTCCGCACCTCAAGTCAAATAAAAAAAGGATACAGAACCAGGCTACGCCACTTGGGGTGCGATTCTTAAAACCACTCGTTTCAAACGTATTCGATTAACTATCAAAGTCGCTCCTCAAAATAGGAACAATTCAACGATTTGAGTTCATTCAATGATTGAATATTAGTTTATTAGTGTATTTTAAGGCTAGTAAACCGAAATTCCATAATTTTACGAGCTCACATCATGAATTGTCCGTATTTTGACTAGCGACTATGGCAGTTAAACGAATACGTTGGAAATGAGTGGTTTCAAGAATCGCACCCCTATCACAAATATAATTTAATTTTACTCAATAATAAAATATACACTCGATCCCGATTTATTGGGACACGTCGAGGCCAAGGTATTTTGTCCAAATTAAGCAACTGTTAATTCGTATATCCGAAGTTAATAATAAATAGTCCTAGTAATAGTTGTGACTATATACATATATTAACCGGAATCTACTGTATATTAATTCTCATAGCAAACATTAAAATATATATTAATATCGCTATTTTAAATACAACAATATATAACCAGCAAGTGCAAAGTTCAAAAAGAAGTGGCTATTTATTGGCTGGTAAGTGACAATATGCAAGATTCACTTTAAAGCTGCTTGCGTTCGCGTTTGAATTAATTGACGTTTATGTAACATGTAATTAAACTAAACCGCACGATTCTAATAGCTCTTTGCTCCCCCGCTGTACATTACATGCAGTCAAATTAGGTGCATACATAAATGATCTATGGCAAAAGGAACTGATGAGACTAATTAAACACAATTACCATAATTTACACATAATTATTAATAACGAGGGTCGGTAGAGCACTGGCTAAGCGCACTCTCTATTGCTAGTGAATCTTTCATCAGTTCGAGTTCTAAAGCTCTTGTCTAGACATAAATGTTATTTACATTCGGGTACACACTTGACTGCACCCTTTTGTTTAATAGTAATGTTCTATTCCCATGTTTTTATCATTAAGTAAAATCGAATATGCTTTTTTTAATACATTGATGAGAAATCATTTCGCATCTGTTGTCGTTTCCATTAGCAGCGAAAGGGAAACAAGGAAGACACTTGCACCTCCAAAGTATATTGTCAAAAAAGTATATACAGTATCTTTCTACGGCGCAAACCATATACTCTGTAGACCTAAGAGTAATAGGAATGTAAATAGTGCACGCTCATAGAGGGATACAGTATTGTGAAGCCTATTTAAGCCATACTGTTAGTTAACACAGATTTGTTTATTTGCCTTCCACTTTACACATATTTTAAAGTATACACATTTATTTTAATGTACAAACGACATAATTGTTGGTAAATCAAATAGGAAACATAAACACCTGCAAATGGCAGCTAATACGAACAGTAATATTGCAACGCATGAAATCGAAACTTTCATGCAGCAAATTAATATTACCATATTTATATATTGCTTCGTCTGAATTACCGGTAGCTTTAAATCAGAACCTATCACATAGTACTTCTAAAATTCCAAACAATGACAAGATTAGTGATGGGTACCATAAAGTAAAACCTATCGAACTTCGATAGTCGAGAAACTATCGGACATCGATAGATGAAAAACTTCCGCTAGTACTTTGTTATTAGTTTGAGATACAAATTTATGTGAGACTACACCGGTAACGTAATGTAACAAACTAAGATTTTTATTGCTAAGAAAATTATTCGCTTACTATTTGTAATTGGAACACTGGAAGTTACTCCTTATAATAAATGTAATTTATAAATCTCTAATTAATATGTGAGCAAACTGTACATTCATCAGTTTCTGCAAACCTCCTTTGTGTAACAGGAAGTTCTTTGACATACGCGACAATCATTCTCATCAAAGCGCATACATCTATCTATCAACCATGAGCCATATGGTGACATTCATTACGAACTGAGTAATCAAAACATACTGCAAAATGCAAGCTCATTTATCAATGCAACATGGATTGAAAGTATGACACTTTTTGTATCACTGTTCCGCTATTAAAGCAGTAAATGCCGAGTGTAATTGAGTGATTTCGCATATACTAAATATGGCACAGTTTGTGTATTAATAACATAATTCAGCATTATATGCACACGTATTAAATATATACATTGCGCTGTTAAATCCACAAATGATTCGCATGACAAGAGATTACAATCGCTAATTCGCCGCGGGGATGAGATTGCAAGAATTACAAAAGCGTGATAAATAATAGAAAAGAGATACTAAAGTCTGGTAATCAAGTAATATTAATTAACAAAATAGAAATAAATTAATGAATGGTGTGGTTTATGTATTTTAGTTGAATAATAATTGTTTATTGACGTTGGCCTTTTACATATTGTTTTCATTTTAGTGTTTATGTTAACATTGCTAATATCAATTAACAATTTTAATTTGAAAGAAATGAGGGAAATGTCATTTCATTAGAAATTAAAAATATGTATGGCTACAAAATACAAAACAGTTCAAAAGTTAATTCATAAAATAAATAGCTTGTTTAAATTATACAATGCCCTTTATGTCGCATGGATTTATTATTATTATTATTATAAAATAGATGATTTATAATTACAAAAATAATTTCGTACTTTTAATATAATGAACACATACAGTTTTAATTGTAAAAAAAGCAAAGGTAATAAAGTAAAAAAAGAGTTATAGCTATTTATGTATTAATGTTGGTGACAAAATGCAATGTAATAACGTTAAAATGTACACAGTAGACCAAGAAAAAACGAGGATACATTTCAGATTTTAAAAATCAGTATTGATTTATTGAAACTATATGACTAATTACCAACATTTGCTTTCCAGCAATCACCAATGTAAATCATTTACTTGTTTATAAGTACGATATTTATGGTATTCATGTCGAGTTCACTTTAAGTAACCACGATTCCGAGACAATATATCGTTCGTTAATGAATTTCACGGACGACGTTAGAGCAGTGCCCATTTATAAAGGATAATATATTGTGCACTACAAGAGACATATTATCTTTAGATAACAAGAGCGTGTATGCTCTTGATAATAATTAATTTACAATATATACGTTTTAAATAGAGTTTGTGTATTTAACGGCATATACATATATGTTTTCCGTAGATTTCGCCTTAAGATAGGTATATGCAAACCTAAATATTCACAGGTGTCTGTGAAGTTAAGGTAAATGCTGGGTGATTACACTCATCTGATGTGCTCCCTTTACCTCGGGCCGATAGCTATAATGATAGAAGTCTTTTTTATAAGAAATAATAAATAAAATCAGAGTCAAGGAATCAATTTCAGTGGGTTATTATCCATACAATTATCAATTGAGAAAACAAAAGTAATAATAACGACATAAGTAAATATTCTAATTTTGTTGCATAAAAGATTCACAATAAGCCTTATTTTCAATATTTTTTCTATTTTATTTATTATTTTGTCATAATAAAGACACTTTTATTCTTAACGTATATCTTTATAGAATTCAGAGCCTTTTGAATACCCCATTTTTATTTCAGCATTGTTTTTTACTGTTGAAACGCCCATATGACACAATTATAATTAGAACCCGACCCGTATAAGAATCGGAACTGAACCGTTATTAAAGACTTGAATCAGTACCCGAACCGAGCGCTGATTCAAGAACAGAGCGCATATTTTCCCGGTTTCCTTGATTTTAAAATAAAACGACCAACCATTGTCAATTTTGTTTGTAAGACACTTACCTTAATAACTAGTTGAGATTAGCAGATCTATGTACATCTGGAACAAAAAATACACTAATTAGAATACATTTATTTAAACAATTTGTATAACTTAATAAGCTTCTTTTTCATTCGAAAAACTAGTTTAGGACGTGCAAATCTTTTACTATCCTTCGCATTGAGAACCCTAATGAATTGAATACTAGCCTAAAAACGTACCATTATTGAAATATTTTTGAGCATAAAAAATAATTATCTTAGCCACGTATGCTAGCAATCAGTAAAGGATTGATTATTACAGTAGGTCAATAATGAACACTATCTGAAGGAATGCAAATATCTTTTATATCTATAAGTAATTTTCTAAACACTAGAAATGCTTTAAGGATGGTATCAAGGCTATACTTAGAAAACCTTTATTGGCATATTTGCTCTTACAATATATACAATATATACAATATATACAATATATACAATATATACAATATATACAATATATACAATATATACAATATATACAATATATACAATATATACAATATATACAATATATACAATATATACAATATATACAATATATACAATATATACAATATATACAATATATACAATATACAACACCACTCTTAATACACATCGCAACTTTCTACCGTACCCCCTCCCTTCCTTAAGTTATAAAGAATGCCCCACTCTGTCCAACTCATACCTTGGCTCTCCAATCTCTTCAATGGTCACATCTTTCTTCCCCCATACACAGTCTACACAGTCCACACATCCCGACACATACAAACCTAATCTTGAAATCATTCTTTGGGTACCATTCTGATCTCCCTTTCTGAGAAGGCTCGTTATATATTCTATTGTGCCTGTTGGCCTCTATCTTTCTTTGCCTTCGTTGGGAGTCCACCTCACTAAGCCTTCCTTTCACTACCTAATCTTTTCACTATTCTTCACTTTCATCACTTCCCTATCCGACATGCGCACACACTCGTATAGTTTTCATTCTGTTTCTGGACCTCTCTATCCTATCCTCCATCTTCCCGCCCACACTTCCACTCCGTAGAACAGAATAATCCTGACGCATGCCTATCAGATCTTTTTTTCGCTTGTCGTAGCTCCAATGTGGTCACATATACCTTGGACACGTCCGTTCCCATCCTTAGATGTATACTTGCTTCTCTTTAGCAGTTCACGAGAATTTTTCTGTTCACACTATCGTATGCTGCCTTCAGGTCCACAAGCATACATCTTTACCCATACCGGTCTCATTTCTTAGTCCATCACAATTCCACGTTACGATGTGGTCCGTCCTTCCTCGAAATCCCGCGTGATGCTCCGATAAAATCTCCTTCTCTTCAATATGTTCCTCCAGCATAATTCCTCTGTAATTATTGGTTTTACTCTCATCTCCCGCCTTGTAGATAGGCAACGTCTCTCCCATTCTCCGTCGCTCACTTCCACTTTTCAATTCCCTGCCTCCTCCAAACTTTTCTGTCTCCGATACTTCGTCTATACATCTTCCATCGCCTCGATAGCTTCTTATCGCACGCCTGAGCCTGATTTTGGCTTTCAAACACTCTTTGTCATACTCCTGATGTGCCCTAACCCTACACCTATTATCTCCTATCCTATTTTTGGTACTAAACCCCTCTTTATCTCCTCCGCTAGTTCATCCAGTGTTCCTACCTCTTCACATTTTATTTTCTGTAGGTTGTGCCTTTCTCTTTTCTAGCCCGGTCGATCCCGCTCCTACCTCTGCCGTCCCTTTAGCTCAATGCTAATCCGAAAGTGTTTGGATAATCTATATTAGTTCCTATAAAAGGTAGAGCGGTAGGTAATACGGAATGATAAATCGAAAAGGAAATTGGGATAAAATCAAAACTATCAATTGGACAGAAGTAATTGATCTAATAAAAATTATTAAATAAAATCTGGCAATAAGCATGACTATAATTCACCATCCAAATCATTCGCAATGGTAAGCTGATACCTGCACTGAGTCAAACATAATAGCAAGAATGCGAATGAAGACTGGAGAACATTCTAACGATGATAGAAGCAAAGAAGAAGTGAAAAATTTACGAAAAACAAAAGAGGATTGCAGAAACGGAAGTGGAATCATCTACAATATATCCACGCAACTGTGGAAATATTTAAACGAAGAAAAAGGATACAGTCAAAAGACAAGATATAGAAATGGATAAATAGTGAAGTTAGTTTCAAGATTTACTAGATGGAGGAAATGTTAAGGAAGGGGAAGCACAATTCATGTTATAATTAGAGGATTTTTAATAATCGTAAAATCATAAAAAACGCACCTGGTCAGGACCAGTGGTATCAAAAATGAATTTTGGAAACGTCAATGAATTGAAGGTAATAAGAGTTACTAAATCGGTAATATAATACCTGTATTCAAACGCGCCAAAAAGGACGATGGCTGTAATAATCGAGAGATAACAAAATATATGCCAGTCTAGTACTAAATTGCCTTAAAAAAAAGAGGAGAAACATGTTGTACTGAGCATGCAGGCTGGATTGAGGAAGAAGTATAGTAGACCATGTGAAATTCTATCTACCAAATATACGCCAGTCTAGTACTGAATTGCCTAATAAAAGAACTGGAGGAGAAACACGTTACACTGAGTATGCAGGCTGGATTGAGGAAGAAGTATAGTTGAACATGTGTAAACCGGAAGTTAAAAAATAAAAGAGATAGACGATTTGCAGTGTTTTTACCGCACAGTGAATCGTGAGAGGATGATGGAATGTTGGTATAAATGCGTGTCTGAGCAGATATGCGAGAATGTTAGAATGTACCTACAATGCGACGTGACTGGCGCAAGGAAAAGTGGGATATAGGAGGGAATCTGGTGTTAAAATAAGAACAGGTTTACGAAAGGGTTTTTCATTTCCTCAGACACTTATTTTACCACACGCTTATAATTCATCTGTATGCACCTTTATGTAGCTAACATAATCACTCCCTGCATACGTTCCAATCATTACCGCATTCGCCTCTTGCTTGACTACATAGCTAGGAGTGTTTTTTTAAGCTCAAGCACACGCTTCAACCAATACACTTCTCGATATCAGCCCAGACCTTGCCACCCCATCTACTTCAGATCCGTACATAATTATACTCTTTAAACATACGTCCCAATACAAAATATATCCTACAATCTCGCAAGTAGTTCGACTAAAAACAAATCAAGGTAACAGTCATATGCAAATTTAGTTTGAACAAACATTAGTTTTTTCGAAAACGTAAACGAAAAATATATCACAAATTGACATTTGAATATTTTCCAGAGATGATCTTAAAATGATAGCCATTCACTCTTTTAAAATATCTAAATAGTTTTCGGAACCAACAACAAAGTGTTTTATTAACATGTACAAATTGGATAACATGCCATTGCCTAAGTTTTTTTTTGTCAAGAGCAATCTAAAAAATGAAAAGCACTGTTGTATTAAAATTCGCAATTCGTGCCATTAGAAAAGTATAGAAAAAAATTATTCGCGTCATATCAACTTGGATATCAGGTTACTTAGAAAACTTAATTTGTACAATGTATAATTAGATTGGTGTATACTAACGTGAATGTGCATCTATTGAAAAACTGCGAAGGGTTGCCCATTTTAATTAAACCGATATATTTCACTCAAAATAAGCAATGCTTTCAAAGTGTTTAACATACCTAACAAGTTTTCTTCTAATAGTAGCCTATTTAAAATATTATTTAATTTTCTACTAATTTTAATTTTATGTAAACTGTATTGTCATATAAATTACCAGTCATTACATTTTATATATTCATTATCTCAATTTACAAATTACATAAAAATCCTCTATGTTTAACCTGATAGGTACATATGATACTAATACGATAGTAATTTACCCTGCACTACTCTGTTATTTTAATTAAAAGCACATAATTATTGTGAAAATTAACATTTTCCAATCATTAATTATGTAGCTGCATGTGTAATTTAGCAGGCACAAACAGTGGTTCGGCAACTGCTACTATATTATTTAGATTAGCTGTGTGCTGTATTACAATACATTATAAATGTGTATGTATTGTAAACGTCATAATTGCCAAACTCTATAAACAAAGTAAACTCAATTAACTAACATTTACAACAATATTATTGTTATTCTTAATACAAATATATTAGTAGTTCCTGTATTTGTTACAATTTTGTAACTGGTTAGCGCAAATATTTTTGGACGTATTCAAACCACAGCACTTTTCGTACTCGTATACCTAACAAGTTAAATCGGTAAAATAAAAATCAGCTAATCATTGATTAAATTTTTAAGTACGGGTTATTATTTATGCGGTATTCCGGCTTATATTATCATATTTGTACATATTTTAATGCATTACCCTTAATAAGTTGTTAACTGTATATCACTTATTTTTTAATCCTCTACACGTCCCTTTTAGGGCAGTCTTGCTGCAGACGTTGGTCTGGGTAGAAACAAATCTCAACGTAAGTGATAAGTTTTACTCTGTCATAGCCATTACAGCTATACGACAACACAGTGTTTACCATTATATATATATATATATATATATATATATATATACTTATTTTTTTGTTCGAAAAATGACAAGTTAAATAGACAAAAAGAAATACTCATTACGCATTTTTATATGAACATTACATTTCTCAAATGATAAAAAAGCAGAGTGCAATAAAAGTAACTGTTTGTTTTTTTTTGGTTAGAAAAGGATTACTATTGAATATATTTTACGGATTCATGAATATTTATTGGAGTAGCAAACAAAACTCATATAAAGTTTACAATTTAATGTTTACACTTGCACTTGTTAGTTAGCAGTGTATGCCTATTTTAGTTTAGAGCTCGTTCTTTACGTTATTTACAATATAGATACAATATCAGCGAAAATTGCGGTATAATTTACTCCAGGTTTATGATTCGTTGTTTATATTTGTGCAATTTCTTAAAAATGAATTTCAAAATTGCCTGAATTTTTCATTGTTTTTATTGTGAAATAATAACCCTAGGTGTGTTACATAGCAATTTCTTATTATTGAACCAAAAGTACTCTGATAAAAGAACAACGTACACAGCGACTATTCCTACTCAATTTCTATGCCGCTGTTAGATACAGTGCAAATCTGTATGTAATGCAACTCATTTACTGTTTACTCTTAATAAAAAAATTAAAATTAAAAAAAAGACCTTTATTTGTCATAACAGCCCAACCCGTCCCTTTACAAATTCCAGCCGCAAAAAAAACAATACTTTATACTATATAATATAACTAATTTGATATTCTATAATGGCACACATTTATGTATGTCAAACCACAAACGTTTTCAAGATTTATGTTAAAATTATTTATTATATTAGATTTAAGTAGTTTCTTTTTCATTATTATTATATACAGCAAGATTTTTTTACAATAAATGCATAAGGGTGTTACAGTTTGGTTGTTACCAAAACATATCTCTAGATATAAAAATAACTTTATAAAAGTTCTATATTTTAGACAAAACCAAATATTTAAGGCAAATAACAGAAAATGCTAGCACATAACAAGGAAGGATATTTCTGTGTTATAGACCACCAGAAGGCATTTGGTAGTTGTTCCCAGAGAAGAATATGGCAGAGCCAATGGGAGGAGGTCTAATAGAAGCAATACAATTAGTATACAACGAAACAAGAAGCTACATAAGAACTAACAATAGCCATGAGACTCTTCCGCCGGTCAAGGGAGAAGTTAGAAGGAGTTTAATGACTGAGTATTCACAGAAAAACTGTTGAAAGTGATTCGCGAAACTTCGCCCCGATAGGGTTCAAACTCAAGCTCCCCAATGCTCAGTACAAGACGGACGAGCGTTAAATATTATATATTAATAAAATCCAAATGTATCGGTATGTTTAATTATGTAAATAGTAGTAAAATATCAGCAAATTAATATTATATATTTATTTATATGTACGACTACTACATAAAAAAGTATAATCATAAATGAATACTTCAGTGATTTCAGGAAATTATTTATCCTGGTTTTTTTTCGCCTATAACAATTATTTCCTACTGATTTTTATTGCCTTTATCCACTGTCCATAATTATCTACCCGCACGAATGAATCACGTGCCGCACATACCGAAATTGATTAATGGACACACATCGATTGTGTCACGAGTTTCATTTCTCTATCGGCCGGCGCCGCCCGGCAAACTTTACTATTTGCATTTATAACTGAAATAAATTTATTCCCGGACGCATATCGCAGTCGATAAATCATGCAATATTGCTGTGGGAACGCATCATACCAAGTAGCGGCTCGTAAATTGTACGGCTCGACGACCAATTCACGCCAATTTTTAGCGTACTTCATTACGTAACAGAAAATTATCCAGTTCAAATAAACCGTTTAAAATTTTAACCGTGGCACGGATGTAATTTTATCATAATAATACTGGGGATGAGAATGTACGGTTAAAAATAATTAGTTCGTTACGAATGTTATTATTATATAATTTTCATATTAATTAACTGATAATAAAAAATAGCAATCATTTGCTCTACGGTTAGAACACAAACTGTATAAACCCTTTTATTCATATAATTGCATCATATTATTTAAAATTGTAATAATACACTAATTGTATTTTGAAAACGGTATGTAAATTAATTATTGTTGTATGTATAAGCGCATTTATATTAAAATTTGGAATGTAACGTTTATTGTTTTCAGAAAAAGCCGGATAACGAGTGTTGGGTATATATTACTGATTAAAAACGATATTTGAATCAAACACTTGAAATGAGCATATCGCTATTAAAAACGAAATGTATTTTACGATGTTGAAGCGGGGCAAATGTTATAAGAACTGGAATAGGAAGAAGAAGCTGCATCAATGATGGAAGGTACGAAATCACTAGCAGATGCTCTTAGCATAATTGCCGCAAAGAAAGTTGTAGGAGAATACGTGATTTTCAAATATGAAAGGGAATTATTTTCTGGTAAAATAATATCATTGGAGTTGTAATTTCTTCTATGGTTAAATCTATCAAGTGGTGAAAATGGCCTGAAAATCCAGATGTTTCATACTATGATTGGGAGCATGTACTTGACCACATAAACCCCTCTACTATGGTAAATAGAAGAGGATTGTATCGAATTCCAGAAATGGAAAAGTTGGGTTGGCTGTAAATAATTAATTTGCAATGTGTCGTTTACGTTTTCTTGAAGAAAAAATCAGTTCCATGAATACATTTTTTGTGCTCATTTGATTTATGTATTTAACTTTGCATCTTTCCTATATACAACTGAGTATCGATCAAAATGGTGTGATGGTGCAAAGTATCCTACTCAAAGGGGCAACTTTGCACCAAATTTATATAATATATAATGCATAATAGATTACTCACATTACATACATTTTATATTAAATAGCAACTAATAACACCAAAGAACAAAATGCTACAGGTCCCATATTTTTAACGTGCTTCAAAAAATATTTCTGTTCAATTAAAGACAAAAAACCCGGAAAAAATATTTACTTTATTATTCGGCCTAATATAGCCGAATATAATAATTATAACCGGTTTAACGAATCCGGTAAAGCGGCCGAATATTCTGTAAAATGGCAGAATATGCGTTAAAATGGAATTTGCGGAATATCCGGCCGGTCGAATTTCCATTGCATTCCTAGTTACAGTTGTAACTGGGATGTTTCGAATAATTAGATTTAAAAATGTGATTTTAATATGTTATGTTTCGAAATTTCTAACAAAATGGATACTCGCCACACATTTTACATGATTATTAAATAATAATTAATATATAATTAGTTTCTTATAATGCTAGTCGTGTATGCTTCCTTCGATTATACAATCCTTATTTTAATAACTACTAACTACTATATAAAAGCAGAGTTTGATTTGAAGCTGGTTGACTTATCATTTATGTTTTTATTGTCTACTTTGAAATGTAGACTAGTGACTTCAAATACCTGTCAATGGTGGTGTTCTTTATATTTTATAATTTAATGGGTATTTGAATTAATTGTAATCGTCCAAGTAAAGAATTATTGGTAATTCGTAATCGCCCCCACCCGACATTTCAACCAGTATCAAAATAATCTCAATGTACTTCGCAGCAGTAAACAGCAGATAAAGTAATTTAACTTATATTATCGTCAACGTCAGGTACTTCAATAAACCCTGCTTTCGTGGCGGGTTCAGAGTTTCTCGACATGATTGTGACAGCTTTGACTTCTTTGACTGGATTATATAGAGATGGATTAACTGTAGCTGTGTTCATATATACTGTTAAGAATTGATTAAATAATAGTTATCTTTGAAATGCGTAGCTTAATGTAAGCATATGGTGTATTAAAATCAAGAAATGTAAAATTTTGAAACACGGATTATAAGGTGAGTTGAAGTTATATAAGTCATCTGCTATAATACAAACCATATCATTGTTACAATATTTAAAAAATATGAAAAACGTCTAATACTATTTGCGGTATCTCATGTGATCGCAATTGAACCAATTGCGTAGAACTTATATTAAGAACATAATAACCATAAATCAATAAATAAGTCTGTAAATAAGCAAATTATATTGTACTAACTAATCCATCCCCAGCCAAAACTTTGTTTTATATAACCTAATTTTACCCACTATAATAATTAACCTTTAACCTTCCATAACACAATTATTCATTAAAGCCGGTTAATATTTCTTGTCATTTATAAGTCAATTTCCAATTAACCAAGAATCATTCGACATCAGGTTTCAGTAATCACATATTAGAAAATCAATATTTGAGCCTGTGAGAATGAAATTAGTGTAAGTCAAATTTGAATTGTTTTGAAAACGCGAAGATTTTGCGTTTGGTATTTGTGTAAATCAACGTGCACAGTTTCAGACATAAAGTCAATTTATTCATAAATAAAAATGTAACTGCGTACATATTTAAAAGCCGCGTACTATACTGTGGACACACAACTTTTCGTACATTGTATATATTGCGCAAATGTGCGAGAATGTACGTTGTATATATGAGAAAACATGGGCATGAGTGAAAGAGCGTGTAGATGTATCAGAACGTTTCGAAATAAAAAAGAGGGTGAAGACATGGCTGCGCGCTAATCCCCATTATATTCAATTTATTTACCGCGAAGTTTGAAAACATGCTGCAAAGAGGACAAGGGTAAGCGAAAGGTATTGTGATTGTAAGGAAGGGTGTAGTCTTCGTCAATTCTATCATCGAGTATATCATATAGACCAGGCATGGGCAACCTACGGCCAAAACCGGATGCGGATGATGTGGCACTATTATCAAGGTTGGAAGAACAGTTGAAAGAGATGATAGGGACAGTGAGAACATTTTATAAAAGAAGAATGTTAGGCGGAAATATAAGTATAACCCCAATAGCTATTTTTAGTTAAAAAAAAGGTAAACGGACTTCATTGGGAAGATAAAAAGCTGAAAATTCTATGTGGGCTTCATGTTTGAAATATTTCAATTATATTGGCTCAAAAAATTTTTGGGTTAGATAGGTCAACTGAAAGAAAAGGAACTGATCCTTACGATCAAAACACGAAAGCTAGAGTACTTGGGACACATCACCCGGGGAGAGAGATACTCTATTCTCCAACTGATCATGCAAGGAAAAATACAAGGAAGAAGAAGCAGGGGGTGTCGCAGAACCTCTGGGCAAAGAACCCTAGAGAATGGGTACGGACAAACATCGGTCAGACTATTTAGAGCTGCAGCGTCAAAGATTAGAATCGTCATGATTGCCAACCTCCCATGGGAGACGGCACCACAAGAAAAAGAAGGTCAACTGCACTGTCGTAAAGCGAGAGTTCCATGCATACACAGTGAGTGTGGATTCAATACTCCCAATGATGAGGTTTGAAATAAAAGTTAGGTTTTCAGAGTAGTTGATAGTAAGAGGAAGCAAATAGAGAAGTGGAATGGGTGGACCATTGAGAGATAAGAGATGTATTAGTGTGCATGTGCGGGTTTTCCTTGGCCCAAGTGGGCAACCTAACCACTGCTGCAGTAAGACTGCATAGTATAGTGACAGAGAGGCTAAAGGAGGAATCAGCAGCAGAGTGCAGTAATAAATATAAGGTATGTAAAGTACCAAGTAATCCAAGTACATCATGGTACTCTGCCCAAGTATTTGTTGACATCCAAGAGAAAAGATGAGCAACGGCGGATTGCCCACTATCGGTGTGGAAACAAGAAGAGGTGATATAGTGACTGGATGGGGAATGATTATAAAGAATGTGGAATTTGTGGAAGAGGAGTGGGTAGACGGTAATGCATTAATGAGTGCACGGCAGGACTTAGGACACAAGAGCTAAAGTACTGGAGAATGGTCCTAATCGAGGATGGCGGAGGACTGTTGGTGTTGAGGAAAATAGAAGCGAAAGAGAATAAAACTAGGACAGGTTAAGCTTTGCACTGGTCCCGATTCGAATTTTTTTTTTTGTATTTTAAATTCGGTGTATTATATACTATTAGTTTGGTTATAGAAATTGTGATAGCCTTAGGGTATACTAATCTTTGTCATACGTGTAAATGTTTGTCTTTATGCCAAACAAAAATAAATTTATATTATATATTCTTTTTTATAAACATGCATCCACACGACTACATAAAACATGGAGGGGACGACAGGGCAGAGACATGTTGCTTATCAAAATTTCTAACAATTTGTTGATACAGACACACAAGATATAAATCTAAAAAATGCAGGTGAGGTAGGAATTCCGATTCTGAATAATTGTAACCTAGCGAAATATTAATATTAATGATGCAACTGAATAATAAATACCATAAAAACTGCTTTTGAGAAGTTGTTGCAAACTTTATTTCGTTATTCTGTAAAAAATACTGTCATCTATTAAAATCAGACATTGTTTAGTTATCAAGAATGTCGTATTCGCAATAATTTCGTGTTGAAACGTGTCACACATATATTGTTGATCGTATCGTGTGCATGTGGAGTTTATATCTAGCGTCGTACAAATAAGGCCTTAGAGTTTTCACAAATTAATTAAAAAGTAATTCACTAAATTTTTATAATTGCATGAACAACGTTACTTGATAAGTATGGATATGACATTTTTCACTGTTTCGACAATTGACAAGTTTTTAAAATGTTCACATTTTTACATTTTAAAATTTGGTCATTTTTGACATTAACATGTTTACATTTACACATTTTCATTACTTGATTACAATTAACATGCGATCATTTTCGCGTATTCCCAGCGGAATTTACGCATAAGCAGTAAACGCCAAGGATGTTACTTGTTGACTGCGCTGGGAGTTCCTTTTATGGATACAAAAAATGGTAGATAATGATCGTAATAGTGTGGATAATGATAAGGTAATAGGAAGCTACATTGCAATCCAATTAAGCGTGAATTACATTGTACTAAATTCGTCAAGAACTTGAAATAGTTTTTAGTTTCAAGTATTCATGTGCTATTACCAATCGCGTAATGCACATGCCTTTCACCTAAGTCATAATTGGTCATAGTACGAGCTGAACATGAATAATTCAAACTAGAAACTTGTTTAAGTTTCTTGGCGAATATAGTATAATGTAATTCATGAAGTAGCTAACACAGACATCTATATACATAATAACAGAAGAATCCGAAAGTCGATAGCAGATTACAAAGTGTAACAAATACAGTAACTACTACTGTAAATCACGCTTTAAGTGATATTCTTAGCAGTGTGTAATAATAAACCTTAACCCTAATATAATGTTCAAGTTTGAACCTCTATTGGCCAACGGCCATTTGTTCAAGGCACCTTACACGGTGAATAATACTGTATATTCCTAGTATTGTCAGTATTTGCTTCAATCCTCCTTCAATATTTATCAACCAATCAATTATTCCGATTAACTACAGTAGTCTGCTCAATCTAGCAATACTACACCTTGCACGATCAGTAATACTTCAATATTTTAGAATACTGACAGTATACTGACCGTGTAAGATGCCTTATACCACTTATACAATGCACAATTTTTAATGCAATAAATTTAAGTTAAAACTTCAACCTAGGTCTGTAATCTTTGATCACGGCTATTATCTACAATCTTATCATTATCCACACTATTACGATCATTATCTACCATTTCTTGTATCCATAAAAGGAACTCCCAGCGCAATCAACAAGTAACATCCTTGGCGTTTACTGCACATGCGTAAATTGCGCGGGGAATTCGCGAAAATGGTCGCATGTTAATTGTAGTCAAGTAATGAAAATGTGTAAATGTAAACATGTGAATGTCAAAATGACCAAATTTTAAAATGTCAAAATGTGAACATTTTAAAAACAGTGAAAAATGTCAATGTAATTCGGAAAGTCGTGTTACCAGATAGTTTTTATAGAAATAATTTCAACTAAATTTGTTATAATTTCAGATATTACCGATAGTTATTCACGTCCAGAAATATTTCACTTATAACGCACAGCACATGCTTATACAATACTCTAAACTAAATTACCGAAACATGAAATTTTTATCGCGTAGGCTTGTCATATAGTGCACAGCACAGGTGTCTAGCGTTTATTATTTCTGTCACTATACAGCACGTAGCAAACGTCCAACGTATGAAAACATACTTAATCTCCAAGTCCGCCCTGACAATAACCGTTTAATTCGCGCAGCAGGAGCAACAAACTATGCGAAATTAAATGCAAATGTGTAAAATGTTATAGGGCTGTATAAACTTTACGACAGCGACGAATCGATAAAATACAGGACATGTGCAAGCAAGAATGAATTCCCGAGAGCTCTGAATGTTTGAGCGGAATTATTACTTTACAGTATAAAAATAGGACGTTTGCTGCATGGCATTTACGCAACTCATGATCCATGAAATTCATCAATGTACGGTCTCTGGAGGAGAGAGATACGGGAAAAATCTAGGTGGGATTTGCTCATCAATAATTTACTTTTGGATTGTGGGCTTGAGTTGATTGATTCTACTGCCGAACGCATCGGTCTTGATTAAAAAGTTTTTCCGGTGGTAGGTGCATTTCTATATTCCATTATTGTTTAAATGATATATGCTTTTTTTTGCAGAACATAAGTTTACGTTTAATATATACACGGTGAGTGTAAATAGAGCATTTTTATTTAATTTTCAGTACATTACAGCACATACAGGAAAAACTCATAGTCTAGGAAAAAGAGAAACATCTATGTTGTATTTAGCAACGCAATTCCCCTGTAGATTTCACATTTTACCTTATCTCATTTCTTGTGTATGAGTTACATACAGCGAACGCTCATAGTATGGGAAACGGAGAAACACATATGTTGTATTTAGCAGTATAATTCCATAGTATTCGCATTTAATCTTATCTCCTTTCTTGTGTATGGGGATGATACTGCTCTCCTTCCAATTCACTGGTATTTTTTTCATGTTGTCGGGATATTAGTTGGTATATGTGACTCTGTAGGGCTTCTCCTTCATGTTTTAACCATTAGCGGGAAAACGGTCGTACTTGCCGTTTTTTCATTTGCATTATGATTTTCGTTGCCTCCGCCCGACAGGTTTCCTCTACCGGGAGATCCGCATTCCTATAATTGGTTCACGTTGGTTCTAGGGTTTTGTAAAATACTTTCTCCATTCCTTTGTGATACCTAGCTCATTTGTTATCAGCAATCCATTATCCTTCTTCAAGATGTTTCCGTTTCTTGTTATATATCCTTATTCCCATACCCACATCCTTATAGAACTTGTTTATTTTATTTCGGAAGAAATATTATATATAAAGTGAGATATAAAATATGATATAACTGAATAACTGATACATTATTTCATATTTTATATCTCACCTTATTCCAGTATAAACCCACTTTAATTAAGCCTTATTTCTTATTTTATACCAGCATAAGCACACCATAATTGTCAAGGTTATAAAAATGTATTAACATTTGAGGAAACTAAATAAGTTGCAAAAAAATTTAGTTAGTTATAGTTCAATTGTATTGAATTATCAGGATGATAAAACATTTTTTTCTTAACATATTAACTTTTGTTAACTTGAAAATAGCATAGTATATATGCTAATTATTAAAGCTCGTATAAAATCGATTAAAAATAATTTGTAAGTTGAATTTGAAGGCATCTTCATATCAATTTCATCGATAATGGAAGATTATACTATAAATAACTATATCGTAAGACGAATTTATATTTTATAAATATTCTTAATGTTTTATGTTGGAATCAAGTCACAGACATCATCAGAAATAAGGAATTTGTATCCTATGATTGGTTTTATATTATTGATTTGATAAAGTAAGTAATAAATAAGAACTAAATGGTGCTTATTCTGCATATTCAACATAAATCATCCAATTATTTCCGCTGATTTTCTCAGTCTTATTTCTTATTTTTTATATCAGCGTAAACATGTGTGTCAAGAAATATATAAACATTTGAGGCAACCAAATACGTAAAATGAGTTACTTTACCGACCAGGAAACTGACCTTAATATAGTTCCACTGAATTTTGTTTCATCCGAGTTGTCTCCAGTATAAGTAACCGTAAGATTTAATTTCAAGAGCCTTGAATTCTCCTAAATTACAACTGTGCAACCACAAACAGATAAGCATAACTGTGGTAGAAATATATCAGGCTTATATAGCTTATGTATAATCCAGTTAACAACACTTTGTTCCAGCATTTAATGTTTTTATTTTAAACTATAATTTACTAGTAAAAAGCGGTTTATATGCCACACAAATTATGTCACATGCATAGCATTTCGTGAAGTTGTAGTAGCAGTTGAATTTAAAATAAATAGAGTGTGATCGGAGTTGTACATTTAAAATTAAATAACAGTTTGTCTCTTGTATCATTAACAACTAACTAGACGTATATGCGCATCAATCACGTGGTGGGATAGCTGACATAGATCCCTTTCATAATAATGAATTTAATGTCTGGTTTTTAAGCAATATTGAACCAAATTATATGCATTATGGATACTATGAACACATTTATTAATTAATAATTCATTGTTATATAATTATTTATTTTATTTATTTAATTATATGACTTCTACCGTGAGGTGACTAAATATAAACTATATAAAAGTATATGTGCATATTATATAAATTACCATTGTTGATTTTAGTTAAATGTTACTATTATGATATTTTATTTATATTATACGTTCTATTTTGAATTCAAGTAACATAACTACTCTACTTATATATTATTATCGATTACAACTTTTTTTTCCAGCAGGTCATAATTTATTTTTATGTTGGCATTAATACATTATGAAGGATAACAAACTAAATGCTTAATATTAAACCAATATGTCGCATTGGTTATTCCATTCTATATTGTATTGAAATAATATACTTGCTGCTCTACTGATATATTATTATTGTAATAATATAATACCGTAATTTAAAAAAAAATGCTTGTTTTTTATATATATATTAGAAAAGTGTGAAAAATAAATAGCGAAATTATTGACGAAATTATTTCCAATGTTAAACCTTAACCTGCTTCATACTTGCTGTCTTCAATAACGTCTTCAATAGCATAAGATTCAACAATCACGCATTGTAACTGCTAAGTGAGCTTTACTCCCAAACACATTTGTTATTCGCTTTCGTTTATAGAAAAATATCATCAAAATTATAATTTTGATCGAGGAGTGCAAGATAAAGAAAACGAGGTGGCGGAAGGAAATGGCGAATTGGAGGTACGGCAGATGTGTAGTCGAAAGGGTTAATCACGCGAAAAGGAAGTTCGAGAGTACGTGCGAGAGGGAAAAAATAGAGGAGTTGCAGAAAGTGGAAAAGAGGTTGAGGGAGTGTGTGGTGGAGAAACGGATGTAGGAGATCTTAAAGGGAAGGGTGAATCAGGGCAAAGTGAACATAGAGCTAGCAGAGTGGGAGATGAGTTGTAAACAGATGGCGGGGTCTGAGGTGGAGCTGGGCAGTTCGAGTGCGAGACAGGTGGTACGAAGGGAGGCGTTTTCGCGGAAAGAGATGGAGGTGGCCCTGGCACAGTTAAAACTAGGAAAGGCAGCGGGGGAAGATGGGCTGAAGGCAGAGGCTTTCAAAAAGCTACCGGAGGAAGGAAGGGAGAAGGTGCGGCAAAGTATTAACAAGGTGTGGAGTGGAGAGGAGGAAGTGCCGGAAAAGTGGCGTGTGGGGGTGGTGATCCCGGTGCACAAAGGAGGAGAGGCCTCGGACGTAAAAAACTATAGAGGGATCACCATTATGAGTGCCGGTTATAAATTGATGATGACTATGGTGAAAAATAGAATGGATAGGGAAGTGGAACAAAAAGGGCTGCTGCCGGAACGCCAGGGTGGGTTCAGAAGGGGAAGAGGGACGAGGGAGCAGATTTTCACGCTGGCGAGAATGGTGGAGGAAGCGCTGGAATGCAAAGGGAGAGTGTATGCGGTGTTTGTGGATTTAAAAGCTGCGTATGACTCAGTTCCTAGGGGGAAACTGGTGGAATGTATGGATAGATTGGGTATGGAAGAGGAAGGAGTGGAAAGGGTGAGAAGGATGTATAAGGAGTCATGGGCGAAAGCAAGAGTGAATGGAGAAATATCTGAGAAATTTAGAGTGAATGTGGGAGTAAGGCAGGGATGCCCGCTGAGGCCCCTCCTGTTTAATCTGTACACGAGCGAGTTGGAGGAGGTGCTGAGGAGAGGACAAGCAGGAGGGGTCGTGGTGGGTAGATCCAAAGTGTGGATGTTGGCGTATGCAGATGACGTGGTGCTGGTGGCCAAGAGAGTGGAAGAGATGCAAGAGATGTTGGATAGAATGGGTAGGTACCTGGATAAGAGGGGGCTAGTGGTGAATGTGAAAAGACCAAATGGATGTTGTTTAGGAATAGGGGCAGGAGTGGTAAGGACGAAGGGCTGAAATGGAAGGAAAAGCTGATTGAGAGAGTGAATGGCTTTAAATATTTGGGCTTTTGGTTTGACTGTGGAAGGCTTAGGATGCATGTGGAGCGAAAGTAAGATTGGCTTGGGAGATTGCGTGCAGAAAATGGGGGAGTTTGTGGGGTGGTAACCTCGTAATGGCGTGCAAGATCTGGGATGCGTGTGTAAAACCTATATTGTTGTATGGAGTGGAAGTGTGGGGATAGCGTGAATGGGAGGTAATAGAAAGAGAGCAAGGTTGGTTTCTGAAGAATCTGCTAGTGCTCGAAAGGTCGACGCCGAGGGCAGTGCTGTTGCAGGAGACAAGTCGTATGAATATGTGGTGGGAGTCGTGTGTGAGGGTTGTGAAGTTTGAGGAAAGATTGCAGGATTTGGGCGAGGAAAGACTGGTACGGGAGGAATGGATGAGGT
Source organism: Lordithon lunulatus (assembly GCA_963942505.1). Classification (NCBI taxonomy): domain Eukaryota; kingdom Metazoa; phylum Arthropoda; class Insecta; order Coleoptera; family Staphylinidae; genus Lordithon; species Lordithon lunulatus. The sequence goes on from OZ012666.1 coordinate 48,289,355, forward strand.
GTAAGAGTAGATGGAGTAAGGATAGAGAAAGGATGTATGAAAGAGTGGGTATGTCTGAGGTGTGGGTAGAGGAGAAGCTGAGAGAAAGGAGTAGCCTAGGAACTGAGATAACGGAGATTGAGGGATATTGAGTGGCAAGGGCTCATACAACCCTGGCTACGTATAGTGGCAAGTGCAGGGGAAACTCCCGAGCTACTTAGCCAGGGGAGAGTGGATCAGAGAGGACAAAGTATGCATGGCAAGAGCGAAGTGTGGTTCAGAAGAGCGAGGAAGAAAAGTGTGGATGGGGCTGGGGTACACCGCGTGTGCGCTGTGTAGGAAGGGGAGTGACACGTGGTGGCACCTTAGCAAAGAATGTGAGGTAGTGAAAGAAGAGTGGGCTGAAAAGTGCAGAAAGCTTAACGAATGGTTAGGAGAGGATGGGAAATGCGTGAAAATATGCAGGAGGCTGACGTGGGAAAGGAAATTGGCGAGGGCAGAGGAGGTTTATTTTAGTGGATAGAAAAATGTAGTTTATGTTAATTTGTATTCTTTTTATTGTGTGTCTTTTTTGATTTCTATCTGTGAAAGTACGGTTTTTTTCGGCTGGAATGTGTGGGTTGGGCTGATATGCCAAATAAAGGTCTTTTTTTTAAATTTTGATCACTTAATTACAAATAAGTCATGTAAAACTTCCTTACTTCAAATGTTGCACCTAAAATATGCAAGCGGGTTATCTTCTCTTCACCTTATTATAGTTAGTATTTGAGGTTTTATTCACACAAATGAGATTTATTTTCAAGTAAAATTTAAATTATATATTTATACCGAAATACTAGTTTTCGATAAAATGCCATTCTTTTCACAATTGTGTTTTCAAACACAGGGAATATGTCTTTAAATGTAGCCACAATTTATCCGGGTACAGGAAGCACAGTTTTATGTGAGTATAAAATACACATTTCCTTTTCAGTTCGTTCTAGGGGAACGTTAATAGATTTTTGGATAAAATAGTTTTAAAAAATCCCAACCTACTATTTACCGAGATATAAACAGGTAAAGTCAAAAACGCAACTTACTTATTTCTTGGATTTTTAACAATTTTATAAAGAGTACGTTTCTTTTATTATTTACAATAGAAAAAAGTGCAACACTTATTTTATTTCATTCTGATTTTAACTTAGGAAATAGTTTTCTTTTATCAACGTGCTGTGAAAACTGAGCTAGCCTCAATGATTCATTAAACAATGGATATTTATGACAACTTTCACGTTAACATAGTTGGGTAATAAATTAAAGGTATACATATACTGGTCACAGCACTTATGTTGCCAAATTCATTTTGGTCATTTACTAAATATTTAGAACAGATGATTGGTTTTATTATTTTTCCCAGATTCTATGAATGTTCTCCTTCAATTTACTAAAAAGTAAAGGCGCCATTTTATACTAGCTGTATATACGATTATAATTTTTACTTAATAATTATTAAACATTTATAATTGTATTGAATCCTAACAGGATAAAAACAGTAATCCCTTTTAGTTAACATATTAAAACCATCTTGAAAATAGCTTACCAGTAATAAAGACTAATTATTAAACCTCGCATAAAATAAAATCGATTTAAAATAATTTGTAAGTTCATTAAAGTCTCAATATACTTTTTAATCCTTTGGCTCACGAATTAATGAATTTTAAATTACCAGATTGCGTAATTCATTACTTAATAAAATGGAGCAGCTTTTATAAGACGGCAGTGTTGAGACGTTTTTCGCATTTTGTGGTCAGTGAATTTGATGATTATGGGCGTGGGTTGTGGGCTGCACTTACCAAAATGTTTCTGCACCCTCTTGTTATGTCAAAGCTGTCACTCTAGCTAAGGTTTCGCCATTTATACAAAAAGCTCCTAATGGAATGAACAAATCGTATTGAGGTCTAAATTGGGAAAAAACTCAATTGTGTAAATAGATTATTACCATTATCCATTGTCAAATTAGGAACCTTGTATTTGATGTCGTTTTATTGGACTGGATCCAGTATTATTCGGGTGAAACTTCTTATTTAAAAGAAACTATTCAGTTCATATTGATTGAAGCATACATAGAAATGAAAATTAATTTAAGTGTTATGTTTTTAGTTAGGAAGGTGTGTTTACTTGGTGTGCTTGTCACATTTGATATTTATTTTAATTTGATGCACATTATACAGAGAAAGGGGAACTAAATATGACTAGATTTTTTATTACCTTATTAGTTTCCAACATACAGATCCTGTGGTTTATGCAATGCAAATTACAATCCATTGCTACTATCGCATTTGTAAAGAACAAAATAAAAACGGCCCCAATAAGATGATAAAACTATAATTATCCTGAGTTTTATTTTTAGAACGAAGCTGGTGCATCTGTCTGGGGATTAATAAATGCGAGGCGCGACTATTATCATTTCAGTCATAAAGAAATGGTGGTTTAAAGAGAATAAGGCTTTTAGTATACGGGAATGCGAGAAGGTGTACCATATCCCGTTAATAATGATGTCTAGCGAAATAAAATAGAAAACTTCACAATATTTGCGGTGGAATATGTTTGGAAAATGAAAACAAAGGGACGCGGGTTGTTTTGTTATGGATAATTGTGAAGGCTGCGCTCCAAATAAGAAAATATAAGTATTTTATATCATTAAATTAAACAAGCGTAACGATCCTGATCTAATGCATAATTGGCATACGTTTATCTTGCCTTATGTTTTATAGAATAAACGAAAATTGTATAGTGTTTAATATTTATTAAAATAAAACAGCACAGTTTATTGCTTAAACAATAACTAATTATACGGTCCAGGCTTTATTTTTAAGATAAGATATATAATTAATGCTATCCAAGAAAATTATGTTTCAAACTACGTAAAAGTGTGCATACATTTAAATGAAGACGATGTGTAGAATAGTGGATGATCTGACAAATATGTGAAAACAAAAACAAACCAAAATTACTAATCGGTACGGCCTGCTTAACATAAAAAAAACTAATTATATATAAATTGAATGGTTGTGACGTTTGCTATGTGGTAATTCATTTTCAATGAAAAATATTAATCAAACTACTATGTTTTTTAGGACTTGTTTTATAGTTTGAAAACTTGAAAATGCCTAGAGCTTAGACGAAACTAGTTGTTTCAAACAAGTGGTAAAAACAAAGTGGTTTGATTCATCTCCATTTTATAATTATATAGGTTTGTTGATGTTGATTATTTTGGACCGTTCATGGTCTCAAAATGAGAATTAAGTTGCATTTATGCTGCCTTAACAAGAAATATATAAGACGGGATAAACTTGTAATAGTAATAAAAAATAACTGTTGCACAAATTAAGTCTACACTCAGAATTTAGCTCTTTTTACTTATTATGTTATTAGATGAAATAACCGACGTCCGACGGAGAATTATAAATGAATATCTCGCTAACTCTTCGGAGCCAATGTGACTATTGCTACACATTTAGTCTAGTCTAGTTTAATAATGGAATACTTACAATAATTAATGAAATATTTACAGAACTGGAGTATCGAACTGCGGTCTCCAAGTTGCCAGCCAACCGTTAAGCATTAGGACACTATTTTTGACATTCCATTTTATGCAATATAAATATGTAATTTTACTATTTTATTGCCCGGCGGATAATAAATAAATGCATTTTTAAATGTAAAAAAGCAGAACCTTACGTAAAATACATCTCGAGGAGAATTCGAATTCTCGGCCCCACTTTTGAACTGACAGCACAAAAAATATAACTGACAGGTTGGTCCGCTTCAAAACATCTTCGTTTTTTTACAGGGATAGTAAACAATATCATGAAAACCATTATTGATGTTTACCATTTAGTCCTTATTACTTATTAAAACGTTTGAACAATACAATATCCCTCCAAATTTAATTACATACTTTTGCAAACTGTCGATGGTTTCAGTCGATATTGCCCAGTACGAGGCTAAACTCTAAAAGGCACCTTACACGATCAATAATACTGTCAATATTTTAGAATAATGATAGTATTACTGTACGATAACATGTTTAAAATGTTCGTTATTCTAATATATTGACAGTATTACTTATGGTGTAAGGTATAGTAATGATGGAATGGAGAGAATACTGATGTTTATCCAGATAATTGATTACTTGATAAATATAAAAGGAGGACCTATAAGGTGCCTTTAAGACTTTTTTGTTTTTATTTGTCGGTTCAACAGCGATAGCAAATAATGTATGTCGAGCTAGACGTAAACTCCATCAGAAAAATATAAAAATAATGTGTTACTAATTAGTTATGCAAAAAAAATTAGGTTGCTACAGTAGCTTTTGAAATAAGGATACTTGCTGGAAAAGCAAACGGAAGCAGCTTGGTTATATTTTATAATTTTATAATAGGATCATTTGTTTGTATTTTGATGCTCACAGATTATGATGACAGACAGCTTGATGTACAAACAGGAAATATTTATTTTACAATATTGTGTAATATTGTAATAATAAGAATATGCGTGGAATAATAAAAAGTAAAGTAAATATTACCTGAAAAAGCATGAGCACAAAGCATTTACGAAAGAAATCGAAGTTAACAAATATAATCTCTTTTAAAATTAATCAAATAAATTATATATAAATATAAATAATAAATCAATAATGTCTGTAATTATAATAATACAAACGTTTTTTTCATATAATATGGCCTTATTTATTGAAACAATATGCCATCCGTTTATTCTTTGCCGCAAAAATATAAAAAATATTTTAATCTCATAAGTTACAGCATACTTCATACGTGTAATTGAAATGATAGATTCGATAGACTGCGTAAATCATAAAATGCAATCGTTTTCAAATCCTCGTAGAAATATAAGGATAAATAATCTCGCAGGCAAAAATAATATAACCGAATTCTCGTAAGTAAGCTTCTACTAATAACGGAGATACTGGAGAACGTAGAAGTCTTCTGGAACTATACGATATAATATGCTGTAATATAATGGGGTTATTAAATATTGGCCATTTCCAACGCGGAGAGAGAAAGTAAATAATTTATAATTTATTTGTCGCATGTCTGTTATTGTTCATATGCGATATGACAAATGTATAAATAGTCTCTTTACAGTCATCATCAACTTTCTCATATCTTACGAGTGCTAATAAATTTGGGCATACTTCAATGTAGAATAAAATAAACTTTACGACCATGTGTACCATTAAAGTAGTTACAAGTATTGTTATTGTTCAGACAATTAAACATGTAATGAACACATTTTTACTTTATTATATGATGTATGGATATTGTATTGTAACCATGTGGAAAAAATGTATCCATCGTCCGTCTGTCGCCTATGAAGAAAATGTCCTCCAAGTATTCGAAAATACTACTGGATATTTTCAAATTAATCTTAACATGTGGCTATTATCTCACGTATCTCCTTTGGTGGAAATCGGCTGGGGAAAAGTACATGTTTAGTAACCTTCAAATATTAATAAAATATATCACTACGTTTGCGAAATTATATCCAAATTGTTATTTATTATTTCGAGTATTTTATTGGAATTTAAAATATATATTTCTCCGAGAGAAATGACACATTATATTGGTCAATTGTTTCAAAAATTACATTCGATGCAGGTACAGTGTTTCCTTCTTAAAAATATCGAGAATACTTACAAAAGCAAACAATTCGTAATTAAAAATGTATACAGATTTGCATAATAATCGCGAGACAAAAAATAATAATGAAAAATTAACAATCTGAAATATTTTATTTCTTATCTGTTATATATTATAAAATAAATAAAATGAGACGGTTAATGCCAGAGTGGGCCATCCCACAATTTTGTCTAAAACTATGTTACTCGGGTTTAGAAAAGTCTGTGTCCATCTTGTCAATGCCAGAGTGGCCTGCGTGTAATTTATTCAACGCTCACGAAATGCCAGCCCAAAGCAATTATCGGCTAGAGGATGACAAATGTGAAGCGCTTTTGCCACAGTGGGCCATATGTCATAGACCGCATTGGCATCGACAAAAATAATATGATCCTGTATTTTGCATTATTTTAAGAGGTATGTTGCCACACAAAATGTTCTCTGACGCATGTGACGGTCAGAAAAGGAATATTAAAATGTCCTTGTTTTGCCAATACGTGGTTCAGTCAGAACACTTCAACGTAACCCCAGAATCAGACAGAAATTCTTGGTTAGTGGACATTCGTTTCTAGCTTGTGATTCTTATTTTGGTATGATCGAGAAAAACAAACACTGTTGCCCTAATATTTTTGTTCTTGGCGATTGGTTGGATGCCAGAAGAAAAGGAAAGGAACAGAGGAAAAGAAACCTTTCGTTGTAGAGGAAACAATATGCCACGAACAGAAATATGAGCATATGAAACAACAAAATCGAGTGGTTAAACATGAGGTAGATCAACCGATTGTTCTTCAGTACTCTTATGGTTAATCGGCAGATAGAAGAAAACATAAATAAAAGCTCTTCTGTACCAAACAGGCTACCAATATAGTATCATAATGGACACGTAGTCCAGTCAATAAATATATTGTAGGGTGCATGGAATATGTGATGTTTTAACTTCAGGACGTTGTTAGGAGTAGTTAGTATATTTATAGTGTTTTATAATTATAACTTTTATTCAATTATTATTAGTCTATGTAAATACTTTTATTATTATGTATGATTTGTAATTATTTTATAAAATGTAATATAATAATTATAATTATAAAAAAAAATGTCGAGCTTTTGATCCAGTTGATAATAAAATAGCAATAGCATATCTAAAATTGAAGTAAATTTAATGCTCTGCCACTTTCTTTTTAACATTTTTTTCTGAGAATCGGTCGTGGGAAGGAATAGAAGCAAAAGTGATGCTATTTGTTTTTCTAAAGTTATTGATTTTCGAATATAACGTATATCTCGAAAACCGTTGGAAGTTCGACAAATATGTATAGGAACAATTTTATAGAAAATTTAATTATCTTTCATTTCTATTTAGAGCATATCTTTCTAGAGTCCACCGTTTTTGAGATATAATCGAAAAACCCAAAAATGAAATCTTGGCTTCCCCTCCCACTTTATGATCACCTCCAGGGGCGTGGAGTTTTAGTATGTTTAGCTACTAACAACTCCTACTGAAGTTAAAACCTCTCGCATATTTTACACCTCTATTTTGAGCACTAATTGACTGGACTAAAGAGATAACCATAAAAAAGGAGTTGATAACATTAATGGACATATTTATTCATTTTTTCATTCGTTTTATTCTTCACTAAAATCTAGAGGATAGTACTTTACTGGGCTATTTATTGTTTACAGACTTTTTCTTGGAACCACAATGGGCCAAATCACAAAAATAATAATTTTTAAGAGGAAATAATGAAACAAGAACTGAAATAATATTTTAAACAAGAGATGTCCAATAATTCTGTAAGACAAATAACAATCAACTTCTTCAAACTGTTATTACATAAAAAAAAAATATCTCAAATAGGTTCTGAAAGGGGATAGCCCACTCTGGCATTAACCGCCTCAAACATTGTTAACTATTCTAGATATTTTCAACAAAAAACATAATTTACATGAACCGAATGAATTTTTTTTTAATTTGCACAGGTTTCTGTTAATTTTTCAAAAGCGGAAAATCGCCGTACTCAATGGTCTTCCTAGACAAAAGAACAACACAAAAATTAAAATTTCAAAAGAATAATAATAGAGATATTGCTTACACAACAACTAAAATGAATCAATGACCAACCAAGAACGAGACACCTGAGATCCCTCCACAATAGGGACTACAACCATCCAGGACATGGCCACCGAAAGCAGAGAGAAATGCCAAATGATTTTTATTTTAAGTTTTTTTTGTATATGTAGACGTATAAAAAAATATAATAAGAAATAATTTATTTTAAAAAAATCACCATATTAGGTCCCCACCTAATAAAGATCATTTGGGGAATAATGGGGATTAAATTTTCCGCACGATTACAATACTTTATCCATACTTCTAATTATTATATACGTATGATAATAATATGCACTGCTCACATCATATATTTTTTTGGCTATCGAGAATAATATAATGGAATAATAGAATAGTAGAAATGTATTATTCACATTTATAAATTAGGAACGTATACATATTTTCACGGGAATATTATAAAAATTATGTAAAATTATGATACGTATGATAAAGTAATGTGCACTGGTCACTTAGATCTTATCCATAACATACTAAGAAAAGTAAATTATCTTTTTATTTCTCGAAATTTCAATGGAACCTAAATTAGGGCATTGAACGAATGATGCTCCTGCAGTAGATAACGTTATACTTTCTCGTATTACGCGATATCTTCAAAATGTATTGAATAAATATTATGGCATCGTATTAAAAGTTAGACACGTTACTAATAGTAATATTTTCAGAATATGCGAAAGAGCAACGGCAACGTAATTATCTAATTAGTATACTATTATTCGCGATTAAAGAATACACATGAAAGTAAGTGTGCAACACGAACATAAAAATCTGCAATGGACTCATCTCATATACGGGCAAGTTTACCATCTCACCGAAAATATCCATATTCTTCAACTAAAGCTCAATTTTCCGTAAATTACTATATTCTACTAAAGTATCTTTAGTTGCACAGAAACGGAATTCCACGACTGAATTACATAGAATATTATAGACTATTTATACCACTCTTTACATGAGGAATCAAAACGAATCAACACATACGGTAAAACACTTACCACTATCTAAATTCTGATATATCTGTATGCTAAGAATAAAAACAATTCAATGCAAACCACATAGACTTCTTAGAAAGATACTACACTATCGTAAACATTGTTTATATTATCAAATCATATAAAATCTCTAAATGTGAAGGATGAGTTAGAAGTACACATCACGTTCACATCAAGTGCCTTTAAAATCAATGCCCATTGAAAAAATAAAGTGTGCCACAAAATAATATCGCAAGGGTGTGCATTTTATGAGCGTGATTAATCAACTGAATCCTGGGCCAAATCAATCCGGGGCGCACCACTGGAAGTAATGAAAAATGTGCCACTAGCCACCAGAATAACGCCTGTGGTGGTTGGGGATCCGATATTTCAGAACTATTCTATATTTATTGCTTAGAATATACAGAGATCATTCGATCGGGGATATCGTAAACTTCGCAAATAGTTAGAAATAGAGGACATATTTAATTTCAATCAAGTATTTCTTGTGCTCTTATTTAACCAGAATAGAAAATTTAAAAAAAACAGTCTGTTGTCTTGGAAATACTTTCAACAAACATTAGAGAGCGTATACAAGAACGTATTTAATAATAGTAAATAGAAAACGTAAAACTTCTTTTAGAATATATTGTTTTCTCAAACCTATTTCAAATCTCGCTTTTATTAAATCAGGAATTGAATTGCTATTTCAGTAGTAGTTACTGTGTTTATTACAATTTATGACTGGGTATCCCCTTCGGTATCTTCAGCCTTTTGTTGGTGTAAGTTTATGTTAGTACTAGGACTTGTTACTTCAGAAAATGGTCCCCGAATTTTTGTCGTTAGTGTCATTACTTGTATGCGAAAGTCAAATGGTCCCCGAATTTCTGTCGTTAGTGTCATTACTTGTATGCGAAAGTCAAATGGTACCGTTTGGTATTTTATATTTATTACTAATTACATTACTATTTTATGAGTAGGTTGCTTTTTGGTTACCAAAATGTAAGAAAATACAAGAAGATCAAAAATAGGGAAAGAGGTTTTAATATTCGATATGTGTTGATACAAAATACATTGGAAATTTACATTATTTTCAATTTTTAACCAAAAACATCTTTACGGCATGAAACGTTTATTATCAAATGGAATTGCATTTTTGGTAGCTCAACTCTTTTATGGGTAAATGTGAATCATGTTACCTGGAATTATTGTAATTATTTCTCTAATAAATTATTTCAAAAACTTGACAATAAATGTGTAACAGATGCGTTTCTTTAGTTTAATGGCGTAAATAATTTAAATGTAATTACAATAGGCCTTTAAATGATAAAACGTTTTACGTATGTATACAATATGTAACAAAAGTAAGGCATATCTCGGAATCTGATTCATTGAACTAAAATAAATCGAAAAAGAAGAGTAATCAAAATATCGATTGACCTTAAACGAGTTATTGACTTTTAGAGAAATTAATCTTATTTTTACAAAAAGGAAAATTTGTTTTTTATATATTTTTCCGCAATTCTTATGGAAATCTGTATTTATTGCCTATTTTTTAATTCCAAAATAATTATTTTTATTATTATATATTATTATTATAATTATATATTATTATTATAATTATATATTATTATTATAATTATATTATTATTATTATTATTATTATTATAATTAGATATTATTATTATAATTATTTATTTTTATTATTATATGTTATATTTTCAACAAAAAAATACAGTTTACCTGAATTTATGTATAATTTTGAAAAATTTACTCAGGTAGTGTCATATCAGTCAGAGATACAATTCTTTTAATTTTTAATTTAAATTTAAAATACTCACAATAATAAATAAGAATTTTATACAAAATTTCGTAAATGTCGTGTTAAATTATTTTTCAAAATCGAAATATCGCAGTGGGTGATAAATTGACATTTTCCCCAGCCCATTTCCACCAAAACTAATTAAGGCAGAGACACGACTGATAATAGCATGTAAAATTATTATTATATCATGTTATTTATATTTAAATAAGATACTTATTACTTATTTTTTTACCAAAATTACTCGATTAGAAAGGTTAATGGGAAATACATTTCGATTTATTTTGACTCAATGAACTAGATTTCGCGATATTATACTTTTGTTACACCCTGTATATAATATGTAATATATTCAGGTTCTTCTAATAATAATAAGAATATAAAGTAACAGCCGCTGGTTGGCTATGTAGGGAAATCGTAGAAAATAATAGTGCTATTGAATGTATCATAAAATAATTGTAACCGCTATATCTTGACAATAAGATTACATTTCGCTGCGATATGTTGAAACATATGATATTTCGTTGAAACATTAGAACTCAGTTTAGAGGACTAATATCTCCTTCGTATCATGTAAACTATAAATTTTATGCGGTTTGGCTTTCATCAAATTTACAAACTTTATAATTAAAACTATCCAGTGAATTAATAGTAATAAATGTCAATATGTTTAAAGTGAATGTTGAATTTGAGGGTTGTTTTCACTCTGTTCACTTGAGAACATATAATATAAAGAATTGAAATTACACCAAAACCATGCTACTTGGTCTTATAATTATACCACTAATAAAATACAATTGAAATATTTACCATATATCTTATATATTATATTAATATTTCAATTGTATTTTTTTATGTATGAAAAACCATATAAAATTACAGCGTTATCGTTTGTATCATAAAATAATCTCGTCTAAAACACTGCCGTACTTTTTTAATAAAATTAGGGATCGTTCGGATCTTCATAATATAACACTAGGCTTAGCAGAATATTATTTTCCCCACATAATTTTAAAGTTTGTTTTAAAGAGGGTTGCCAACATTAAATTTACAAACTTTATAATGAACTATCCACTGAATTAAAAGTGATGAATATCTATACGTTTAAGGTAAATGTGAGTTCTGGCTTCTTTCAACTTCACTGTGAAATAATGTTTGGTGCTAATTTAGTTTGTATTTACTTCTATAAATATATATTTAGTTATATCTTTATAGGGATATCAATAGTGAGGCTTTTCCGACGGTAAAGGGAGAAGCTCAGAGCAGTTCAAGCACCCGGTATTGCCTTAACTTCATAGAAAACCTCTGAACATTTTTCAAAGGTGATTCGGGAAAATCCGTCCTGATAGGGTTTGAACTCAAGCTCCCCAATGGTCAATACGGGACGTATGGCGCCTCTAAACACTAGGCCACTGAATTGACTGAAATGGGTATTTTTAGAATATAATAGTTATATGTATGAATAAGTGTAATATAATAATATTTTTTTAAGATTCAAATATAATTAAGTAATTAATTTTTCTGGTAAAACATTTTCTTGTTAACCTATTTTATATTTGAATTATTTATATTGGTATATATGAGGGAAAAAATAAAGCAATTATTATTACATTTTCATCAAACTTATATCAGTTATAATTATCCAATTATATCTAGTTGTTGCACAATTTCTATGTTATGAAAAAAAATTAAGCAACATATTGCCGGAAGAGAACTCGCAGTTCGGACTACAGATAAAATTAACTTTCTCAAAATAACATACGAACAGTATGATTTATTTCTGCATGTAAGTAGAGGTACATAATGTATACAGTAAAATAACATTATAATACATATTAAACAAAATATTGATACTCATATATTAATGTAGACATATGTTAATATGCATTCACTTAAATAATAGCCAAAGCGTAATGAAAACATTTCAAACTGAAATAAGTTGCAGCTTTTAGAAGCAATTCCTTGCGTAATTAGCAATTGTTGAAATTTACTTTGTCTATGTTTGTGTATATTAATAATGTACCTGCCTCTACAAATAATTCCAATGTTTATTACTCTCACCCACTTATAGAACGTTGGTATTCACCAACGTTCTATAAATGCATCAATAGCTATTGAACTCATAAGTATTTGTTGTTATAGCAACAATAAATACATTATCTACAGAACATAGTTACTTTAGATTCTCTTTATTAGAAACACGGAATAATTAAACAAAAGGTGCCATCAAAGCTTCAATCGCATGCGCTATTCAAGGTGTTTGACATTTGTTTTGGCATATTCTGTCATAATGACGTTGTCAATTTATCCATTCAATAGCTTATGGGACCTATAAAGTTTATGGGATGTTGGTGAATACGTGCATCAATATGCTAAATACACTTTATAAAATTATAAAAGCATGATTATTCTGATATCTGATTTGTATGCCGATGTTAGCTACTATACTTTAATTCTATATATATATATATATATATAGTGTCCGACAGAAATTTGGACAAATGGAAATATATTTTATTCAAAACTTGTCAGAAAATTGTATTCTTTCAAAAAGTTTCTGAATTATTTCAAAATTAATAAACAATCATCGACTTAAATTTATCTGTTTGCGTATATGAGGTACAACCTTTATAATAATATATTATAAAATTATAAAATGACAAGTAAAGTACCCTTGATTTTTAACATATGTGAACATTTTATTTGCAAATGTTACTTAGAAAAGATTCTGAATTTGGAACTACCTACACTTTTCATGTATAAAGATGAGCTTTATGAATTGCAACGACAGTTTAACCAAATATGGGTTCTCTACAAAATATTATCCAATAAGGTTTCTGCATTGCCTATAACACCACTACTGTGCTACACCTGGAACTTATTTTCAGCAGACCCGGTTTGCTTAAAGCTGGTAATGAGTTTCGCTAGCTTGGAATAATTTAGGCATTTATCCGCGTGCCTTTGATTAAAAATGTAGACATTTTCGCGTGGTAATTATCACCATATAATGACAAAATGCCTGCTTTAGTTTGTAAACTCAGAACTAGAGCTGTTTTAAATTGGTAAATTAACTTTAAGACAAAATAATTATTTATAAAAGATTTAAAACGACTACACACATTATTTTTACGTCAAAATATTCTGGGAAATTTAATTATTATATTATGTTAAACCGACTTTACAAATGACAAAGTCTATTTTTATACCAGAAAGGATAAAGGAAATCTAATTTCATATTTAGTTATAAATAACTTTTCCAAATAACACTTTCACAAATCTTAAAAAAAGAAGGGTAGTTTACTGTTAAACCATTTTATATTTTTTCGTTTCATTTCGTATACGCAAGCAGATGATTTTATTTCGGTGATTGCGTATTAAGTTTGAAATCATACAGAAACTAATAATAATTATAAATTATAATAATAAGTAAAGTAGGTATCTAAATATAATCAAATAATGAAGCTAATGAAGTTAGTATTCACCTACTGAATAACATGATACAACCGGCGGTGCAGTGTCAGCGCAACTTTCAAATAATATTATTTATGGGCAGATGGTTTATGGCAGAATTCCAAACAACACAGATTACTACTTACCGTGCGCTGGTTCATTTATATGTATCATTTCATTATTTATAACATTCGTAATAGACTTGATACTAACAATCTTGTAACGGTAACAGACCAAGTTAGTTATATACATTATAAAGATGTTTGAATTACCTCGGCACTATAATTAGTTCGAAATTGTTTCAATAATAATGTTTTTAAATTTAATTGTATTTAAAAATAATTAACCCAGAAAAAACAATGTCAATAGCTATCTGATGCCTTGCAGATGAATTGGGATTTAATTGTAATTAATTATAAGGGCGTGTTTACTTTTGTTTTTATAAAATAACTAGTTGATATTCACGTCATTTGACAAGGTATATAATGGCGTGTTTAATTTTGTTTTTATAAAATAACTAGTTGAAATTCACGTCATTCGACAGGGTATGGAGAATCAAATTTCAATAAACAGTACTTTCCTCCCTGATTGTTATCGGGATGGAGGCAACTAGTTTTCTTTATCTATATGTAATAGTTTTCGCAGTATTTGTTAGATTTTGTAACTGGCTATCGACCTACGGGTCCTTCAAACGTGTGTTAGTGCATGTGTATGTGAGTGTTAGAACTTGCTACTTCAGAAAATCGACCCCGCGATTTCTAAATTGTAGTTTGATTGTACCCCAACGACAATCCGGACAGTATTAGAATCTGGGCCGCCCATTCGTTATGCGGGGGTACTAACCACTACATCGGCGTGTTAGTTTTCGCGAAAAATCTAAATGATTAGTACACGAAATTTCCAAAATTTCAGACGAATTCTGCACTTTGTTAAAATATTTCATATTTAAATTTAAGCCCCGAGATTGTTAGCCCATCCCAAAATAAAATCCTAAATTCGTTCATGTATGCACTGAAATTAAAGTAAATACCGGGTGATTAAACTCCTCTGATCGTCTCCCATTACCGGCGGAAAAGGCTCGCGGCTGACAGTCCTATGGAGATAATTATGTTTTGCATTCAAACAAGTCTTTCTTTCAGAACTACCAATTATAGTTTTTAACGTTTCTGCTCTTCACATATAGCTCCGCATACCCGATGCAACTAAATGGATGGACAGTCCAACTGTACAACTGTAGCTAGAGCAGGTCCTTAGCCCAGGCATGAATGAAGGTTAGATGGTGCACTCAACCAAACGTAACACACCGAATTGCTCACAGAATCAACATGACTGGAAACACATCGGTAACAGCCACAGCATGGTCACAGTTTATGAAGAAGAAAACAAAACGAAATATAAAAACAAACATAAACAGAAGACACCCTAAAATATGCTTGCTGAAACACGATGGCATAAGCTGTAGAAGACGAAGTCCTATAGAGGTGGATAATCACAATATGGATGTATGCATCGAAATCAAAATGCAAAGGCATCAAGACCCCGAAATACATACAAAAGTACAGTGAAATAGAAGAATATAAAAGGTTCACCTCTGAAGTAGGAGTTCTCCTAAGTGACAAATACAAACGACAAGAATAATGCTATATAATAACCATACACATATGGAGAATGGAATCAGTGACTATAATACTACACTACAACCAACTCTAAATGATAACGGAGAGCCCTGAACGAATTATGAGCTGAAGACGGGCTATGTATTAACAACCAAGGATAGATAGAGATGCATCAAACCGACAGCTGACAATTAAGTAACATAATACTGTCGCTGAGGTGATATTTGAGAACAGCTAGAAAAAAGATAAAAGAAATCATCGACCACTTAACTTAACAAGAGAGCCAAAAGAGTCAGCAACCCACAACAAACTATCCACAAGAAATTATCAATACCAAACATTCCACAACAAATATGAAACGCGATTACACAGGTAGAGACAATGCCAATAAAAATGATTATCAACTAACTTAAGAACAGAAAAGTACCACGATCAAAGCACCTACCTAACGAACTTTGTAAATATGGAAACGTAGGTCTTCGTTTCAACATTTGAGCAGCAAATACCTTTCAAAATATACTAAATATGGAAATTGACCCAAACAATGGATACTAGCATACCGATCTCCATCCCAGAAACGTGACACAAATACCCAGAGAAATATAGGGGATCACTTTATTAAAATATTAGTACAGGTCTGAATCTTGTCTGATTTGTACATAAGTAAGTTGCAGATGAGAGTACAATCAGGCGAGATGGTGGTAGAAAGAACCAAGGCATGGATGTTGTGCGGATGATGTAGTACTTGTCGCCAAGCGAGTGACAAAGATGCAAGAGATTTGAAAAAGAACGGGACCGTACCTTGAAAAGAGTATATTAATAGAGAATGTGAAAAAAAAAAAAACAAATGCATGTTGCTTAGAAATAAGGGTTACAGTGGGTAAACCCGAAGAGTTGAAATGGAAAGGAATAATGTTTGATAGAGTGGATTGTTTTAAATATTTAGATTTTTGGTTTGACAGCAAAAGTGACTTTAAGAGGCATTTGGAGGAATGGCGGATTGAAGGTAGTGGGATGGTAATCTAGAAATAGCATGTAAGATCTGAGATGCGTGTGTGAAGCCAAGTTGTTGTACGGAGAGGGATTGTGACGATTGCGAGATTGGGATTTAATAGAATCGGAGCAAGGCTGGTTATTGAGGAGTCTGCTAGGACTCGGAAGATCGACGCCTTTGGCGGTTCTCCTACAGGAATATAATTGTATCAGCATATGGTGAGAGTCGTGTGGGAGGGTACTAAAGTTCAAGGAAAGACTGCAGGATTTGAGAAGGTGTGGATGAGATGTTCGAGTAGGGCAGAGAGCGAGTAGAGGGAAGATAGAGCAAGGATGTATGAAAGTGTAAGTATATCTGAGGTGTGGGTGGATGAGAAGCTAAGAGGACTGGAAAGTATAGGAACTGAGGCCATAGAGAGGATGAAAGATTTTATGTGGCAAGAAAGGCAGGAGAGAATGACTGGGAGATAGTTCAACAATAGTTATTGGCTTAGTACAAGGAGGAAACCCCGGGCTACATACCCAGGTTAGGGTGGATCACGGAAGAATTTTTAAATATTAGGAAACGTTGGTGAAAATCGTCATGAATTATGTTTATGTGGCCACTATAAGGATATAGCACGGGTAGAAAATATATCTAAAATATTCAGTAATAACGCTGTGACTGCTGCTAAATATCAAGTAACCCTTCCGAAAGTATACCGGCTATAAGAGACACGCGCACTAACTCCCTTTCAATTTCCATTCTGTGTATTATGTAACAATAGACAAGATGAGTTGCGTTGGGAATTTATACACTCGCATTAATTCCAGTAATACCAGCGGTGATATTAATAAATGCAGAACCTAGTAAAGATCTTGCATAAAACCAAACAATGCGATCTTATTGAGCGTGAATCCTTTGATATATAAGCGACCGTTTAAATCGCAAAACAGCAGCACTTTCTATGTGCAAACGCGCTCTCATAATCCCAACAAAAGGAACGAAGAACAATGCACTGTTCCAGTCAGGTGCTCAATGTATTGTCAAGAACCGGTCAACATTTCGAAAATAATTAATAAACAATGAGTATGTATGGGGAATCTACCCATGAGAAGAAAATTGAATAACATGGAATTCTCTATCGTATAATTTTCTTGAAATATAACTTCTTAATACAAGATGCAGAGAAAATCGTAATACAATACAGGATTATATTATAAAGAGAAAATACCCAATTAATTGTTGACAAATTGTATAGATTTTGCATTACTTATCTCGAACGAAAACTTGGCATTGCACGCTCATGCAGATAAATCAATAGACATTATGGTGCGTTTTTTAACTGTTTCTATGTAGTTTTTGGGTGCAGAATCCAAAAAATAGGAGTCAAGTTTAGCCTACCTATTAAATAATATTAAAAACATAATTTATAATTCTGGATTCAGATGGGAGAGCAGCGATTGGTCAGCCAAGCTGATCAAAACCTGAAACTCGCTCAGGGATTTATTTTCTCTTTATAAATATTATTTTGCTGTATATATAAAGAATTTATTATTATTAGTATATGTTAGCCATTTAAACAATAACCGACGTGTTACAATTAACATAACAATGTGTTCCCGTTGGCCTGTATCTAAAAAACGAGAGCTGCTACGAAAAAAGAGCCAGGTATTTTTGGAGTCGGCATTTAATATATATCAAAAATCTTCTTATTGTCTGGCACCAGCACAAACATTTCAGTTCGTTGACTACAATAATAAGTGTATTCAGTCTACAATCTTGACTAATAAAAATTAAGGATTCAATATCGAAAGGCTAAAAATATCTTTGTAATAGTTTTAAGTTTATACGGTAATATCTGGATGGTGTATTCTCGTACTTTTCGAACGTGCTTTTAATTCGGAATGAACAGAAACCATCAAAACAAGGACAAATTAGAGTATTAAGGTCCGAGTTTTGTATTTTCTAGCTGTGACAAATCCGAATGCAAAAACTAGACAATACATTTTAATTTAAAAAACGCTTTGTAATAGGCAATAAATAGTGCAGTAATTATTTATAACTTTGCAATCAAAAAAATATGTCACGAGATGAAAAATAATGGTATCATATTAACATTATAATGCGCAAAATGTAATGTTTAATTTTTGTGTTGAGGATTAATTGTAATTCTAAGCCGATTTCCCTCTGTGAAGGAAGTGCGCTTTTGTTTCTCAATTTCTATAGAATGTTTGGCGATAATTGCTGTTTTATATTATATAAACTAACAACGTAGTTGCACAAATTTATAATTGATATAAATAAAATAATAAATTATATAATTGAGTTTTAAGGAAATGTAAAGCGTTGCTACTTTTAAAGTATTAAATATGGTATACATTTATAATTAGATATTACTTTAAATTTTAGTAACGTGTGAAATATTAATTTATTTTTAAAATTCACACTTCATGAATTTCACATCCTGTTGAATATTTCCACATTTCATCATCAAAATAAATGCTAGCCAGATCTGGCAGGGCGACACGCATTCGTGTTTGGATTAACATTTATAATAATTGATAAAATTTTGCGAGATAAAACTGTTATGTAGCCTGGGGCGTGCGTTCGAATAATTTTAGTAACGAACCGCAAAATAATTCCTTCCGCGTAAAAAAAATTATTCACTGAAATGTTCGCCGTACAACGTATCAGCAAAATTCCTAATAGAGATAAATTACATTTCTGCGTCCCCTTGCGACTTTTTTTCAACTAAGTCCACGAGTAAACCCCAAATACGTGACCGGCCTGTGAAATTCTAAGCCGATTTCCCTCTGTGAAGGAAGTGCGCTTTTATTTTTCAATTTCTATAGAAATTTTAAATATAATATCCACTGAATAGAGGCTCTATATTTTTGCATGCATTTATATGCTTTTGAATGAGAATTTATTAAACTTATGAGCCGTGAAACGGATTAAGGTAATGATCTTGATTTCGAGACCCAACTACATATTTTTGACTAACGTACACATGTAACAATGTTAATATTTTTCTAATGGTACTAAATAATATTTGAAATTTATAAATGCATTCATGTATAAGTAATGCAAACTTATTAAACGCAGGGCAGTTTAATAAAAAAATTTCTTTTTTTACATTCAATATAAATATAAAAATATATTATTCAATACCCCGCTCAGTGGCAGAGTCTTTAGAAGCGTCGTCCGTCTCGTACTGAGCATTGGGGAGTCTGGGTTCTACCGCATCGGGGCGAATTTTCACGAACCGCCTTTGGCAGATTTTCAGATATTTTCTGTGAAGTTAAGGTAAATGCCGGGTAAAAACTACTCCGAGCTTCTCCCTTGACCGGCGGAAAAGTTTCGCGGCTGATCACATGATGTTAATACATTAAATTTACATTACCTATTATTTAATGTCTTATTATAATTACCCCCCTTTGCAAAAAAGTATCGTCTGTTATTGGCATATACTTTATTTTCATGACCCGCTCAAGGCTGGAAATATTTGAACTAGAGTCGGGAGCAAGTCTAGATAGGAAACATGGCTCAACTCGCAGTAAATATTAGTTTCTACCGCTCTCTGATAATTTAATCTTACCACATAGCTCATTAGATATAATCATTTGAATAACATCATACAGTGGTTCATTCATTCAACCGGAAGACCTGATGATCGGTTCGCTTCGGTCCATAATTTATACTTTTTTTTTATTAATAACAGGAAGCTAGATATGTGAGTTTTAAATAGTTCATAAGTTTGTCTAGTTATATTAGATTTTGACATCTATTAACACCTCATAGACAAACTCAATTATAATAAGCCATTAGCCAATAACGAAAAATCTGCACTTTTTGTGCATATAATAAAATACAACTTAAAGCCGTATGCACATAAAAACACACATTTACCAAATATTTGCATCCGAATAACAACGTATCAAGCCGCTTAACATCTAACATATCGGCAGTTTTTGTAAATTTAATAAATCCCAATTGAGCAAATATTTGTATGAAAAATAAATAGGGATAGAAAATTGGATAATAGTATAAAATAGAAAAAAAGTGCGTTTAGGTTAAATACTTTCCATCAGAAATATCACTGAACTTAAGACAAGTTTGATATATTTTGTCTTGGCCCTTTATAAATCAGTATGTACTACTATAGATGCAACTCGCATTTTCCTAAATCCTGTCCTGATAAATGCGGCCGCTTTTATGGTTATTTGCACATTACAATAAACTATTTAGGTATATATAATTCAAAAACTCACCATAACCCACTGTAATTCATGAGTTCTTCCTAGGATAAGGAGGTATACAACTCTCTGGGATACTAAATTATTTATTAAATACACGAACAACTTTTTTGTAATGTCAAAAATGATGTCAAAACAGCCGCTTTTGTCGGCACCGCTTCCTAGGCTTTAATGATAAAGGCTCAATTATAAAATAGGACTGTATACAAATATAACCCACTGTAAATCATGAGTTCTTCCTAGGATAAGGAGGTATACAACTCTCTGGGATACTAAATTATTTATTAAATACACGAACAACTTTTTTGTAATGTCAAAAATGATGTCAAAACGGCCGCTTTTGTCGGCACCGCTTCCTAGGCTTTAATGATAAAGGCTCAATTATAAAATAGGACTGTATACAAAATTATCAGACACATACCACTTTGGAGTAAATTGTTTGTTGCATATGGTCAATATTTACCTGAAACAAAAAGAGAATAAAGTTATTATTATTACAAATATACAATTTCCTTACTAAGATTAATAAGACAGAGAATAGAAATATTGATAGATATACATACACCATACATTTATCATTATTTAGACACATTTAACACTATTTGGTGGTAAGCCACCATCTTTACTAAGATTAATAGGATAGTGAATAGAAAGATTGATATACATACAAGATACACAATCCATTATTATACACAGACACTTTTTGGTGGTGGAAAATTAACTAGTGAGTGATCTTCAAGGCCTTTAGAGCGATGCGTATAAAATCCCCCAACATATACATACTTCTAATATTCGTAAGCATGTGTCAAAGTGGCAAGGTGCATAAAATCGTAAATAAGATGAATATATTAAACATAGACATCTTGGGAATCAGTGAAACACATTGACCTAACTCTAGAAAATGTAACATACTTGACCATACAATTTGCTACTCCGGGAATAGTGTTATTCCCGGAGTAGTAAATTGTATAATCAAGTATGTTGAAGAGAAAACCGAAATGGCACTGCAATAATAGTGGCACGGCTCACCAAACGAACAGTCAAATCATTCACTTTAGGCTTCGACATAGTTGTACCTTTGTACCACACAAATACGAGCAATACCAGTGGTTATGAATGTGATATCTGGATCACGCCAACCGCAGGCTAACACGAGCCAACTTCTACGAACAACTTGATGCTTTGACCAAAATGATAAAAAAAGCTTGAAATTACTATAATAATGGGTGACATTAACGCCAAGGTGGGCAAAGACAGAGTAGCTAATGTCACGGGGTCAGGAGAAAGTACGCGAGAACGTTGTTATCGCCTTATTCACTTCTGTCAAGAACACGGTATAAGACTAACCAATCCCATCTTTAGGCTCTCTCCTTGCAGAATCTATATTTGGTCACCAACTGATAGACCTGGAAATGTTATAGGGCATCAAATCGACTACATTGCCGTTCCAACAAAGTTTAAAAATGCATTAAACTCAGTGAATGTAGTATGTATGCTTGTCGTAAAGGTTTAAAGCCTACAGAAGAAAGTTCTGAACGACAAAGTAAAGAAGCTTTCTGAACCTCATATGAAACTAAAGGTACAAGAATGTCTACAGAGCGAAATAGAAAACATCACGAAAATTGACAATTAGCCTGAAAGACAAATGGAATAGCATACAGAGAGCATGTGGTAGGAAGACACAAGGTGTGGATGTTAGCATATACGGATGATGTGGTACTTCAACCAAGAGAGTAAAATAAATGCAAGAGATGTTGGAAATAATGGGAAGATATCTTCACAAAAGGGGGTGAATGTGAATGTGGAAAAAACCAAATGGATAATGTTTAAGAATAAGGGTAGGGTGAGTAGAGCGAAATAGTTGAAACGGGCAGGAAAAATTATTGAGAGAGTGAATAGTTTTATGCACTTAGGCTTTTGGTTTGACTGCAGAGGTGTATAAAGCATTTGAAGTATGTGCAAGGAAATAAGAGAATGGCTTGGGAGATTGCAAATTGAAAATGGGAGAATTGGTGGGATGGTAACCTTAAAATAGCGTGTAAGACCTGGGATGCGAGTGTGAAACCAATATTGTTCCACCCCAGTTTGGGGATTGCAATGGCAATCATCATGGCGATTCTAATCTTTGACGCTGCAGCTCTAAATAGTCCGACCGATGTTTGCCCGTACCATTCTCTAAGGTTCTTTAGCCATGAGGTTCTGCGACGCCCAATGCTTCTTCTTGCTTGTATTTTTCCTTCCATGATCAGTTGGAGAATAGAGTATCTCTCTCCCCGGGTGAGGTGTCCGAAGTACTCTAGCTTTCGTGTCTTGATCGTAAGGATAGGTTACTTTTCTTTATGCATTCTTCGCATGACTTCTTCGTTGTTTACTAGGTTCGTCCAGGATATCTTGAGCATGCGGCGATAGATCCACAACTCAAATGACTCTAGTTTTTTTATGTTATTTTTCTTTAATGTCCATGCTTCCATCCCATATAGTAGTGTTGAAAAAATGTAACAGCGAATTATTCGGACTCTCAAGGCTAGATTGAGATTTCTATTTGAGAAAAGATTGTTCATTTTGACGAAAATTGTTCTTGCTATTTCTATACGTTTGTTCACTTCTATGGTTTGGTCGTTATTGTCTTCAATACGTGTTCCTAAGTATTGGTAGCTTCTAACTCTTTCGATTGTGGTGTTGTTTACTAGTATTGCTGGTATATTATTCACATTGGTTTTATTTACAACCATAAATTTAGTTTTCTTCAGATTCATTTTGAGCCCATAGGATTGGCTAGTCGTATTTATGTCTTGCATCATTTTCTGAAGCTGGCAGATGGATGTTGCTATTATCGCAGTGTCGTCTGCGTATCGTATGTTATTGATAACTTGATCGTTTATGATTACTCCACCCGAGTCATCATTGATGGCTTCTTTGAATAAGCATTCTGAGTACATATTAAATAGGACCGGTGATAGTATGCATCCTTGGCGGACTCCCCGTCGGATATCCAATTCTTCAGAGTTATATCCTTCAAAATTTATTTGTGCTTTCTGATTCCAGTACAAAGTTTTTATTATTCGGACGTCAATGTAGTCTAGGCCCATCTGCTGTACTATTTCCATTAACCGATCATGTTTAACTTTATCGAAGGCTTTCTCGTAGTCGATGAAACCTATAAATAAATCTACGTTCATATCGAGACATCGTTGGATTATGACATATTCCAAATAGAGCCTAGATTATTTCGGAATCCGAACTGTATCTCACTGATATCTGTTTCTAATTTCTTGTAAATGCGGCTGTGAATGATTTTTAGAAAAACCTTTAATGTGTGACTCATCACGCTTATTGTTCTAAAATCTGAGCACTCCCTTGCGTTGTGTTTTTATTGGTAATAAAGAGAATGTACATATTAACCATTCTTGTGGTATGATTCCAGTCGTATAGATAGTATTATATAGATTTACCAAGATGCTAATATTGTCTTCCTCAATTAGTATAAGAATATCGACTGGTATTTCGTCTGATCCTATTGCCTTTCTATCTTTTGAGTTCTTGATAGCATACATTACTTCTTCGGCTGTTATTCTTGGTCCTTGTGACGTTTCTTTTATCTCTATTTCATTTCTGGGTGTTCAAATAGTTGTTGTATGTATTCCTCCCATCTTTTGATCTTTTTCTCTATGTCCACTATAATATTACCATTGTTATCTTTTAGTATACCAGTCTGTTTCTTCTCTCCCATGCCAGTAAATTCTTTGATCCTTTTATGTAAGTTAAATGAATCATTCCTCAGCTGAAGCGATTCTATCTCCTCACATTGGTTTCTCATAAATGTTTCTCTGGCTTCTATATTCTTTTATCGTATTTTTTGTTGAATTTCTTTGTATTTATTTCTATCCTTGTCTTTGTATTGGTTTCTCATAAATGTTTCTTTGGCTTCTATAATTTTTTTTTCGTATTTCTTGTTGAATTTCTTTGTATTTCTTCTACCCTTGTCTTTGTATTGTTTTCTCTTTTCCATTCTTGCCAAGATTTCATTCGTCATCCATTGTTCTTTTGGGGATTGGGAGTTTTTCTGTTTCAATTTATCCTTACTACCGTCCCACAGAGCTCTTTTTATGGTGCCCCATGTCTCACCCACATCCACATTGTTGCATGATTTGTCCGAGATTTTCGTTGATGTTCGTCTTCACGCTCTGTCTTATTTCTTCATCTCGAAGCAATACTATTCGTATCTTCTACGGTCTATAACTACGAAATAGTCTGCAACTCTTACATACATTTCAGAGTCTACAATAGTGTGTTTTTAGTGAGTTGCATATATTGTGTAATATTTACTAAAAACTGAATACAATTTCATAATTCGTGCCATAAGAAGCACGCGTGATCTCACCCTTAGCTGTAGCCCGTAATTTGAGTGTAATCACGTGCTAAATGTTATATAAATTGTTGTCAATTTATCAATCATGTAATTATATTATTTAATTTACTTAACCCCTGGATAGTTGGCTGGAGGGTAGCATAGCTACAGACACTTAGGCCTCAAAATGGGCCCATTGTGAAATTACTTAACCCCACTAGTATATTTAAAGAATTATATATTATAGTATAAAAAGTTAAAAAATTCGAGGAAATTTTGAAATTCGTGGTGGAAAACTACTCGGAAAGACCATTCAGTTCAAGCGGCTGGAAAGGTACGAACCAAACAAAAAGACACAAGGTATGCAGAATGACAACACATGGATTCCATCATGTAAAATGCCAGAAAACCCATTTTGCGTATGCAAATTCTGCGGGCCAGCAGTAACAAGTACCATAGCATCAAATGCCCAAAGAGGTAGTTTTCAAAATTGTTAACCTAGCCGAACCTGAAGAATGGGCGAGGAAAAAAAAAGATAACTTGTTATTTCAAATATTGTTAGTCAATAGCTTCCAAAATGTTACTAGTTGTTGTGTTGTTATTTTAAATCTTATCGGAGAAAATAAAAACGATTTCTTGTGAATTTGATGTGTATTGTATTGTATCTTGTTGTTACGATGCTGATGCTGGTTGATGATAAAGAGAGCGGGATGACCACGCAGTGGTAACGAAGGAAACTTAAGAGCGCAACAAATTTAGGTTATTGTTTATCGTATATATTGTTTATAACGTATACAAACAATAAATAAGCAATATGATACAATAACAAATTAAATACATAAAAAAAATAAAATTAAAAGTTTTATAATTATAAAATATATAAGATATATATTAGGGGAAACGTGCTGTAACAGTTGCTTTTTACGTAAATAAAGTATTTATTTATTTAATGAACATTAAAATATATATTATTGAATTATATACGATACATTCGAAATTTAATTATTAGCTGATATTAATCTAATTAAATCAAAGCTAGAGGGAGGTCTACAATGATAACTCAATTTCCCTTTGCTTGTCCTGTCATTCCGGGTTGCGCCTATTATTAATTTGATTATGCACCCTGTTAATTAAATATGAGGGTTATATATAACGATATAATTAAATAGAGGTATGTTAAACATATAGCATCATTAACATTTTTAGTGCATATATGCAAAAAGTTTTGAATAGTTCACTGTGTGTAGTGCTGTATTGAAACTAATACAGCCATAACAGGCATAAAATGCAGTTCTTAATCGGATTACTATAGCAGCACACTAATTGTTTAATTGAATTGAATTGCAGCCGGCTACTTTAATTGATTGCCGTTTCCATATTTGATGCAATTACCTTGGGAGTTTACAAATCGAATCAATTTATTAAATTTCAATGAAGAAAAAAAATGCTGAAAACATGAAAATATAATTTCATCCGTATTGAATAATTAAAAAACATACTATACAATTAATTAATATTGCTAATAACAAGCTAATATGTTAATACTCGATTTTAATATTTGATATTCATAGACAAGGTATACTTTCGTGTTATTAGTTTATCATTTTATGTATTGTTCCCCTTCCGGTAATTTAAACAGGACATCACGCATGGTATGTCCAATAAAATTGTATATTACAACAGGAAAATTAAAATTGTAAGCTGTGTCCGGTAGTTATTGCCGAGTGCTGCTGCTCTTGCAGTCGCTAAACGATCCATGTGGGAGATTACTAGACGGAACAAAAATTAAAACGCATTACGGTGCCGGTAATTATTACGTTAATTCGGTTTAATGGATTTCACACAAACAAAAATAAGCACAATGGAATTATTTCCGGTTTAATAATACGTAATATCGTTCCACGTATAATATCGCAGTTTTTAAGGTTACTTAATTTTTATATTGAAACATACAAAAATGTTGGAGGTATATTTTATTCAAGTTGCCTTTAGTTATCTATTATACTACTCAACAGACATTTTAATGCCTGCGATTTTTTAACTGTATCTATATAATTTTAAGGGCAGTATCCAAATTAGTCGTCAGATATTTTTTTTTTAAATTTATTTATTACCTCCAGTAATTTCATACAATATATACAAAAGAACAATAGAAATTTTATCTATAAGATCCTATTATTGATATAACATATATAAAATATATAACATATATAAAATATATAACATATATATATAACATATATAACATATATAACATATTTACATTTTCGATTTTGAAATGCCTATTTTTCATCATCATATACACACTGCGTTACGTGATTCTACCAAGTCCAAAGATGGCAATAGTTTATGTAACGCCTAACCCAGACTTTATATTTAGTTTCAAATATTAATTAATTAAAAGGTAGCGTATAAAGACTTGCCCAGACGAATTATTCCGGATAGATTAGTATCTTTTTCAACGTGCGGTAAAAAACATGCGCCCTATTTGAGAAACTTCGCTTGCGTCTTTGCCGCTGCAAAAGCCACTAAACAAAAACTGTTCGCAACTGACCAAATCGGTATGTGCAAGGCATGAGGCTCCTGTCTCACGTTGCTATTTTGTTGGCAGCCGAGTTTTAGGTTTACAGATTGTTCAGTCTGTAGAATAAAATCCTTTATTTATTTTATATGTAGACAGGTGCGCCCTACATAAATTCGCCACTGAAACGGCAATAAACGTCAACTCTCCACCGCAGAAAAGGCTCATCGTGAAAACAAAGCCTTACTTACACCTTCATTTACAAAATAATCGTACTTATATATTTGACTGTATGAAATTCTAAAAAATAAGATGGCATATCTTAACTGCTCTATCCTTCAACTTGTTGTTGTTAAAATAATGTTCTATACATTTTTATTCATTGGAGACTTTACACTAAACAAAATTCACATCGACATTTAAAACAAAACAAAAAAATACTCAGCTCCACTCTTATTGCTGTAACAAACAGGAAATATAATTGGTACAAGAAAGCTCGCTAAATTTAAACCGACAAATATGAAAATAAGGTAAGCTATTGGCCATTAAGAAAATATATCATATTCAAATGCAATTGTTTTTACATGAATATTAATGTTGTTTTTATGATACGACAGAAAGCTATTACAACGTGTATATGTTCATTTTAGTAACATGTATCAAACAGATTGTACGAACAAATTGTAAGAGTATTATAGAATATCGGACATTAGTATTCCCATGCAGATATAAATTATTGATAGTATATGCTTATCAAATAGAGAAAATTGCTTACATACAATAAGTACATTCGCAAGTAGATTAATGTTTTATATGCCTATTTGGAGAAAATAACGCTATCTAATAATTCTACCGTTAGGTCTATTATGCAGTGCTATTTTCGCTGGAAGAAATACACGCCGCACTTTATGCCGGTATGGCATGACAATTAGAGATGGTGCCGGCATACGGATAGATTTATGTGAATTTTATGCAAAACTCGTGTTATTATTAAACAATTTCAACGTCTGCTTATTTTCAGCTTTTCACTAGCACCAATCTATTTATATAAAACTTATACTCCAATTACACCTATCCAAAGTATGTATTAATGAATAGACTTGACATGTATTAAATAAATATACAATATAAAGTTCCGAGCTTTATCCGTTAACTTCATTCGTGGTAACTTTTTTATTGTTCTTTGGAAATTGGTAAGTTTCTCACGCATCTGCAATAATATTTTGATCGATATAAAATACTGCTAGTGACGCGATCATTATTTCAGGCATGACGTCACGTGCATGGCACTGCGCGCATCCCAAATAGCTTGACCACCTATACACCGGTGTTTAGCAATGCCTCCAGGCAGAAGACGGCGAGGAATTTGGCCAAGGGTGTGGGGGCATACAAGCCCAGGGGCTCACTACCTGCGAAACACGTCTGCTGATACGCGAATTAATTTGTAACGTGGCGTGCATCGTAACGTAACCCTAAACCCAGTTTGTTCATTTGTGTGAGCGATGGGGTCGGAGCAAATGAGCAAATGTATGCGAAGGTCGTACGCTACCTGCACCAAATAAACGAGTTAAAAGATACTAAATAGAATCTTTGGATTTAGTTTAGTTTAGTTAATAGGTCTAGTGAAATATATATAGATGATTATTTCTTATACCTATATTGCTTTATACACCACCAATTAACTAGTTCTTTCAAAATAATAACTCTACTATAGCTTATGATGCATATAATCTATAATTTTTGGTATATATCTGAACTTATGGGATGCATAGAACACTATATCCATTGTTTACCAATATAGTATTATTACACATGCATATTCAACTGTTGTTGCTTCATCAAGAGGTATAGCATAGTGTTCTAACTATCTCTGGATAAAGCAAAAATTAAAAAGTTAAATAGACCAATTGTAAGAGGAATTACATTCTTTTAAAAGTCCACTTTGAATCAACATATTTATACACACCATCAAATTAAAATGTATTAACTTTATTATGGATAAATAACACTAAATACAATATAAAAATATATATACTCATACAACATTGCTAAATAAAATTTAATAAACAGTTAAGGAAATAAAATGTTGTATTTGTAAATTGTTCAAACTAATCTCCCGTAAAATTAAGGAAATGTGAAGTGTTTTATACATTAGAAGTACAGATATTGTAATTATTGTAATAACTAAATTCTAATTACATGAAAAACTGACTATACCATGTACCACATCCACATCCATAAATAAACACAGAAGGGAACAAATCAAATAATTACATTTAATTGCTTAACATATGTATATAATTAAAATGTATATGAAAACGAAAAAGAATGAGCAAAATTGATAGTTTCGGGTATAGAAATGTCTATGGTTTATTAGTATTCGCGCGAAGTTGTCACTGTCCAAGAGCTTCAAATGATTCAACCAATAACAGGGACTCCCCGTGATCGGTTGGTGAATTTGTTTTATGTTTCTTCCGTATGGTAAACATCAATCAAATCAAACAAAAATCAATAAAGCCACCAAATTCACAAAAAATAGAGGAGCTAGAGCGGACGAAATACCAGTGGAGATAATTATGCTCCTAGATGACGAGAGCATAAAAAACACATGATAATATTGAACAAATTCTATGACACAGGCCTATATCCGGTTGGCTGGCTGAGATCAACCTTCATACCCCCGACAAAGAAGATTATTGCCAGGAAATGCAGTGAATACATACACATCTTGATGAACCACATTCTTAAAATCCTTCTAAAAGTACTACACCAAAGTCTAATTAAAAAGTGCGGAGCCGATATTGGGGGGACATCATTTTGTTTTAGAGAACGATTAGGGACCAGAGAAGCACTAATCTCGACCGAGGTGATGCTCCAAAGCGGCCACGATTAATTCCTAAAATTGATTGCTTCACACTTGTTGCTTTTCTTCTGTCTAAAAATTATCATCGTGATTGTAATTTTTGCTTCTATTAAGATTTTTCTAGTATTATGAAAGATAAACGTATTTATTACGTTAATGACGGGTATCATGCAATTATGGTTACTGCATTAAAACGCTATAAACACAAACTATTAAAAATATAATAATAATTTGTATTTGGATTTATTTGTTGATCTCATTCTCTCTATAATTATTTTGATATTTTCTTAATTTATATACAACCTGTACTTTCTTTATTGCAATATATAGTAGAATACAGAATGAGTTTTGCAGAAAAGTAAGACGTTTCCCCGTCGGGAAAGCGCCAGGACCTGATGAAATCTCAAATGAAAGGCTGAAATATAGAGGAGCTAAACTGATCACATAAATGGTACGTTCTCCTTCAAAATATAAATTCTATTGGAAGAATTCTAAGGAATTGGAAGACTTGCATAACGATACCGATCTTTAAGAAAGGAAAGAAGAAAATGCCTGAAAACTATCCAATACTGCACTAAAGGCATTCACCTCAGTATTGCTGGGAACTCTAAGCAAGGAAATGCCACTGCGGGAACAACAGCAGGGATTCAGAAATAAACAGGTTTACAATCGACGAACAGTTAAATAGGAGCCTGCCACACACCAAAACAATGGAAATGAAAGTAGTCAGAGCAATGTAATGAAAAAATCAGAGATCTAGGAGGAGAAAGGAATAGCCTGTCGGGTATCCTAAGTGGATCCCAACCAGAAGGAAACTGTAGGAGCACGTAAACAGGATTTGAATATTTAGGATTGTGAGGTATGTAAGAGAGGATATTAATTTATAAAACTGCTTATAAGGAATAGTTATTTATGTAAGTAGGAAAAGTAATTTCAATAGATTTTTTTTTGGCTTGAGGTGGGGAATCTTCAAAGACGCCCGGGAGGTCAATAAGACATTCTCCCACCTCGATTCTCAAACCAATATACCTAGAGTTGGTTGTTGAAATTATTTAAAAACATTGTACCTTGGTGACACCTGTCGGCGTGTCCTATTGCAGATACACTTTCCAATATGTTTCAATTTTCAAAAATTAAAACAAATAAAAATTTAATCTTCACATCTCGATGAGTAGTAAAGAACAATATTAAAAACAAATTTTATTAATATTCCCTTATTGGAGAGCTTTTCGGCTACCGGTCACCCTGTATAAGCAAATCTTATCAAATATAACATATACTTAAGTTTACTGTCATACATTTCTGAGAAATCTTATTATGACAGCTATCGTAATGAAAAAATTCAAGAAACCTAAAGAAAAATCCTACTGTTAATTATTAACAGCTTCTAAACACATCCGAAAATATGTAGTGCCAGTTTCCATCAATTATAAATATCTTATAAATAGATTTAATTATTTATTTATTAATTAGCGTATTTATCATATTCCTGGAACCTGTAAACAGAACAAAAATAATATTTTTCAATGTTTAAAGGAGTACTTTTTATAAACATTATAGAAACAATTTGCCCTATAAAGATCATTGTATATTCACATTAATTCACTCATTAAGGGTATGTATGTGAGAAATGAGTATTATTTCTTAAAATGTTACCTGCTCATTCAAATCGAAGCTATTTTCTATATTACATTTTATTGTGTTTTCTCATTTATAGCATTTATTGGGTTTCTTCCTTCTTACAGGGTAGTTACTTGGGAATATGATACGCCGCATGTGCGCTTCGTACTAGCCCACTGTAAAATCACCACTGGTAATATAATTTTGTTTATAGGTTATAAAAAGCACAAATTATTAATTTCGATATGTGTCGATAGAAGGTTTCATTTCTATCGACACATGTCGAAATGTATTGGCTATACACAATACACAAACAATTATTACGACTTGCTAATAATCTCTCCATCAAACAAATTCACAACCAATCAACTTCTCCAACTACAATATTATCGCATTGTTATCTTTATTACCATTTTTATTGTCAATTTTAAATTTTGGTTGCGATCTATATTTAATTTCTGGATATTATGAATATATTATGATGAGCTTTTCCGTATTAAATGCAAACATCATCATATTATACTCGCGACCGTTAGGTGTACTAAATTATTATTTTTAGAATGTATTGTTTTTTAAGTACCACTCGACATTACATTATAAACAAAATTTATGTTTTACTCACCAAAGTATATAGCATGTCGTTTAACTGTAGGCAAAATCGTGGGTGCAATTATGCACGCATACACGGAGAATAATAAGCATTGTCGCATGCTTAAACATGACGAATTGATGCTATTATTATAAAGGCATTGTTGATGTTTTGTTTCGGATTTTTTCCTTTTTTTAATATTGTCTTTATGCACAATGAGTGAACGGCGCACATTCTAATTGATGTAGATAAACTTTTCAACGGCGTATGTCAATAAATTGCTTATTACAATACTGATTAAAAATTTCCATTGTGATAAGAATTATTAATAAATATCAACAATAAAGTTTTAATAAGGGCAAAATAGTTTTCAGTCAATTATTAACAGATAGAGACGCTCTTGGGACGTTAATAATAATAGTATGGTATAGTATGGTTATTTACAATACAATAACATTGTAAAGACGGAGGCAATAATTCTATAAGGCACCTTACACGGTCAATAATATTGTCAATCCTAGTACTGTCAATATTTGCTTTAATCCTCCTTTTATATTTGTCAAGTATTTAATTATCCGGTTAAACATCAGTATTCTCTTGATTCCATCATTACTATACCTTACACGATCAGCAATACTAGCAATATTTTAGAATAATGAATATTTTAATCATATTATCGTACAGTACTACTGTCATTATTATTCTAAAATATTGACAGTAATATTGATCGTGTAAGGTGCCTTTATGATAGAACAATATAATACATTACATACAGTGTGTCGCAGTATGAACTTCAATAAAACCTGTATTTAGGATTTTTGCAAAACTTGCTCGGACAGGACGATTTTTAATTTTAAATTGCCAATTTTTAATGAAAATGTCAATTTTTTCAAATGACAATCCCATTTTTTAAAACGAATTCGTTTATAACATTTTCAATTAAGATATCTGGAGATATTAATTGCTTCACAAGTGTCCAGAATAAGTAAAACAGTAAAAGGAGGCATACAAATAGAGCCCCCCGGTAGAACACGTCCGAAAAGCTTTGGCCAACAAATTGGAGGGGACAACTACAGCAACTCTAATGAGGAATATCATGGGTATGGATGACCTAAGCATCTGAGGTGCTGGAGGCAATAAAGCGAGAAGGGCTAGATGGCGACGGCACGACAGTCAAAGCTGGGCAAAATTATAATAAGATCAGTATACTGCAGGGCCGCCCCAGGATAGATGAACCAAAAGGGATCCAGGGCTGCTATGTAGTGGGGCACAACGCCACCAGGGCAGATGACCTATGTGGCAAAGAAGGAGATCACGCGACGGGCTGTAGGGCAGAGGCGCCGTTCTGCCTTCTCTGCAAAGCGACAGGCCACGGAGCGTCGAGCGACAGGTGCCCGTCGCCTTCCAACCGGCCCGAACCACCAGTGGCAGCACCAGGAAACGACCTGAGAACGGATGGAGAGGCAGCAACGATTGCAACGGGGCCGGGACTCGATAAGGGGCCGAACTAAGACAGGTAGATTGCCGCACGACCTGTTCCTGCCAAAGACAGCAGCCCGAAGGGCAGAGGTCATCATAGTCCGAGAGCCGAACCAGGCTCAATGCGTCATGACTCACTGACGAGCCGGGTGATGATGACGCTTTCAAAATAACGGATGAGGCAGCGAAACGCCGTAACGGCTGCAGAACACCGGGGAAGAGAGTAATCTGAGGGAGGTAACAGTCATAATCTATTACGGCTTCCCAAACACAGGCATTGTGGCCTACAAAGTGACAGTTGCGGGTAACTTGAATGCGAACGCTGTCCAGTGGGGTGCACCACGCACGGACGCCAGGAGGGCAGAAGGTTATGGATCTGGCAACGCCCTAGACCTCTTCCCCTGCAACACCGGGATCTCCCCGACGTTTGTAAGGGGCCACTCTACCTCGCATATCGACTTTACAAATAGCGGGCCACGGAGGAGGCGGAGGCATTGCATCATAGTCACTTCAACTCCCTCCCTTGCGAGAAATGATCGAGGTGCTGCGGAACACGCCGACACCTTAGCTCCAGGAGGGTAGCGCACAAAGCACCGGACGACACAGATGTCAGGCACCATATGGCGAGAGGAGTCACACAGGATTCAGTCTTACGACCTCTGCTCTGGAACATTGTGTATGACGGGATCCTGAGACTGAACCTCCCACCAGGGATCGAGACGGTGGCGTTTGCTGACGACCTCGCAGTCGTGATGGATGCAGAATAACGAATTAGAGATTGCCGCCTATAAGACAGAGACCAAGCTACTATCCACGAAGAAGGCCGGCGTGGATGCAGGACCATCCTGTGCTTGGGCGAAACAATCGATGTCAAACGCACAATAAGTTACCTGGGCCCTTTGCTGGAGGCCAACGTCCAAGATACGGCCCACATTCTGCAGGCCTTACAGAAGCCGCGATAGCAAGGATACTACCAAATATCGACGGCCCCAGGGAGGGTAACAGGAGACTGCTGCCAACAGCGGCTATACGCGGCGCCTTGCTGGGCCAAAAGAGGGGCAAGCTCAGACGCCAACTTGCAGAGACTGCGCTCGGCCCTCCACACTGGGGCCCTAAGAATTTATTTCTCGTACAATTTATTTCTCCACAGACGAGGTCGAAGTCATTCCCTTATTCATGCCAGCATACAGGCAACTGAAAGGGTGACGATACACAAATTAAGGGGTTCCTCCCGGCCAAGGACGTAAAACAGCAGGCCAGTGACACGACCGCGGAAGAGTGGCAGTAAAACTGGCAGGAGACAACCAGATGGCAGGGGAAGAGATGGCTGATGGATGGACCGGCCAGAGACACGGTAAGACCGACCACTGGTTCACTCAGCTACGTACAGGGCACGAGTGCTTCCACCTCTGCCCGGTTAGGATCGGGAAGGTGAGCAACAGGATGTGTCGGCACTGTGAGAACCGTACACGTGCTGGAGATCTGCAAGAGGTGGGCCAGGGAGAGACAGGAGCGACAGGCCGCCTGGTCCGAACCATCTCCAGCATGGTTCGCACTAGGCGGGCTGTCGCTCCTGTCTCTCCCAGTCCAAAAATGTGACTCGCTTCGCCAGAACTGTCACCGGCACGAAGCGCCCGGACGGGCTGGCAGTCAATTCGCCGGACAGGAGACGTAGATTGGTAACATCGGACGTCGAGCAACGGCCCTGCAGGTTGAAGGTTTAGTGGGTGTACTGAAATGCAGGGTGATTCCTAACCCCTGCTGGGTGGAGCAGAGAAGACAAAGTATGTATGGCAATAGCGAGGTGCCATTCAGAAGAGAAAGAAAGGAATGTGGTGATAGGGCAAGGATGCACCATGTGTGTACTGTGCAGTAACTGGAGTACAACGTGGTATGAGAGTGGGTGGGGAGTGCAGAAAGGTGAATGAATAGTTAAGAGGCGGGGAAAGCCGTGGAAATCTAGTCTGTCTGTATTTGATAATATTATGTTGAGTGGGATATATTTGTTGTTTGTATGGTTATGCCAAATAAAGGTAGTTTTTATTGGTTAGGATTATGATAGTATATAGACATGAAACAATGTAACCATGCAGAAGTACGAGAAGTAAATCTATTAATTATAAATGAATACAGAATTATCTTCTTGGTATAATAAAAACAACATTTATATTAAAGTAATTGTGTTTTTATCAGTTTATAATATACAATCAACAATAAAGTATATAATGCATAAACTCTTATTTATATTTTTATAATTTTATACGAATTGTGTATAAGCGTATTATTCTCTACAAGAGTTCATAGTCATAGATAAATTATAATAAATATACGTAGTCATGCCGGTACTACGATAATAAAATACAATGAAATTTGCTCCGACATTGGAATATACTTCAAGGAGACAGAAAAACAAAAAATCTCCGTGAGCCTGACAACATAGTGACTAGTTATAAAATTGGAATTAAGATCACTTCTGTAGTCAACGAACATTGTGGAAGTTAATATAATATATAAAGTTAAACTCAATAATAATCTAACAAAGGAAATTAGTCAAAAGTTCTATCCATAAAATATATTATTTAATATTCCAGCCCTTAATTGCAAAACGCCTCATCTTTTAATCAACTAAAAGCCCTCACAGAACTCAAATAAAAACGAAAGCTGGTATATTTCATATAATATGCGCATTATAAGTTCCACAATTAGATTTGTTAATTAAGGCCGCGGCGTTTTAATTAACTTTCAAATTTCCATACGAAAACAATATCATCCTAAAAAATCGATGCAGCAATGAAAGTGGCGAGATCAAATCAACAACTTCCAACATTATCAAGCTAACAATAGTGCAACAATAGTAAATAGCAGACGTAAATGTAATCATTCTTGTTAGGATATGCGTTTGAAAGTCGGTACTTGAATGAAACGTGCGTGTACTATACGAAATATTAATCTTGGGTGAGATTACAATCTAAACACACTCAACATGCCCACATAGTTATGTTATATGTAATATAGCGAAAAGACCATACGTCTTACCAATATTCCAATAAATAAATAATTACATCTGTATAATTGTATATAAAGTGTTGTATAGAAAAGTATTAAATAATACACCGTTTATTTAATTGCTAATTGTTGTGTTGTGGGTGTAACGCCCAGTTATTGCAAGTATTTCCAGGTTTATTGCTTTCCTTATTTATAACGTAGTGACACATTGGGGAAAACATTATTTTGAGTTATTATAGCGTCATACTTTCCTGAGAAAGTAGGCGGTTAGTTATATTTTAAACTTATGCTAATATCGGTGAAATATTCTCAAACCATATCTCCATTTGCTGCCGCTAATTTAATTCATAATGATGGGAATATATTACTACCGTGAAACTATCTCACAGTCTATAGTAAAATGTATATATTTTTTTCGATTATATAATGATGTAGTTGGAATTTATAGTACTAAATTATTTATTTATTATGTTGTGGGTAAACCTTAACGGTTTATTCTAAAACTAATATTGGTAGGCAAGTTCTATTGTACATAAATCTTATATTTTCACTTATAAATTGAGTTCTATAGTTATTCAATATTACTGAAAAGCTTCAGTTCAATAACTACATAATATTGACCTCACTTCATAAATCTTCTCGGCGTAGCAGCTTAATCTGCAATGAAATCTATCCTGAGACTTCCACATTCCCAGAGTCGGTCCAGTGTATACATTAAAAGAAGTATTCTTATTAATTATATTTAATTGCGCTCTTTGTTTAATGGCAAAGTGACACTGCACGCAGTTTCGCACGCGGCGCAGAGAAGACGGCAACAATTAAGTGTTTTACCTAAAATTATAACAGCGACAGTTACATATTATTTCCATGACATTGATGTATTATCCTTTAGTCATCGTGAGATCATTGGCCTCGCAACTCTACATACAACACAAATTTGTTGTTATAGAAATAAATTGATTTGTATAATGCATAACAGTAACACAATAGACTTTAGTAAGGATTAAATTAATATTAAATGTTTGTTAATATGTGATTATGCACTAAATATAATTCTAAAACCTCATGGAAATAGATTCGCATTCCAATATTTAATCAGTCCCTTTAGGGTTGTCGTTTAAGCCGGTGTGATAGACAATTTGCATCGACTTGATTGCTTAATGAGAGCTTCAGTGTGTGGGGGTGTAGAACAATCCAGTATAGGGCCATTGTGCAAATAAAGGCTGATTGGGAAGCGAATCAAGTGTCTAATACGTCAGACGGAATAAAAAGCTAATTAGGACTTAATCTAGTGCGGCGGATTTTTCAGAAATCAATATACCCAGATGCAGGGGCGAATTATTCCCATAGTAATCGGTAATGTATGACTCATGATAAATATTAGGGCTGGCAGACAGGCAAACAGGAGGACGTAAAACGTTTTAGGAATGGTTTTAATGTTTTAAATAACTAGGGGTTCTGCTGTCATAATATTCGAAATAAGAAATATACTAAAGGTGGGTTTAAGCTGAAATAAAATAAGAAATATGAAATTAATTTTGCATTATATTATATATTGTGTCAAAATAAGAAATCAAGTAAATGGTAACTGCATTTTCATATTCTGTAGGCATAAATAGCAGGCACTACAAATATTATATTTTATGTTATTTTGTACACTCTTTAAATAATGAAAAAAATATTGTTGAATTTACTGATTTCTCGAGTCTTCTTTCTTATTTATTATTCATATCAGTATAAACCATTAAAACCAGAGATATTAGAAGAAATAAGGTTTATTTTTGACCGTTTATGTTCACAAAATAAGAATATAAACTTATATAAATATCCCTCTAATCCTTCAAATGTATATTTTGATTTAATTTTTCTTACTGCCTTGTGTCAATATCATTACCATACAATAAACTTAAAAAATAACCCCCAACCATATAAAATGTATGTATGCATGGAGAGAGAGAGAGAGAGAGAGAGAGAGAGAGAGAGAGAGAATAATATCTGTATTTAAATAACATACATTTGATTATATATAACATTTTCATATCATGTTTAGTTTTCTTCAAACGAACTATCGACCCGTTTTTTCGGCCATTTATATATGTTTTATATATAGAATATTTCATTCCACTCCGAAAAATGAATTACATTTATAATTTCTTTTATATATAATATTTTAATATTACATGAGCAAAACCTGTTGTTATTTTACAGCGTACACGTAATTAATATTTAAACGAAACTTTATTTGAAACACTCAAATCCATATTACATTCCATCTGATTAGCTTCAAGCCAATTTAATTGAACATTAAACCGAATAATTAATTCCTGCAGCCCGAATTAATCTTGATATAAAGTTCTAAATGATTATACGTTGGCGTTTTTACGCGCGCAAGTATTTCACAGAAGTTTCGTTTCTCTTACAGGCGGAGGAGGTTAACGCTCTTTCCCATGAAAATATAAAAAGCGTTTCCTAGACGCGCGCGCGATATTTGGATTTCTTTAAAAATAATAATTACAAACTCCTTTATGCGCTTTACGTGCAGCATGCTACATTTTTTTCGCGTGCGCGCCGAACTATTCTTAGTTCGGTGTTTAAAGCTGCAATGATAAATCACAACTGCGCAAGTTTATAGGAAATTGGAATGCATTTCTCAATACTCATGAATTATTCATGCAGTTATAATTTTTAATTGCATGCGATCAAACGCATTTGAAATTAACATAAATTGTGAGCGGCGTTTTAGGACAGTGTAATCAAAGCGATGGTGTTTTGGAATGGATAAT
Organism: Lordithon lunulatus; assembly: GCA_963942505.1. NCBI lineage: Eukaryota > Metazoa > Arthropoda > Insecta > Coleoptera > Staphylinidae > Lordithon > Lordithon lunulatus. Next base: position 48,329,434 of record OZ012666.1, read on the forward strand.
AAATACACGGGCGGGGGCGTTGTGCTTTAATCAATTCAAGTATGATGCATGGTTAAATCATATTTAATTCGAGACCACTTTTACAATTTACAAGTAGACAAATAACAAGTAAAAAATCACACATTGTTGCTTGAACATCAACAGCAATTTAAAGGGTATAATAAATAGCTATAGATGCATATGCATATTATGACTTGATATTGTTCAATGACACCAACAATTGTAGACGATTCAATGATGTCATACAATTATATAAATTTAATATGTTTTTACTTATAGTTGAATTGTTTGTATTCTATACTGTATTTTAAGTAGTGAATGAAAACTGACCACATCAGATATTTTTATATTTGTAAATAGAGAAGGGCACTTTAAGCCATTGGTCTCGTCGTTACGAAGCACTTGCCCTGCCACTTACACAGAAACGACGTAAAAAATAAGGTGTAAAATCCTACAGTAGCATACTAGGAGTTATGTCATGTGTGGAAAGGTGGCTCGCAGCAGATAAAATCCTGTTAATATAATATAGTGAAGGGCACTATCGAATAAAAAGTATCGAACGGTTGATAGGCGGGAAAATATCGGACTGTTGATAGTCGGGAAACTATCGGACTATCGATAGTTACAAATCTAATAAATTTCGTGGCTGGGGAGGGGAAGTTGAGTAAAATGTTGTTGCATTTGTAATCACTTTCTGATGTAGAAGCCCGATCCGCGAATTGCTGGAGTTTTATGAAATTTTAAAACTAGCTACCGACTATTCTGCAAGCTGAATTAACGAAAACACTACGTTTTGCAGCGTTCCTTCAAATTTTGTCGATAATAGCCTAAAATCTATACATTTAATATGCTTAACAAACTATCGATATCTTCTAGTCAATTATCATCGATAGCTTTAGATGGATAGTCATCGAAAGTTTTTAGTTTGAAAACTACCATTATAGATAGTACAATTCATTTAAAATAAAAGTATCTATCACTAGTTAGGTTAGGTATACAGTAAAAAAATCCTCTAGTCCAAGGGTGGCCAACAAGTCGATCGCGAAGCCAATTTTGGTCTGACCTTAACTACTTAAGGAAGATACTTGTATTTGGACATATTTTACTTATCTACCCATAGCTGTTTCGGCAAAATTGAAATTTCTTGCTACCAAGACGGAGGTAGCTCAAATTATCTCGCGAAATCGTGTTTATTGACAATTAGAATCAAGAGAAAATATATTATTAGATATGATATCTCATTTAGGCTTGTAGTGGCTATATTGCTTATGTTACACAGCACACAACAGTAACATGTAACCTAGCTAAGACAATGTAAGTATTGGGCTTAAGCAATTATAACAATACGTTATGGATAAAAATTATGGGTATTGTCTTATCCCCGGGTTCTATCGGGTTGACTGTAATTTAAGGGTACTATATAAGTAAACAACCATCTATAAAATTGTACCACAAATTAAAATTCCAGCATTTATAGAAAAAGGTGTACAAATCTTCGTAAATTCCCCTACGATACGTACTGATCATAAACATTTTAACAACAACAATAATTACAAATAATTGGGCCATTTAAAAACATTTCACTTTTTGTAATTATTGCAAATTGTATTTAAATTATTTTATTTAATCGCTTTTAGGCGAATATTTTAAAAATATTATAAAGGTTGTTTTAGAGAATACAATTTCTTAACTCAAAAGTTAGTCAAGATGCGAGACAATCTAAATTGTCTTGTATCATACAGCGAGTTATTTGAAATATTGAATTCGATGGTAGATCAAATAGAAAAATATAACGCGTTCTATTTGTCAAGGACCAATTGTATGGGAGGAGGATATATGAATTCATTTCTTGAACAACTTTAGAGATAAGAAATTGTCTTGTCTAAAACGACCTTTATACATACCTACTAATATTTTTAATTATCAATAATAATATATTTTATAGTAGAACTGATTACCTAGAAGAGATTAGAACAAATTTTCCGGAATTTAAATATATAAATAAAAATCCTTCAGAATGCAATAAACGTACATTACCAATCAGAATAACTAATCGTATTGCAAATAATTTAAACCATTAAATTATTCCAATCGCAACCAGCAATTAATCTATTAGAAATATATGTAATTAATCCCACACATTCCGTTAGCGTTTAGAATTTATATTCTCGATTCCATAAAAACTTAGAAGATGCAGCTTCGCGATTGCTGTTTTATAATGATAAATTACTATAGAAAGTACGTTTCATTATTCGCGTGTGCACATCTGCAGCATTTCATGCTTGCCAAATAACAATTTTCAGGTTTTTTTTGTTACTTACTGTATTATTTCAGGATAGATTAGAAACTTCTATTATTATCAAGTGTTTGTTAGCAAACTGGCAAGTTTCTTGGCGCCGCTTTTCGAAGAAATGGGGTGTGATAGTTCAATTGCAGTTAATTCAATTGGAATTATTTGCACAGTCCATATATCAAAGAAACTCGCCGGGACAAGATCTTGTTTTGTTTTTATTTTAATAGACTAAATAGAGATGAATAAAATATTCTATATAATATTTGTTTTCTAATAATGGGCATATAATAATAATTATCTTAATCTTATATAACTATTCACGATTTAAACTGTTTTCTTCGAATTAGTAGGCTGACAGCTGATCTTTGTTATTAATTGAAAAGAGAATTGCAATAACATTACATGATTTATTCACTTCTATAATAATGCGTGATTATTATATAATCAAATATCATCAAATTCCGAGTCGAAAATGCTTAAAGCACGCTTTTGGAGATGAAAAACAAAGAAAATACAATTCTTCCATATTCTAATTTGCAACTCTAAAGCATGGTACAATATTATATATATATATATATATATATATATATATATATATATATATAAAACAAGCGTTATGCAATCAAATTCCCTACAAAACGTAAGTTCATTTTCTGCCACCAAAGCATCCGGCGGCAATTTCGTTATTTGAGTATAATCAACGTATAATTACAGGAATGGCATCCCTCTCCATCTTTAGAATATTCTTAAATATTTCATGTTCTTATCTTACTTGATAAATTTGATACGTAACAAATTACTGGAATCGATATGATCATACCTAATGAAACGGTTAAGCATTGGAAGTGTCTATGGGTATTCCGCAGAGGAATATCTTCGAACCTATATTCTTCAAAATATTTTTGATATCACTTTTTGTATAGGTGGGAATTGTGTTATCACGTCTACTGCTAAATGTTAATTCCATCCAAAGTGATTGAATAGTGATGAAGATAGGAAATACATTCTAAAATGAATGCGAAACAACTGGCTTAAATATTAGCAAAGACAAATTTTAATTCTTTAGAACAAGTAGTCTTGTCTTACTTGTTTTAAAGAATTAAAATTTGTCTTGCCGTAAAGGATAATAAATACAACTTCGAGACTAGCACACAAATATTGGGTATTACACTAGATAAAACTTAAAGCTATGAGAACGTATTCACGATCTTTATTCCAGGCAAAGCAAAGCATTCTTCGGCATAAGACTGCTCATCAGAGAAACTAACCAAACAATTTCTGAATTAAGTAATTATAATTATACTTAGGTTGGGAATTCAATCATGGCTAGGGAAAACATTCTAATGATGCGACCCGCCAAGACAATAAACACACTCCACATGACGAAACCTTACAAGGTAACAATACCTGACAGGACGGAATGGAAAAAACTACATAGAAAAACTCAACTTATCTGGTTTACCGATGGTTCTAAACCAACAAAGGAACAGGAATAGGAGTATATGCGAACAGCTCGGCAGAGGACACATAACTTCAGATGGGCGAGTATGCCTCTGTGTTCTCCCTCCACGGATATCACCATAGAATATACAACAAACGACCCTTCCATCCAATCGAGGATGCATGTATATGCCAACTGTGCTACCAAACAGCGACCCGTTATCATCTACTAGTGTCCAAAGTGTTTGAAGACATTCTAAAATTTCCCCGTAGGAGGGAAGCTTAGCGCTATCTGGCGACACCACATCAATTAATAATGCACACTCATATGGTAATAACCGTCAACATGCTCATGCCATCAGTATTACCGGATAGTTCCATCTATTAAAATAATAATATTCCAACAGAGTGTTTGAGATATCATTACAAAGCCAATCTTATAAAACATATAAGTGTGAATCCATCTCTTAGCAATCTAGATATCTAGATTTCGATTTTATTAGATCTCATTGGTGTAGGTCAGCTAGTGAGGATAAATTTACACAATATCTCGAGTAATGATATCGGTCCACTGTTTGGTTTGGGGGATGTCACAATTGAACCACTAGGCGAATACCATGGGCACATCGCGTCCCATAGGTTACCCACGAAAGGGATCGTGTAGGTAAAAGTGGGGGAGCTCACGATAGTGACATGCTATCTATCGCTCAATTGTTAGAGAACCCTCACAACTACATGGATGCAGGCACTCAAACGGACGCTGCGACCTCTGAGCGGACAAGTCATCGTAGCGGGCGACTTCAACGCGGCATCGGGGTCACCCACTACTGACGCCCAGGGAGTAGTCACGGAACTGGCAGCCGCACTCAATCTGTCAGTCTGCAATGCGGGGAGGATGCCGAACTTCGAAAGAGGCAATTCAGCATCCTTCATAGATATTACACTAGTGTCTGTGCAGCTGGCAGGGAGAGAGTGCAGAACTGAGAATTGCTAAAGGAGGAAACACAAAGTGACCATCGGTATATCTCATACAAGGTGGAATTCAGGTTCAGGTTGGTCATCCAGCCCCAACTTCAGGACCAACACCAAGAAAGGCGGAAGTAATACAGGCGGCCCATTGAGCGAAGCTTGGAAACGGAAACTATGTAGGGAGGTTTATATTGTTCCATGGGTCCTCCGTTATAAGATAGTGATGAAAAAAATCGACGCCCGCCCCCCTAGCTCGGAAGTTACGGCACGTGAACGCAATAACAACTGCTCTATTCCCACCAGGCCCAGCAAGGACCAACGAATCACAACCCCATGAAGACGAGGGGAGACGAAGAAGTACTAGCAGCCACCCTCAGATTATCTGGTAGGAAGGCGCAAGGCCTGGACTGGCTGCCCAGCGAAGTAGTGAAGGCAACGTGAAGCAAATTGTCAAGATCGCAAACGTGTGCCTAGAAAAGGCAGAATGTTCCAGACGCTGGAAGTCAGCTCGTCTAGTGTTAATCCCTAAGCCCAGGATATCCCCGAAAGACCCAGCGGGATATCGACCGTTATGCCTACTAGACAGCACGGCTAAAATACTGAAAAGACTAATCACAGACCACTTCACGGAGGCACTTGCAAGCTGCCGGTGGACTCCACGACCGGCGGTACGGCTTTCGGGTACTTGAAACCGCAAGAAAGCCTTTCATGGCGGAGGCAGCGGGTGAGAAGAAGAGGAGGTTGCTGGCGACGGTTTCGTGCGCCCAGTTTCTCTACACAGCGCTAGTCAATGCTATAAAGACCAAACGGAATACTGGGAAATTGAGGAGGGCGCTGCTAACCCGCACACTTCGGATCGCCCAGGTGTACAGGACAGATATCAATGGATGCGGCGGAGGTCCTGGCAGCAATGCCACCAACTGATCTGATGGTGGAAGAGACCCTCTCTTCAGCATGCTTTGCAATCAAGGGTGAAGCACTACTCAAGGCGGCAAAGGAAGAGGCCAAGAACAGAACTTTGACAAAATGGCGAGTCGATGGGAGGCATCGGCCAACGCGGCGTGGACCAAGGATTCTTCCCGAACTTGAAGTCACGACTGCAGAGGAATCATGGGCAAATGGAACATTGCATAAGCCAACTAATGACCACACTATGAATAGAACGGGGGAGGAAGACCCCGAGTTCCAACAAATAGAACGTCGCATGATAGCGACTGCTGAAAATTGGTACGCGTTCGTCAAATTTGTCAACGAGACTACGAAGCAGAAGTTCCAGGACGACCTGCAGACCTAACGACGAGACTATCAAAATGTCACAATCAAGACAAGAGGCAAGACTTACTGACTAGCGCAAGACGGCGCGAGGGGCTTAGAATGCCGTTTAGGCGGGCTTATTTCCAGCTTGGGGTCTTCTGTGTAATTATATATATATATATATATATATATATATATATATATATATATATATATATATATATCAAAATTCATGGTTCTTTTCGTCTATTATACTTGCATATTGCCTTCGTAATAAGGTGGATGGTAATCCTTTGCAATTTTCAGTCACTTCACCCCATTGTTTGGGTGTCCAAGGCGACCCTCGACAAGCCTAGCACTTTACATATCTAGCCTTAATTGTATCCACCAAAACAAGATGGGCTGTTTTAACCTGGGGCATAGATTTATAGTCCCGTAAGTGACTGCTAGCCATATCTTCAGTTTGAGCGTTGTCTTCAGACTCAGCGTTTAAAGGTGTTTCAGTGAGGTTATTGCCTTATCTGTTTTCTGCTCTTTATGGAGAAGTGTTCTGTTAGTACATATATTTAAATCAGGCACATCACGAAGTAGAGGTATATCAAGAACCAGATGGAAGGATAATGACAGAGGATGCAGAAACGAAGCAAGTCAGAAACTGGGGGAATGTTGGAAAGTCCAGAGCTGTGGCGCTAAACGAAGAAGAAGAATTTAAATATAAAATGTACTCTACAGTAAATAAATATATGCCCATATAATAAAAAGTATACTATCGATCGTTATAGAAAAAGAACACGACTATGGGTTTGTGTGAGTAGTAGTAGTATGTGCAAAATACCTACTATACTACACTACCAGGACACTACCAGCTAAACACGGTTTCTTCATCTGAATGTTGAGTGCATTCGGAATTAAAAACATTAATTGAACGCTCGATTGGTAGATAATAATTATACAGCTATTTGTTTTAATGAGCATTAGCTCAACATAGTTGATATTACTGGATTCTACATAGACAATTATTGCATAGCATCGTATTATTGTAGAGAAAAGTATCTTCGCAGTGGCGTTATGATAATAACCAGAAGGGGTATTCATTTTCAAAACTTACAAACTATAGTTGACCTATCAGTCGAAAGAGTTTGTGAATTATGTCTATATCGTTGAGCGTAATACTAATTACAATTTACCCTCCAGCATCTGCTGATATTCAGGCATGCTTAGAAATCCTAGAGGAACTGCTTGCTTGGTCTGTGGCTGCTTGGGGGTAAAATGGTAGTCGATACTGAGGATTGCAGTGTTAAATTTGAGACGGACGATAGTAGTAGTGGTAGTAGTAGTGCTGCCGTATGTAATGTGTATGATTCCTTCGAATATGTACGAACTAACACAGCATCCACTCGTTTAGCTAACAGCTTGGATAACGTGTTTAGTAATTTTCAATAACTACAGTACACATGTGATAGACTGTGCTATGTCTGATCACAGTGGATTAGTTGTAGTATTATGTCTGGACATAAAACCTCAAACAAATGAAACGAAAGTTTATCGTACTGGGGAATTTCAAATTTCACAAAAAAAAATTGACTCTTGATTGGAGCTTTATTAATGATAATAATATGGATGTAAATGTAAAATTTGATACCTTCTTTAGTATTACATTAGACTAGTTTCGTCAGTGTATTCCGGAAGTTATTCTACGGCCTTCGGGTCCACTGAACTGAGAGAGAATGGTTTAATGTAGAACTAAGGAATGTGTGAGATAGGTTGTCTCTACTAAATAAACCGGCCAGTATGCATAACACGAATCAAATTTAGTAAAGCTTAGAAACTAGTGTTCATATACAAAAATCCTTTTAACCGGGCAAAGGTTGCTACAAACGATAAAATGAATGACATGCAGTTTTATAATTTCGATCTATATGGAGTCCATTGGTTTGGTTAAAATAATACACAATCTTAAGTGCACCCCAGTGTAAGTTAATAAATATAATTGCGTTCTACTCAGGAGTATTTCGGCAGCGCCGTAAAGTAGTTATTTTTATCCCAGTTTATAAGAAAGGAGATAAGGAAGAGATTGGAAATTACTATAGGCCAATATCGCTCTTGCCTGTATATTCCAAAATATTTGAAAATGCAATTTAACTGAGAAACCAGTAGATTTTAAGCAAGAATAGCTAAGCTGATATGTGAAATTTCAAAAATTGCTGCCCAGTTATGGGTAGTAAAAACAGTAGTTTCTGAGAGCCGCGGCCAAATTGGTGACTAGTTCGGACTTGATAGTTTTAATTATTGAGTATTAGACTATCGATAGTTTGACAACTATCGATAGTACAATTCGTTCTGTAGCGTCTAAAACTAATATTAATCCACGAAAACATTGTACATGTTCCAATTCTGCAAATATATAATGGAATTCCGGTTCTGAAAATGAGTAGGTAGGTAGTATTGTCTAGTTCCGATATGTATTTAGGTTTGGATGCGAGTTCAGTTCCGAAACTACTTAGGTAGTATTATCATTATTTGCTTGATAATAGCATATACAAAACCAGTTGCAATCAGCAATAATTTTAAGTGGTGAAACATTTTATTTGTTTCCTTCCTTGACAATTAATTAGCATATAGCAGATGCCGCAACCATACAGTATATATTGAAACCATTTAGTACTTCTGAGCTGCAGCATATAGTAAACGAAGTGACTTCCACAACCAATTATACAAATAAATCGGCCTCAATTAAAAACGCAACCAACAATTTGCCATGCGCCGCACATATAATAACAACAATAATAACGCATGTTACAGTGCATGTAATTTACTCCAAGCTCACGGCACGGCAGTAATTGTTCCGCAACAAACTAATTAAGAATTTAAAAGACGATTGGTTTTATTAATGTAGCGGTCACTCCGTCAATCATTTCAAAGAATAAAAACAATTAATCATCAGTTTAATCAGACGTCCCTCTCTAACTTATTATAACTGTAGCCTATTTGAGCAGCTAACGGAAAGATAATTGAAGAATATTTTCGTGGTAATGAGCATATTTTGGGGGGCGCTATATGAAGCCAAGCCGGGTGAATGTTTACACAGAACATACATAAATAGGTGTATGAAAATAACCTCACTGCGCGAAAAAAACATGCAAACAAGGGGGTACATACCTCTAAAGCGGCGGCGGAAAACTAAAAATCCAATTGATCAACTACGGGTAGTTTTATTGTCACAATGCGAAACATCGAGTCACTCACACTTACGTCTATTTATTATAAAAACACACACTTATTGCTAGAACACACACGACTTCCATCTTGCTGTGTATAAAACTGACTGAATACAATACGAATATTTCTGCGCATAACTAAATACTGTCACAACGCTGCTGTTTACTGTTTCTCTCAGCAGCAAGCCGCTGCAGCTTTGTTTACAGTGAGCGTATGTCAATTTATACACGTTACCAACATAGAAATTGTAAAACGAAAATGCAGGAATGTTTCAATTTTAATTCAAGCGTTTTGAATTCTGTTTAGGATAAATCCATGATTATTAATTTTATTACACGACGCCTCTATAGTTATTAACACGAGCCGTATCTGATTTAAACCGGCTTGATGGAAATTATTTTATCACATCTCTTTCTATTTTAAGTGTGTTAGCAAGAGATGTATGTTAATTTTAGTTTGACAGTTGATGTTTGCAGTACAGCCAATGAAACGGATTTACATTGTTTTGCGTTCTTTAAAGTTTAAACGCCGGCACGCCGTTCTAATAAGAAGTTTGTAAATAGTACATATTTTTAAGTAATAGTAGTATTACAAATAATTATCAAAATGAGTACTATGCCTGTTAGCTCGTCTACTTTACTGCCTTTAGGTAAGTTTGTTTGTATTTATGGTTGAGGTTATGTATATATAACAAACGTTCATGAAACATTTGCTTTATTTATGAAGTAATAAAGTAACTAAGTATAGTTATTAGTATGTTTTACAACAAATTCTGGTATTCTAGATTACATATGTATTTAGTTCACAAATAAATACAAAATTGTATATATAATTAATATGTTGTATTATTTTGATTGTTACAGAATTGGTAGATAAATGTATTGGATCTAGAATTCATATTATTATGAAAAATGACAAAGAAATTGTTGGAACCTTATTAGGTTTTGATGATTTTGTAAATATGCTTTTGGAGGATGTTACGGAATATGAGACCACAGCAGAAGGCAGAAGAGTAACAAAGTTGGATCAAATTTTATTAAATGGAAATAATATAACAATGGTATGTATTTAGCTAACATTGTTCAGTTAAAATGTATATAATTGTTTTTATTCATAACTAGAAAAAGTAATATTATGGACTTAAGGCAATCAATAAGTATTCATTATTAACCACTTTCTGAAGGAACTGAAGTATAAAAATAAAACTTGATAGTCCCTTTTATTAGCCACAAGATTCTGTGAGTCTAATCTAGTCAACATCTACTGTAATCACTACATATATTAGTATTCTTATCTAATTATTATTATCAATAGAAACACTTTTTGTAATATTGTGTTCAAATGTTTCCTGTACACACTGATGCAGTGCAATGGTTAGCACTCTTGTTTTATGAATAAGCAGCCCAGGGTCAAATCACAGCTCAGGTAGACTTTGGAAGTCTTGGGAACAATTTTCTGAAGTAGCAAGTCCTAACACTCACATACATATACACTAACACATGGCAGATGGGCCCAAAGGTCAATAGCCAGTTACAGAATTGTAACAAATACAGTAACAACTAGTATTACTGTTTCGTTGTTTTCTTTGCACTAAGAACTCTGGTATTGTTGTCACTTTTGGCAGAAATGTCATGGTTCTTTTTAATAAGGCTACTAGGTTACATGGACAATCATCAAACATAGGTGGAAGAAGAAATACATCCAAGAATTAAAAAACATAGCCAGGGAAGCAATATCAAAAGAATTGATCATGAAAACTACTAATTTTGTTTGATCACTCATGATGTCTTAACTACCTAAAGTAGATGTGTCTGCTTGAAGATATATTTTGCTTATGATCTACCCATAGCTCGAAGGTGTGTACCCCTTACTGATACACAGTGTATGTATTTCACACTTCCCCATTCCCACTTGGATAATGCCTATGACAACAAGTTGATCAAAAGAAATTTTTAAGGCAAAAAGTAGATCATATGTACATAGAGGTTGGCCACCAGTGCCGTAGAGAATACACAATGCGTAGCGTAGCTACAGACACTTAGGCCTCAAAATGGGCCCATTGTGAAACCTCCCTTTAAGGCTGCTCACTCGTCCCACCAGTCAATTTTGCGTGCAAGCCGCAAAACTGGCGGGTGAGGAGCTACCAATGCCGACCATACTAGGCCAGTACTCCCCTAGTATTAGATGAGGGGGTCTAGTTTGATAGCTTCACTCAGTATGCTCCTGTGTCCAATGATTTTACCTTTATCATGCCACAGGTTGAGTGAAGATAGCCTTAATGCTGTTTTTACTGTAGTCTCCCTTATAAGAAGGTCGAGTGGTTGTAGACATAACAGTGCTTCAAGAGCTGCTGTTGGCGTTGTTCTCATAGCGCCGGTGATGGCAAGACACGCCATCCGCTGGATGTGTGATAGCTTTGAGATTGTTGTAACTTGTTTGGTTTTCGACCACCAGACTATTGCACCATATGCTATGGTTGGTCTTATGATCGCGGTATATATCCATTGGGTGATCTTGGGAGACAGGCTCCATGTTTTACCAACCACCCTGCGGCATTGCCAGAATGAGATGCAAGCTTTTTCCAGCTTGGATGTTATATGCTCATTCCAGTTCAGTTTTGTATCCATGATTAGTCCTAGATATTTTACTTTATCTGTGAAAGTCAGAGGGACCTTAAAAAGAGTTGGCATGTTCATGAGCTCGAGTTTCCTCTTCCTCGTAAACAATATCAGCTCTGTCTTTTTTTGGGTTAACTGTTGGCGAATGGCTATCGCACCAGTTCTCAACAATCTGTAGGGCACTCTGCATGAGATTACAGAGTACACCTTCAAAACTGCTATTTATCATGATCACTATGTCGTCGGCATAGCCATCCTGAGTTGTTTAATTCCAGGAGGATGCTGTCAACTACAAGGTCCCATAAAAGGGGTGAGAGGACTTCACCTTGAGGATAGCCTCTTCCTGCAACTTTTTTTGATGTTACGTCATCTAGTGTTACTTGGATTGTTCTTAGACCAAGCATATTTTTTATCCAGCCTCTAATAGTGGGGTGAATCCCGTGAGATGCTAGAGCATTATCAACACTCTTAAATGTTGTTTTGTCAAAAGCACCTTCAATATCAATGAAGGTGGCAAGCAACGAACTTTTATGCTCTCAGGGGACTTTACTAGGATTGGAGTTAAACAAGGATATGTCATGAACCCACTACTATTCTCAGTAGTTCTAACTGCAACAATGAAAACAAAAAGGAAAATGTATAGATCCCCACTTTGTAACTGAGAGTTTTTGTGGAATGTTATTTCTGGCTCTTAATTTATAACTTAATGTTCTGTCCAAGGTTATGCCTAGGTATTTTGGGGATTTGCTGTGCTTTAGCAGAACATTTTCAGTATATCCTGAGTTTTTTGTCAGAAATTTTATCGTTCAGGTGGAAACACGCAATCTTAGATGGATTTGGTTACAGTCACCATTCTGAAATATCTTCCCAAAATGTTTTGGTCTATAACCATTTCCATGCTTTTATGTTGGGTGATCAGGTCCCAGTCACCAGCATAGTCAAATTTTCTAAATTTGGTCAGAGGCCTGAGTGCAATGTATAAGCTGAACAAGAGAGGAGCCAAAACAGATCCCTGTGGGAGTTCATTGTTTAGTTTCATTTGTCTACTTTTTGGGTATGGCCCAAAATTATTTCGAATTCTGTTGGTAAGCATCTGGTTTATTATGTTTAATGTTTTATGACATGGGATTATACGTGGGAATTAAGCCTTGCCTCCATACAGTGTTATACGCTACGGTAAGATCGATGAATACCGTCCGATGTCCAGTTGTTTCTGGAACCCTCCTTCAATATGGGAAGGCTGAGAGAAGACCTAATTGTTGCAGCTTCTGTTTAGTCCAAAGCCTGCCAGTTCTGCTGGGATGCTCTTAGGGTCGCAGGGCCTATTTGGTTGTATAAAGTTATTTCCAGAAGCTTGTATATCCTACTAATAACGATCGGTCGGTAGCTTTGAGGTCAATCACTGGGCTTACATAGAAATCATGTAAAATGATGAATGTGATAAACATGGGCTATTAAAACAAACACATGCATGTGTGCAAATAGCATGGCAATATTTTTGGAAACAGAGGAACACACAGCAAAACATAGAAGTGATAAACAAGAAAGTAACAAAATTCAACTTGAATATAAATATCTTCTAGGTCCAATGTCGTGGCCGAGAAGTAATTCCTGGGTTTTCGTTTTTAGACGTAAATTAGTAGCTTTACAGATTAGATCTGGTCGGTGATTTTCCGCGTCTGTGTTTTGGCTATTGTCGCTGCGTCATGTGAACAAACAATTTCAGTAGGCCATATGTTGGAGTCTATTTATCTCTATTTCGGTTTTATTTCTTCCAAGATCGACGTTTGTTCTTCTTGCCGTCCAGGGTATTCTACGCCAACACCACATCTTAAACACGTCAATAAGCCGTCTGTCTGCTGATCTGATCAGCCAAGTCTCGGAAGCATAAGAGAAAACAGAAAATGCCATTGAAGTAACAAGTTCGATTTTTGTGGTTCTTGTGATGTTGATATCATTCCATATTTTTGTGAGTTAAAACATTTCAGTATGGTCTATTTCTATCCGATGTCGTGTTTCTGGTTAACAAGACCCGGAGTTGTGTAGTCCGGATCCTAGTTAGTAGAACTTTGCCACTACATTGACCGATTTGCTTAGTATCCTCTTCGTGGTCTCTGTCGATCATAACATTGGTTTAGACGTAGTTTAATTTGAGTCTTGCACCTACAACGTTGTGCTAAGAGTCTTGGTTGGGTCGATAAGTAAATGCAAGAGTGGACATTTTTCTGGCACCAATTGTGGCAACACTGTTTGAGTTCTTCAGCACCGCAGCAATGGAGATCGTATGCAGCCCTTTCTTAATTAGGCAGTTTTTGGTTAAGACTATAGGTTTTAAGTTTAGCTGAGCTATTGTCATACACGCTTTTTAGAATTTTTATTACGTGTGGTGAAATTCCAATATCTATCCTAATCTTCCACAGTTTTGATCATAGAATAGAACAATGCCGTCTCAAAATGAATTAAGTGTACTATATATTTTTTGGTGTTTCTTGTCCAATTCCTTTTCCCTTCACAAAATCGGCTTGTTCTGGAGAAATTTGATGTAAGAAGTAGCTTTTTATCGGGGCTTGTTAGATGTAAAGCATGATTTTGCATGCATTGAATACTATAACTTGTAGTAATGATTGCGGTTCTTGTAGCACCTCTTTTATGAAGAAGAATAATGACAGTGGTTGTCCAGTCCTCAGGCCTAGCAAAAGTCTTACAGATTCTCCTACATAACTGGTGAATGATATTTTGTCCTGTACCATCTAATGATTTGAGATTTTTTGAGGAAATTTCTGCTTTTTTTTGTTTTTAGCTTTTTATGATATATCTGGCTCCTCTTCATAGTCCACTATTTTCATTGTCCTCTCACAATTATTGCTCTATAGTCTCATAATCTTTGATTGTCTAGTTTCTAGGTTTGGAGATCATGATGCGTTGAAATGTCACGTGTTGTCATGGTCTCAATTTATATTCGTTTTTATAAGATACCAATGGAAACATTTTTGAATGACGTAATTAATTTTTGAAAATAAGTCTTTGGAGTTATTATGGTCAGAGTAAGCTTTCATTTCTACACAAAATGTCTCAAAGTAGATGTTTTTATCTCTTTTAGCTAATGTAATTCATGTAATGTAGTGTAATATAGTGTATTCTTCTACTCAGCCGTCGATAGCGTTGTCGTCATTAAGGGCTGTTGTTTTTATTTTCCTTCTAGTTGAGATAAGGTTTATTGTTTCATTTCGACATCCATAGCTGTTTCGTAGGTCTTCTATTTTTTGGCATTACTTGGAGGGACTAGTGATTAACTGTGTTAGTTTTTGCCATATTGCCATATAAAGTTTCGAGTCACTAGTTTACGGGAGACGGCCATGCAGAAAGTTGTTGTTTGTTCCAGTTAGATTGTTGGAAAACGCGTAATTGAGTTTCTCTTAAAGCACTAATTCAATTGAAAGTTCTAGCATCAAGAATTCCGTAGAAGACTCTTCATTCTTTTACATTATTGATCTCCAACGTTGTTTTAAGAGTATTTGGTTATTTTGTTATTTGTATCTCTCACCTAGGGATAGCCAAGTAAAGAGTCTGCATTTATGTTTAAACATTGACTTTGCACTTAGAAGTTATTTCCGCTGATATGTATAGTTCCTATTTTAGCATTAAGTTCGCCAATTACAAGTAGAATTTTTTGTCTGGGTATTTGATCAGGGACTGTTTCTAGGTTCATGTAGTTCATGAAGAACTCTTCAATTGCTTCCTCATCTACATCGCAAGTTGGTGTGTATACTTGAATGATATTTATATTACAAGGCTGGGCATGGATTTTGTTTGATATCATACAGTGGTTAGTTTGTAACCCATAACTAATTTATTGATTTTATTGAATATCATTAAACCCACTTCATATGTGTTTCTGTTTTCTAAGCCAGAGTAGTAGCAAGTATAGTTAGTAGTTAATATCAGTCTGCCTAAGGGAGTCCTAGAATGTCTATATTGCAACATAGCAATGGTTGTTGGACTGTATGCAGCTTTCCTGGTTGTTGTTTAAATCCACGGCTAACTTGCTATCTTTAGGTTTTTGGCAATCTCCTCTTGGTAGAATATATTCCGTGCATCACACTAGAGTTTACGTCTGCAGGGCCTGTAGCCAATTTCCCACCTCTGTTCTGGGCACATAACGGCGCCGGTTGTTTAGCCAAACATGGTTGTTGATTGTCGATATCTATAATGTGTTTGGAAAGTTTAGTATGGCAGTTCTCCATTGCTTTCCACACCGCATTGATAAAGACGTGAAGCCTATTTTTTTAAATTATTAAATTAAATTATTATCAATAATTCAAATAGACCCAATAAACAAGAAAATTAGCAGATAGCTAATGACGTTTGGATATATATTCTGATTGCAAGTTGAAAGAGTCTAGTTACTTCCTTTTACTCTAGTTTCATATGCTCTTCTTTGCTAGAGTATATGGAGTAACTGGAAGAAACTACAGAGGAAGCCCAAAGAAAACATAAATTGGAAAATAAACCAAATGGAAAGGAAACATATAATATGGTAAAAAAGGTTTTTTAATCGTTCATATTAAAGAACTCCTATGTGAGCAAAAAAAGGATTCCATGTTTTCTCCTTAGAATTTAAGGTTCTATATTACTTTATTTTCATCCTCCAGTGTATATTGCATTTTATGGATTCTTTAGGATATATAAGATATGATCATGTTGATCCATTATTCAAAATATGTCTGTTATGATGTATTTTTTTTAAATTATGTATATTATTAAATTTTTTTCAAAATTAAATGCTATAACCAAATAGAGGATAAGGAATTGATTTGCATTTGAAGTGCTCTAAATTGACTACTTTATAATTCTATACATACCTTTTATCTCTTATGATTTTTAAGAATATATTCCAAATTCGAATTTACATCACCTCTATACTTATTTAAAATGTAATCATTTTATTTTTGTTGAATTAATTTTTATTTTGCAGTTGGTACCAGGAGGAGAAATGCCGGAGTAAACAACGCTGTATATAATCACATATTTATATATAAACCACACTGTAAAATAAATTATCCACATTCAGTTTTATTTCTATTATACATTGATTAAAAAAACCATTTAAAATTTATAAGGAATTTAATTATATCCCACATAAAATATACATATCTTTAACTGAAAAAAAATGCTGAAATGAATATATTATTGCTTTTTTTTCATTTAAAATTCAATCATAAGAACACTACAAATAAATACTATTGTTTTTCTTGATAATTTTTTACCGGAAATATGTTTGTGAATTTTATTATATTTCTCCAAATTACTTCAGCTACCATTTGAGGTACCATTCATATAATATAGATGTATTATGATTTAAAATGTATACTATTAATTGGTGGTTATCAAAGCAGCAAGAAAAATAACACACAAAGTACATGTGATGTACACAAATTCAATCTGTTCAACTGTCACAATATGCCTACGCCTAATACTATGTGCTCTGAGAGAAAAAGATTACAAGAAAATTTGGAACTGCAGGAAGTGTAACTTTGACAAAGAGAATAAAAACACTAACATCACAATTAACCAACAACAAATAGAATAGGAAACGAAGAGCCAGAAATCAACGAAACACGCTCACAAGCTGTAGCAGAGCACAAACTGAAACATCATTGGAAACAAAAAGATGTGCAACAAAAAAAATGACCGTCTATAAAACAATATTTAGATATATTTTAACATTCGATCGCGCTCTATATGAAAAGATAGCATTATGGAAGTGGTTGCCAGCCACGGCGCACACTTTGTAAACCACTGGCTTAGATGGTTCGGACATATATACTGGTGCCCACATATTAACGACGAATCCACCGTATCAACCTGAGCAGCTCACAGGCACACACACCTGTTAACGATATTTTTTCCAAGAGAAAAGTTGTTATCATGTCAAATGGACCAAGGACGGCTAGCAAGAAGTAGTAGCTAGAATTTTAAAGACATGATTTTCTAGGGTACAGACAAAGGATAATTCTCCACTGCATTTTGATAAGATGGTCCATTTAGTAAATACAAATTTTGATTTATATTCAAGTAGAGTATTGTAACTATTTATTTTCTTTATTAACTAATAACTAAAATAAAATTTAGAATATGATACAAACATTCTTTAAATAATACAATCAATTATACTCCATTTGCATTTGAAAACAATAATTTGTAGTTATTAACATATTCTGCAAGACGTTCATCTAAAAAATAACATAGATTAATATTAAAATCTAGTATATTATTATGTCCATACCTCTTAAAAATGCATTTGCAAATTGTGGATTGGAATTAAAACAGTAGAAGGTGCTATGAAATATAGCAGGATCCCCAGAATTTTTGGCAGCATCCAAAAACTTTCTCGGACTGACATTATCATTGACAAGTTTCAATGCAGATAGTATCTGACCTTGGCTTAGAAGGACTTCTTGTATTTCTTCCACAGCATCTAAAATAACAGAAGGTATTTAGTAATTTATTGCTGCAAACTTCACTCGTCATTACTTAATCTCGTGAGCATATCTAGTGCTAACTGCGATGCTGCAGGGTGCATATTTCCTAGAGATAGCAATAGACAAGCCAGTGGTTTCGAATCTGAGACTACACCATACTGTAGCAGTTGTTGAAGTGCTGTAAACTTGTTTTGGCGAACCTAAAAATAAATATTATTTTAACATAGGTAGGGATGGCAAAACTGAGATCCTGGACGATTTTGAGCAATTTTCAAATGCCGGTATTCTTTGATAAATACTATTACAGTTCAATATTATTCATCAAAATTAATCTATTTTATACGAATTTAATCTCGAACGATAATTACAATAATGGAGACACAAAATATAACCTGTGCTTATCTTGCTAATGATGATATTGCTATGATCTAATTATTAGGTATTATTGCAGATCTGCAATGTATTGAAGTAATTTTAAAATAAAATAAAACAAAATGAAAGTCGATTTGAACCAAACCAAATAGATATGAATCAAATTAACTTTTGCGAAATGTGTTAAATTTTGAATCAATATTAATTCGTAAAGTCGTGTGTGTCCACATCAGATACTTAATTTTATATTTGATTTGCATCAAAAATAAACCATTCTTATTTTTATTCTAATAAAGTGTATTTTATTCTATGGTGCAGAGATCTGAAACTTAACTTTCTCAGAGTCAAAAATGAAGGCGGTAAAATGTCATCTACAGTACGGCTCTGGTTACGCTCCATTATAAAATTAAGGGTACCTAATAAAGAGGGTTGGCACATTTTTTTCGCACAGTTTCAATACTTCGCATAATAGTAAAAACATGAGCAATAGATGTTGAAATGAATTTAATTAAATATAATAATTTGCACATTATCATGTTTTGCAGTTTTTCGCCTATGCTAACAAGGTCTTGTATTGCAATATTTTTAAAAAATTGACATTAAACCTCCTGGGACACTGTTAAATACACTTGGCATAGGCGCCTTACAATTCATAAGATGACCCTGATAATGTTATACTATTTAAAAGCAGATTAACTTTACTATTGTAATATAATTAAAGATATAAAATTACCAGAGTTGTTAGAAGCATTTCATTCAAATTGTGTTGTGCTGGTATAGAATATTCTGATAGTGACGTCATATATGCCACTAAAATCCATTCCAGTTTTGCAAACTGTTCTTCACTGTCTAATCGCTGCAGTATATATGTGTATATATCCATTTGATCTATTAAAACTGGGGGCTGCACTGTTGATTTCACTGGTAGTGCTGCACCTGCAGGTGACGCCGTTTGTGTTTGTACTTCATTTTCCGCCCATAGCCTGTATACTTGGTTAAGATTATTGAAGCTTTCTTGTAGTTTCTTCAATGGGGGTTTTGCTAACTTAATGTTTTCCAGTAGTAACTGCAAAAAGTTTAGTTCAGCTAGGGTTTCTTAATAAGCGGGGTCGTAAAAGCATCACAAAAGTATATATAATTAAATAACACATCATAATTAACTGCAATTCGTTGCCTATTATCATTAGGCATACGATTTCCTAGGAAAAACCATTTATTTATATACACGTCATATTTTTTATGCTGTATAGAAACTGGTTTTACGACACTGCTCACTATAGAAACCTTGGTTTCCTAAGAAAGCGGGAACGTAAAAGCGGTCTTTTGTGACGCCAAATGCACATCACAAAAGACATTTTAAGAAGTTACTTGACTATTGAACTATCGCTAGTTGTAGAACCATTCAATAAAAACTATGGAATAAAGACTACCAAATAAAAACTATGGTTTTTATTCGAGAGTCGTGGAACTGTCGATAGTGCAATAAATTACCAGAATTCACTGTCATCATTGCCAGTTTGCAATATGTTAATAGAAACTGCCTTTTACAAAAGAATATAATTTTATATACGTTTATTCACAACTTTTTTTATGACGTGTAAAGACAAAAAACGGCCGCTATTATGATACCGCTTTTAGAAAGGCTTTCAAGGTATCATATTAATATTTTATAAAACGGTGCTAACTTCGATACTTTTTATATATAGACAAAACATTTTTAAAACCCTGGAAACACTTGCAAATATTTGCTTTATATGGCATTCGGTAAAATTTATGCAAACAAATGTTTTGCTTAAATAATGAGTAGTTAGAAAATGACAGCTATACAAATCTCTAAAGCCTATACATATAATACAAAGGTTGATTTAAATTTGAACCAAAATATGCAAATTGATTTTTACTCAACATTTGCTCTAGGCCCCACCTTAAGCCCTGGTTTCCTAGGAGAACGGTCGCTTTAAAGCGGCCGCTTTTGACGTCATTCACAAATCACAAAGGTCGTTTTAAGTATATGTAATAGAAGAACTCACAATTTTTCATCGTGATTCATTGCGTTTTTGCAGTACGTTGAGGTATTACACTTTATAGGAAACTATATTCGTTTATATACACGTAGAATTATTTTTGTGACGTAAAAATGACGTCAAAAGCGGCCGTTTTTAAGCGGCCGCTCACCTAGGAAACCAGGGCTTTACTTTCCAAGCAAATTAATGTTAAATCATAACAATATTTCTTTGGCAGAATTAAATTTTATATCTTTTATTAATCTGTTTAAAGTTGTTTGGACCCTATACAGTAGACCCTATATTCCTGCCTTCCATCAGCCAATCAGAGACCCTGATTAATCACTCAGTGAATAATGTATAGCATTATACACAAGAAAGCTAATAATGGATGTGTTATTGAATAGTTGCAGACAAAAGCGTATTTTCGTTTAATAAGATCAAATCTATAGAGAATGAAATTTTAACTTTTATAGATTTCCAAAATAATATTTAATGCATTTATTGTTTTGGATAATTTAAGCACAAATTTGGCCTTTTGTTGTAGTAAAAAATCATGTAACCAATAGAAAAATCTATAAAGATCATTCTATTCATACACATCTTTAAAGTCATTTCATATGTCACTCTAGTAACTAAATATTTTGCTTTAAAAGTAGGTTTAAAAAAACTATTAATTACATCAAGCAAAACTTCCTTTCCATGTGTTCTTTTAAGAGCCAACTGAGTGCAAACACTCAGATCGGAGATTTGGTAGCATAACTCTTTTAGGCATAGAGATATGTGCCAAAGACAACCCAATTTGACATCAATTACAATGTTTGGTTGGAAAACTACCCAATTTGGAGAATCTTAAAAGAAACTGTAAATTAAATTATGTACTTATTAACCAAAATAACATACATAATTCACATAAATGGCTTTGAGGCTCCACTAGACCTGGTAGAGGTAAAGTTGTTGGTTTTAATGATCTTGCTGGTGCTACTGCAGTGTGGTAAGTTACAGTACCATCACTTTCACCTGGTAAACTGATATCATAAATCAGGGAGCATCTTGATGCCTAAAACTAATTAGTATACAAAACATATCAAACACTTGGTGGATAATTATACCTGATGATGAACAAGTACTAAGCTATCAACAACATTAATAGCAAATCTACCTGATGGACCCAATCGAAGCACATGATTCTTTACAGGTGCCTGTCCTGGACCACTCAGAGTATGCACATGAACTTCAGCCAAGTGAGGGCCAGTTTGATGACGTAAAATAAGTATTGATGTAACACCATATATAGTTGCTAAAGTGACGTCTCTTTCAGAGGCCATACGACCTGGTTCAGCTATAATATACACAGTAAAACATAAATAAATAAAGCATAAAACATTATTCGGAACAACAATATCTTTCTTCTAGTGTAGTTTTTTTTCTCGGAAATTTATCGCATATTCCACAATATTAGTTAGAAAGCATTTTCGGTAAAACAACACTTTCGTTTACATCAGTGATGTATTTGGAAAGTAAAAACATATCTGTGTTGATGATAGAAATATGTTCAATTGCATCTCCCTTGCTCTAGGCATGATTCATGTGCTAGTGCCAGCAGCTAACATGTAATTAGGAACAAAATGCCTTGGTCTCAAGTGTCCCAATAAAGCTGAATCTATTGTAGTGGCACTAATGAATGTTATTACTATAAGAACTTGCTAGTAGATGATTGGGTCATACTGCATTGGCACTAACTCATAGTGTCTACTATATGTGTGTTGAAAGAAATTTATTTAAGGATTGTGGTACTTACTCTCCAGTTTTTGTAATTTACTAATGGATCCAGGTTTGATTACAACAGGCTGCAAGTGTGACCCCTGTGCAGATGCCAGAAGAGCAATTTTATTAAAAGAGCACCATATGAACCACTGTATTGTGGCAGACAATGTTTTCAAGTGCTTCAATGTTTTCTTTTCTGCGATCACTAAATACAACTCAATTCCATGATCGGTCATAAAAGCAACTTCATTGTTTTGTGCCCAAACAAATCCTAATATAGTTGCATTCTTCTTACACTGCTGTGTGTACTCTGATTCCATAACAACACCATTATAATTCATAAACTCCACAGATGTTTTAGTACGTTGAACTGCCAGGATTTTTCTATCTAATGAAAATTTAATGGAAATCACAGGACCTTTATCTTCCATACGAAAATTTATTGGTTTTGTGTCTTCCCGGGGGCCTTTAACAACAACCCCCATGACACCTCCAGCTCGAACAGCGAATACCTACAGATTTGTAAATTATGCAATTTGTAAAAAATTTAACTTATAGTTTGTTTACCTGTTTATTAGAGTCATCGAAGAATACACTTGTTACTTGATTTACAGCCTCAAATCGTACAGGTTTATCTGATAATTCTAAATAAGGTTCAGAAGACATTGTAGAGCAGATATTTTTGGCACAATATAATTTAAACTATAAGCCTATTGATCCCCAAAATTAAAAACATTAGATCGTAGATATGAACTACTGTCAAAAGTAGTTCATTTGAACGATCAGCTGTTCTGATTCAAATCTGTTTTATGACATAGACAAGTTTACGATTGGCAGACAATGAAGTGGAATGATAGACAATGAGGAATATAAGCTTCACTTTCTTTACTTTGATGTAAATGAAGTTGCATAATACTATTGTATTTCTAACCTATTTTCTTAAAAATGCACATAAGAAATTTTTAGATGCAAATTTTCTTTGCTAGTACCAAAAAAATGTCGAGTTGGTTTTTAAAAACAGCCAAATCCACCTTAAGCTTGAAGGATGTCCAGGTGAAATCATTTTGTACAAAAAACAATATACAATTTGAAATAGATAACAAAGAAAGGCTGGTGTTACAACTAACTGGAAAATCAAATGCTACTCTAAATGGATATAGTTTGAATGATTCTGTGAAATACATTTTGGAAAAAAAGGATTTAATTGAATCAGAAGGTAACATACATACAGTTGTACAAGAAATGGCTTCTAAGAGATTGTCAGATGAAACCAATGCATCGTCTGCTAAAAGGATGAAGATGGCTCCAATTTTTAATGTAGGGAAGACTCAGGTATTAATTGATGAAACAGACGAGTGGAAAAATATAAACAATGATGTTTTAATATACACACCAAAAGGCCTTTCAGCAAACCCTAAAATTATTGCATTTGATATGGATGGCACTCTTATAAAACCCAAAAATGGAAAAACCTTTCCATCTGACCATAATGATTGGGAACCTTATTGCAATCAAATTAAGAAGGTGCTTCAAGAACACCATCAAAACAACTACAAAATTGTGATATTTTCAAACCAAAAACCACTTGGGAATAAACCTGAAAAGATCAAGTTATTTAAAGAAAAAGTACAGAATATTGTGAAATTTTATGGAGTTCCCATGCAAATGTTTTTGGCATTAAAATCAAATATTAATAGGAAGCCTTGTGTTGGAATGTGGGATAAATTTATTGAAATGAATGGTGAGGTGAAAATATCTGAAACTGTGTATGTAGGGGATGCTGCTGGCAGACCTAAAGGATGGGCATCAGGTAAAAAGAAAGATCACTCAAATGCTGACCGATTGTTTGCTTTGAACATAGGTTTGAAGTTTCATACTCCAGAAGAGTTTTTCATGAAATCTGCATCTGTTAAATTTGAAATGCCCAAGTTCAATCCTAAACAATTAAAAAGTGGTCAAGCAAATTTTAAACAGTGCAACTCACAGGAAGTTATTATGATGGTTGGTTGCCCAGGATCTGGTAAATCACAATTTAGCAAGAAGAACTTACAGGATTATGTTTATATAAATAGAGACACTTTGAATTCAAAACAGGCATGCTTAGCACTATTAGCTGATACAATTAAAAAAGGAAAGAGTGCTGTTATTGATAATTTACATAGAGATATTGCATCACGAAAGGAATATTTAGAACATGTTATAAAAAGTGGGGTGCCATGTCGTTGTTTTGTTATGAGTACAGACAAGGAGCATGCAATGCACAATAACAAATTTCGACAACTCACTGATCCATCACACAAACCTGTGGCTGATATAATTATACATTCATTTTATAAAAACTATGTTGAACCAACTGTTGCAGAAGGGTTTAAAGAGGTTGTCAAAGTTGATTTTTGCAAGTACAAGCATGATGATCCTGAAAAAGATGAATTGTATAATATGTTTTTATTAGAACATTAGTTGTTTGTAGGAAATTCAAAAATATTAAAATTATTTATTTTTATGAAGTTATTTATTACCTCCCAGTATCTTTACAGCTATCTGGCCAAGGGCTTCTCCACTGGGAAAAGGAGAAGCTCAGAGGAGTCTAATGAACTAGTGTTTACCTTCACAGAAAAAATTATTCATCCAGATGATTGGAAACGTAAATACATGTATAGTATATAGTACCTATTTTATCACATAATGCTTACTACTTTCACACTACTTTCATAAAATCTACACAGGAAAGGATTTTAAGAGACAAACTTGTTTCTAAAAAATACTTCTATCATTATAGGGCTATCAGCCGTGAGGCTTTTACGCCGGTCAAGGGAGAAGAATCTTAGAGCTCACCCAGTATTTACCCTAATAGAAAACCTCTGAAAATCTGTGAAAGGTGATTCGCTCCGATGGGGTTCGAACAGGCTACCCAATGCTTAGTACAAGACGGACGACTCCTCTAACCACTCGGCCACTGAGTCTGTTTCTATTATTTTAAAATAATCTAATAATTAAAATTATGTGTAGAAAACAATAATTTGAATTTCGCCTAAAACAATTCTGGACTAAGCAAACAAATGTGTCAGCCAACAGTTGACACAGTGTCCATTTGCTGGAATCTCAGACTAATAAATAAATTAATATTTATTTATTACCATGAGCCTGGAATGGTGCTCGGTGTGCACATTTTCTCAATGCTCTACATTTTGAGGATGAACAATGCCTAGGATAGAGGTTGAATTCTATGTCACTTACAAAATACATATACCAATATGAAACAAACAACATAGCATTCAGTGTACTTCTATACAATTTAATGTAATGGTCCTCACTCAGTATCACTATATAATAATAATTTTACATATGTAAATAATTAATAATAACTTTATTACACACTATAGGAATATAATACAAATAGATTTTTTGGTGGAATAATTGCATAATGCTGGTATATATAAAATTAAGTCTAAACTCGTTAATTTGGAGTTTTATAAAGGCACATTTGATAGTATATCTAGATAAAATCGTATATTTTTTTGATATTTTCAAATGTTAATTAAATCACAGTCCATCAAAAAATGCATTATTTTAAAAACTCTTATGCACATACATTTTCAGTATATTATGTACAACAACAGTCACATTAAAGCCTGGAGATATTAGCTCTTGACAAATCAATTACAACATGTAATGTAAATTTTAAACATTAATAAATAAAATACATTTTTCAGATCTCCATTTAATACTATATGACATAACAAATTTAAATATTTTAAAAATAGAATATTTATAAAATATTCCCTTGGAACACAAATTGGTACATAAATGTCTCCCCCTACTACCTAGCCCTGCGCGATTTTCGACTACGCCCTTCTGGTTTACCAATTGCATGTACTTGTCGTAAATGCGAACTGACCTCATAAGTACTGGAAAACGCTTCATCACATTTATTGCATGCATACAGCAATAGTTTACCATGTGTCTCCATATGTGCCATTAAATCATTACTATTTGTGAATATAACATTACACTTATGGCATACAAAGTTTTTAGACTCGTGTATTCGTGTATGTGAGTTATAGCTTTTCCGTCCATAACATTCCAAATCACACTCGACGCATTTGTAAGTTGTGTGTTCATCTTTAAAATGACGAAGGAGTAAATCCTGATCTGAGAAAACCCCATTGCACACACCACAGGCTGACATTTGATGAATTTCTTGGTGTGCTTCCAATGTTTCAAATGAGTTTGTGATGAAGTTACATTTCATGCAGTCAAATTGTTCATCCAGTGCCATGTCATTATCCTCTTCAGGTGATGGCGTTTGAAGGTTTGATGATTGCAGTATTACTGTATTCTGCAAATAAATTTAAAATATTGCTTACCTTCTCATTTTATAACGAAATGTATCTACATGCAATTCAAGTCATTTTCACGGTTATGATGTCCTGTAGAGGTGTAAATTAATTTGTTTGCATTAATATACTAAATATAGCCAACTAATAGAAACCCATCAAAACAAAATGAGTTTCAGAAACCTAAAACTTACAGTCAGGCAGTAGCTTATAAACCAAATAGTTCAAATAATAAGACAATAACTCAGCAAGACTGAACTCAACTGATTATATTCTCCAACAATTTCTAGGGAAATTAAACAAAATGGATGCATATATATCCAACTTAAAATAGCATGCACAACATAATCTAAATTGCAATCAAGAACAAAAATGTCCGATAATAATGGAATAGAATGTGAATGGACTTCTGCAGCATCAACAAAAACTACAGCTGGCCTATAGAAGAAATTTACATTGTCTTATATCTGAGACCCACTTCACTAATGAGTCCTATATTAAATTCAAAGGGTTCAAGAAACAACTCTCAAATACCATCAACTAACACATATGAAACAAAGAACAAATACAGAGTGCCCTATATACCCACTATTGTCTAAAAAAGTCTACTAACTTAATAAAGTAACGTGCTTTAGTAGAAAATGAATCATAAAAATAAAAGAGGAATAATAACAATCCATAAGGATTTATAAAGGATATATTTAACAGTTGACATTTCACACCTATATTTTATTATACCTTGGGCAAAGTCTATTGATAAGTACACATACATACTTAATTCCCCAGCACATTAACAATCCCATTAGAAAGACTGCAACCCATACCCTGAAGAGGGAAGCTTCATTTAATGAAGAGATTATAAAACCAGTATCATACTACCAAGTCCACTCATTATATTTGCATTCATTCTTCAAATTGCACACTGAGTTTCTGAAGAAACACAATCAGCCAACATTGTCAACCTATAGATGCTCTTATTTTTTATTAGTTGTTTGACCACATCACACCGAAAGATGACAAATGTTGAAACTTCCATAACAGTTTTAGAGATAAATGCATTTTAAAGATTATGGTACTTCTAGTAGATTTGACATTTAAAAAAATGTATAATAATTTGGTTTATTCTAAATGTAACCAGGATTAAGGGAGCATTAAAATATACATAAGAATCATCACAACAAAAATCAAAACCTGAACATTTATTTGGAAGTTACAACACTTGTCATTTCATAGTGCAATATAATATACATTTTTAACTTTTAAAGGTTCTTTTTAGCCATGGGGTGGTGGCAGCAAACCCCTGGTGTTTAACACACATCAGTAATAATATTGATTAATTATAAAACACCAATTGGTATAAAAAGTAGATATGGTTTACCTCATTTAACTCCTCCTCATCTGTTGATATCACATATGTGCCATTCCTAAGTAGAAGTAAGTCTGACAGGTCAGATTCAAGCAGATTGGATGTGTCAATCTCATACTCAGGGTTGTCATCCAAAAATCTTTCATTTGATAAATAGTAAGATACATCTGAATCTGGCAAATATATAATTTCAGTAACTGCATCTGGAAACACATCCACTGTAACTGTTTCATCTGTATCATTATTGTTGTCCATTGTAGCCACCTAAAAATAGGAAACAGTAAGTACTTAGATTACATGATGTTTTCTTCAAGGATTACAGAACTGCTATAATCTAGTGCTGAGCCATTTGCACTTGTTCAAGGCAACATTTATGATACATTGACCCTGGACTAACAATGTGTCACTGGCAATATTGCCACTTTGGCATTATACTATTTGACCATCAATCATATTGTAATATATGTAACCACACATAATTGGCATGCTGGCATATACTATTGATTGAAGATACTTCAATCAATACATATAATCTATCTGGTGATAGAAAATTAACTAAAAATTAGTGGGTGATTTCTATATAAAATATATATTTTCATCACTACATACACAGTGTTGGGCTAGTTATGTTAAAAGTTTATTAACATGCACTATTATAGATATAACAATATCAGGTGTTTCCCCACTAGTTTGATGAAAACCATTAGTATTTGATTAGCAAATGGGGCACTTCTGTAGATGCCTAACATTTTATAAGTACAGACTCTGTCTGGGTAATTTATAAAAAAAAATTAATCCATTTATTCTAGTTTAAAATATCAGAAGAGTAATTTATAAATTATATTTTGCACAGATTTAAATCATCTGCTGTTGTATATTTTAATATGTCTATTAATTTGAAATTTGGCACTAGTGGTCATAATAACTGCAAGATTATATTTTTCAGGGCTCTAAAATATTTGTTGTTGTATATTTTAAGATCTGTTAAATTAAAATTCTGCACTAATTTCTGATGACAGCAAGATTACACTAATACATAATACTACTAATAAATTAAAGGTAAAAGTATGTATTGGATCATCATTCTAATGACTATATAGTATAATAGGAATAGGATAATACAAAATAGGTATTATACTGTAGTTTAGATCAACAATTCAACTATACACAAGAAATAGTAAAAGCAGTAAAAGGATTGAATTGAGAATCCATCTAAATAACTATATAATAATAATGGCTTTTATTTTCTTTGACACCCTATGATAGTAAAAACAGCAAATATATTTAAATGTAAACAGAACCGATTTTTTTAGTAGGGCTAAAACTACTGATTAATGTTAATTTATAAATAAAAGGCATGAGATATAATGTTTCATACATAACATGAGAGAATGTAATTTTAAGAATTTCAAATAGATTCAGTTGTAAATCTTAAGATGATTAAGTTAAATATCACTCTTAACTCACTGGTATGTTATATGGCAGTAACAACCCAGTATTCTATGTAACAATCTTCTAATCAATATAATTATTCACATACCAGATTTTTGTTATTGTTCGTCGGCTCAGCTGTTAGTGTTTTGTCAAAATACAGCCTGGCAACTTGCTAAAATGGTATACATATGTCAATCTGAAAATTATAAAATATAGGCGTTTAGTTTACTGTAAATATATATTTACATAGTTTTTTTTTTAAACATATATCTTACAGGAATAGTTTAATATAATTAGTATTTTACTAGTAAAGTAAACAGTGTTGGTAGTACCGATTGTAAAAATTCAACTGATTCAACCACTTGCTAATGATTTGACCAGAGTGCAATATACATATATTCAGTAAATTCATGAATCAAGTGATTCTATATAATGATTACACTCATCTTGATTAATTAGGCAATATATTATCCTTTTACAGCATGATTGTAATATAGGCATTATATTTCACATGGTTGTTATCTTATAGTCTAGGCAACGGTACATTTTTGAACAGTATGAATGCCCTGGAAGGTACGGTAAACAAGCAGTACAAGTTATTTTATTTGAGCACCATCCCATGATTATTTTTAAGACTCAAGTATTAGCACACATAGTATAGTAGAACATTACGACAAGATATTGACACAATGTTAAATACTATGGCCTGAGAAATGTTGCCCACAATATTTTTTGCAATAATGCTGCTACATTCATTGCAATATTTGTCTATTATTGTGAAATATTACTCTATATAGCCAAATATTGTTATAGTTTCGCTTATTATTGCTATATTGTGTTTTAAACAAAATGAACAAATAGTGTTATAAAATTTTATTAAATCGAAATTTTTGGTTTTGGTTTATATGTTGAAAGACACTATGTTATGGGCCATTCACAATAAGCGCGGTAGTGGTAAGGTAGCGGTAAGCAATATTTTGCATGGCTATAAAAATGCAGACGTTCAGAATTGGGCAGTAATGCTATGCGATAATTATGGTAGAGATAATTACCCAAGTTCTGTCATAGTTTTACTGCGCTGCTGTAAACCCCCGCATTTTTATACATTTGTGCAATTTCGCTTACCGCTACGCTACCCCTATCGCGCTTATTGTGAATGGCCCATTAATCTTTTAGTTTATTCGTACACCAGCGTGTTCTATTGAAATTGGTCATGTCTGACCAACCACCAATTTACATCTCATATTTCTTACAAGTTTTCTCTGCTTGCGAGAAATTCACTCCGCTACTTTGCTCTGTTTTGGTACACTCACTGCACTAACTCGAAGGGTTTGATCCTTCTAAGTCTGCGATGTACGTCTGTGTTGCCGAGTAGGTATAGTACCTCTACGTTGGGGGTCTATGAAGACCATCTTCGTGCTTTTCAGCTATTCGTTTAATTTCCTCCTTTATAAAAGGGATCATCTGCTTTTTATGTGGGTGAATATTTCGCACATGCCATGGGGCGTCTACGATCATTCGCAGCATTTTGTTCTACGAGAATCCTGACGTTGCTATCGCTTGAGCATCCCCAAAGCTGTTATGTCCAAATCGGTTTAAGGATATGGTTATATATCATTACTTTGTTTTGTGTTGCTATTTCGGAGTGTGTCCCAAGGAACCAGTACAATTGTCGCACTCTTAGTTCTTAGTTGTGCATCCATGGTCATGCCCAGGTATCTCGCGTTGTTCGAGTATGACACTGTTGTTCCATTTATGTTCACTTAAGGTATTTCCTTCGTTCTATAGAATCTGAAGTTAACATCTATGAATTTTGATTCATTGAGCTTCCATTTGTGTCACCTTGTTATTGGCTGTATACAGTTTGTTGGTAGCTTCTTGTAGTTTTAACCCGGTAGCTAATATGGCAGTATTATTGGCGAACGATGCTGTAGTTACGTCGCCAATTGTGGGTATATCTTTGAAGTTTAATTATGTATCTTCTTGTCTCAGTAGTCGTCCAGTAAGATATTCCATATATCTGCGGTAGTTTGGATGGTAGCTTTTTACTTAATTTATAGTTTAATCCTTGGTGCTTGACTTTATCAAAGGCCTGGGCCACATCGAGGAAGATTGCTGAGCAGAATTCTTTATTTTCTAGGGTATTCTCGATTAGATTCGTAATTCTATGGACCTGATCGATGGTGTAGTATCAATCTCGGAATCCGAATTGTTGATTCGGAATCAAGTGTCTTTTGATTAGAAGTGGCCGCTTCAAAGCAAGTTTATCGAATCTTTTTGATATGATATTTAGCAGGGATATATGTCTGAAATACTTTATGTCGTTCGACGGTTTGCCAAATTTTGGCAGCATCATTACCTCTGATGTTTTCCAGCAGTCTGGTATCTGCCTTAGCCCGATTGCGGCGTTGCCACAATTATGTTAGTATCAGGATGCCTTTCTGCGAGAATTGTTTGACTCTGCCATAAGATCGTATCCAAGTGTCTTCTTGGGATTCAGGTTACGTATGTCTGGTTTGACTTTGCCTGGCTTTACCAAGTCAATGTTCTCATTGTCCATGTTTCTTTTATTGGAATATCGCTGCTTGGCCCGTCATGGGATTTGAAGGTTTCTTCAAGGTGGTTTGCTAAAGAGTCTACTTTTTACATTTATCTCTAATATACGATTGGCCTTATGTTTTTGCGTGTCGCTTTCCATAGATTATAGTTGGTTTCC
Source organism: Lordithon lunulatus (assembly GCA_963942505.1). Classification (NCBI taxonomy): domain Eukaryota; kingdom Metazoa; phylum Arthropoda; class Insecta; order Coleoptera; family Staphylinidae; genus Lordithon; species Lordithon lunulatus. The sequence continues at coordinate 48,361,704 of OZ012666.1, forward strand.
TTGTAGGTATGTCATGCTTTATTCTTTCTTTAATTTCTATATTTCTCGCTTTAGTTGTTGTGACTTATTATTTAGTGTGGTTTTGTCGGTTTTGTCGGTTTTGACTGTTGCCATATTCATCTCTGGTGGCCTTTTTCTCACTTCCATTGGGTTGTTAAATCCAACGGTTTTTCTAGTTAGGATCTTTGTTGTATTATTCCAGCCGCTGCTCTGAATCACCTTGGTCAATCTGTTTGTTTCCTATCTGAGCTGTTGCGCTGTTTTTTTTGTGGCACGCGTAAATTACTTTTTGTACTCATGTCCTAAGACAAGTCATTTCCCGCGATGATTTGGGCGCGGGAAATGCTTTTTCCCGCACTAGTGCACATGGTGATGATTTTGTCTGATTTTACCGTCTCTAGATGTTACATATATAATATACACATATTTATTAGATTTTATCATATGGGTAAGTATTGTTAATTCAGCGATTATATTCTAAATAGCAGTACCTTTCTCTCTACTCCCAAATGGGTGGAATGTTTTATCTTGCGGTTCACGTCAGATGACGTTTTACCTTTCTCTCTAGATACAATACAATACTATTTGAGTTCTAGATTAAATCTTAAATACGTGTCTATATGTATTAATAGTATATTAAAGTATAAGTGAACGTAATGTTCATACAGGATTATACGAACATACATTATGTGTTATTATATCTAGTATTTTTAGAAGAAGAACTTTAGTGGATCCTGGGGCGATAATATAACAGTGGAAAGCATTCTATTTGTTGGAATTGTTCCAGATGAAAAAGTGCATTGAGTTTAATAAACGGTATTTACAGCTTAAAACAAATACTGCAATTTAGAAACCGTTTTAAACCTAATAGCAGAAAGTGAGACAAACACGTGAAGAATCATGAATCGAGAGAGTAATTGATTCCGCAAAACTCATTATAACGATTGACTAAGGAATGTAATTAGACACCTCAATCAACGTTATACCCAAGTAAATTTGAATTACATTCCTTTTCGAGGATTCAATTTTTGGACATTAGGCGTCAAATGCTAGTGGTTAGTGGCATAGGGCTGTTAAAGTGTCTGTCAATTTACTTTAGGGATCAAAGCCGAGAGTAGCAGAAGTGCTCATAGAAAGGAATACAATTAGAAATAAATGAGAAACGTGTTTGTTCCTTAGTAACTTTTAAAACACATGTGTTTTAATTTTAAACACGCTAAGGCGTACTTTGAAATGGGATTATGATTCGTCATTAAAAACATGTATTGCAACGATACATGCACCGGTATAGCATCGATTATCCCGCCAATGGCTAATTGATCAACAAATATCGGCGAAGAGTTGGCACGTTGTAGCAAAATGATGTCGGTACGGTGTCTTTTGCCAGTATCATACCGATACTTTTAGAACAATTATCGGTGGCCGTTACGACGGGCAACAATTTTAAGTTTGTTGAGTTGTCTTCATATTTTGCTCCGCTTCTTTACAATCTGAACACGAATCTCGCTACACCATGTTGTTTTATCATCGGATTATACAATGTATGCCCCAAGTAAATTATTTTTTAAATATTCGTACTTTTCATCGATTCTTCTGCTCGTTCTATTGTTTTTTACTTTATTTCTTTTACCTATGTTTCCTACCTTTTTTCCTTTTTCATTGCTGATGTGTACAGGTAGAATGAACACCTGCACCAAATATTGGGATAGAGATTGGAATTGGAATTGGATTGAATTGGATTGGATTAGAGTAGATTCGATTAGATTGGCATTGTCAATCAATAGCAAAATATCCATCCCATGTCGGTACGATGTCTTTTGCCAGTATCATACCGATACTTTTACAACAAATATCGGTGGCCGTTGCGACAGGCACATTTTCAAGTTTGTTGATTTGTCGTCATCTTTTGCTTCGCTTCTTTAAAATCCAAACTATACTATACATAGCTCTTCTACTACCTCTATCTATTTTCTCACTAACACTATAGCCGCTGATTATGTACAATTTCCAATAATATTTGGGAATATGCTTAATATATAAAATATAGGGATTGGATTGGTTTGTTGCAGTTCCTCTGGTATTTCTTCAATGTAAAGATAATATTATTCGTGTGCGTTTCCTTCTTTTATCTATTTTATACACCCTGCGTTATTATGTTCTATCTGATTCTAAAACTGCAAGTTGTTGTCTCTACCTTTCCATGATTTTGCTGCTTCTGGTATTCAGTAGATCGGTTTTCTCTATACTTTTCAGAGATTTTCATTCCAAATTTTTGGTATTCCTGTCTTCTTTTCTACTAATTTATTTTTCTTTGTAATCTTTTAGTCATATTATTTCTAGCATTTATGTTTGTTTCCATTTTTATTCAAAATACCTTGCTCCACCATGTTGCTTTTTATCGGATTATACAATGTACATAGTAAATTATTTTTTAAATATTCCTACTTTTCATCGATTATCAGCTCGTTCCATTTATATATTGCTCATCTTTCAGTTTAGAACCCTTTATTTTCTTTTTTATTTTATTTCTTCTTTTACCTATGTTTCCTACCTTTTTTTCTTTTCATATCGTAGAATAACTCCTGCTAGAATAGTACTCAACCAACTTTCCATTTCCAATACAAAAGAGAATGAATAGTACAATTCCGACGGCCCAATGTTGAAACAACCATTGAGGATTATTATTACCAAAGTCATGCTAATCTAAACTGAAGATAATATTTTATAATAATGATAATTGATAATTATGTTTAAAATATTTATATAATATAACTACTGTTCATTAAGCCATGCCCGTGGCCCACCGGCTATAACGACGATGCTATTTTACAAAATGTATTCCATCATTGACAAAAAAGCTCCATAACTCATTGACATTAATGTTAATAAAACGACATGCACAGATATTTATTTTGAAAAAATAAAAACACTTGTGTATTATATCTAGTATAAGACAATCATGTTGAAGTAGCCTCCCAGCTGTTAGTTTTCATTATTTCAAGTATTATACATTACATACATATATAAAAAAAATCTACATTGAAAATAATTTTATTTTTCTGTAAGGTTAGCAACAAGTTTTAACAATTATTCAAAAATTAAAACACAATAATATTACCGAAAGAAAGAAAACACAAATTCACAGTTTCATTCCTCACATTTCCAAATAGAATAAAATATAGTAAAATATATTTTTTTATATTCAACCTATGAATACACAAAATTAAAATATTCTATTTGCAGAGTCTATCCTTGACAGTACTAAAAATCTAGACATTCGATGATTACTAAGTTTAACTACAAGTATGTAGAAGGCAACTAAGTTAACATCAGCTTACTCTTTATTATAATAGTGAGCCAATATAATCACAGACTTCTAAAATATCTAAGTAGATAAAGAGGGGATAAAATCGTATAAGTACATTTTTTTGTATTATACAACAAATTAAAACAGAGACAGTATGAAACAAAAATTAACCCCCTATAAGAAACAATTTTACTTAAATTAAAATAACTACTGGTATTATGTTTAATACTGGTTCTTCTTGTTAGTCTCTAACTTATATAACATTTAATCTACTTTCTATAGTAATGAATCATTTAATATCAAGTAGATTAATTCAATTAATTAGTTCAATTAATTAGTTCAATTAAATTAAATGATTTTTTATCCAGGAAGCGGAGCCTCTGCGTAAAAATCGGGCTCATCATCGTCGACATCCGGCTGATCCCCATCCAGCTAAAACGATAATAAACAGTCATTTCAGTGTTTAATCTTCTCCTTGCAGACGTGCGGATTGATTTGATTTGGGAGGCGCGAGGTCATGGAACCGGGAGGCACTTGAAGACGGCTTGGGATAGGAGCTTATGTTCCGGTTTATTTCAGGAATTACGTCGCTTTTCGTTTTACAACGGTAATTTTAGTTGAACCTAATTTTAACAAAACAGGAAGGTAAGGGGTAATTGTCACTCAAATCATTACGTAACGGGTAATTGAGCGTGACAATTGTTAAGTGTTTTGCTTAAATGGTTCAGTTTACAACGGTGAAAGCATGCGGGTTAGGACGAAATGGCTGTAATGTATGACTATTGTCTTTTAATAACATTACTAATTATATATTCTATTGCTTTTAGTAGTTATAGTATACATGCCAACGTAATAATCGCTGTTTGCGTTAAAGTTAAATGACTATATAATCTTGAGTCTCTTTTGTTTTTTTATATTGAATTATTATGAGGGCCATAAAAAAACTTTATATATGGCATAAAAATATTATATGTGCGATAATAATATTCACATTTATCATGCCTTCATATCTACAGTGTGTCTTGGAAGGGAACAACTTTCTTAGATTTAATGTTTTCGTTAAACTGTTGTTATCAAACCTTTATAGTTTGCTTTTTAGAAATCACCATCCATGGTAAAGTGATTTGTATACGAACAAATCTTTCCATAAAGAATGAATATCAAAGAAAAGTGAAAACTCGGGCACATTATAATATGAAAGAAACTTTTAACACGACGAAATCAAATAAACAAAAAATAATATAGTTATACGTTATATTTTCTTAATTTTCAATAGAATGAACATCGCTTTGGGAAAGTTATGTAAGGATAGTATGGATTGTATTGGTCATATATACCATTTTAGAAATGTGTTCCTCACTAATCCCAAAAACTAACGTTTTTCATTAAAAAGCGACAATAATTTAAAATTTAAACAGCATTAGAAGGGCAGGGTAGAAATTTCGAATAGAGACTGGTCAAAAGTTATAAATAATTTTTAATAAAACGTATTGATTTTGATATGGCAATGATCTCTTAGGTCTAGTACCTTAATTATTGCCACCTCCATAAAGTCAGAAATGGTTTAGTCGTTGTAGATTACGACAAACAATTAATTGATACATAAATAAACAACGTTCTAAATCGATTACTCAATCAGATGCGCTCTGCACTCGAATTACAGCGTACACGAATTTTGAAAAACAAAAATACTCCACGATTGTTTTGATAGTTTTTCAAGTATAGATTGTCCGATAGTGTCCCGGCTATAAAAAGTTCGATTGTTTTTTATCACTAGCGTGAGGTAACTGATCAGATTGTTTCATATTATGCAAAAGTTAAACGATTTAAGCCGATATAGGTGATTAAATTTGTTTAGTCTGATGTTACTTTTTAGCACCGTCACAACTATACGTAACGGCAATTTAAACACCAATAAACACAATATAAATTACTTGTCTGCGTCGTTTCTAAAAATAGTATTCATTAATTTGACACTGCTCTAACTGTTGAGGTAAGGTAAATTTGATACTTGAGTTGGGGTAACAATAAGTCCATGCCTGGGAATCCCTACGTGATCTAAATTCTTAAATCCCTGCACAACAATAGAGAGGCCAATTATTTAAAACCCCTATTCGTACTGATTCCATTCTTTCCCGACGCCCCAAAGTGGCGCAAGCGGAAGAGAACGAGTAGCGAATCAATGACCTCACCAAGTGCATTAAAAGTCTTGTAATAGAAAATAGTCCCATATCGGGTCGTGTACTACGGTAGATGTAAATATACGACACGTACTTCCTTGACATCCGATATTGCTACCATATCAGATACTTTTCCTCATTCGCATCGCACGTGCATTGAAACGGAAAAGAGCGAAACATGCGCGCGGTTCAACGAACATGAACAAATCAATGATCCTGTGATTTATAAACACGATAATACATTCCTATTAATTATCAATAATATAAATAAGAGCAGGGTCGTTGTGCTAATAACTTCCAAATTGGTGTAATAATGAGTAATGGAATGCGTGCGACGTGTTTTTTTAACAATTCCAGCTAATAGCCGCGACTGGTGTGAATCAGCACAATGTAATTTTTACGGACTTTGTCCGCACAAAAATAAGCATAAATTCATTTCAAAGGCATGTACTTACCGCACGCAATTCAATTGGCGAGAATATGTGTTTCAGTTGCGCTCGTAGCGGAACCATGAGAAGCAGGAAAAATGGAAACGCCAATGATGCTTTTGTCGATTTAACCACCCATAACACCACTAAACACATCAATTGGACGAATGTGAATAGATGCATTTTTGCTGTTTTTACCTGAAATTAAAACTATGTTACTGTAGTAAATGTTTATATAAGTATTCAAAATAATTTTCAAAAAACATTTTATGGTAACACAATAAACTTCTACTGTTATGATTCATTTAATTATTATTGTTATATATTATCTACCGCAATTTAACAGGATAAATTATATACATAAAAACTTCTATTTTCATCAGCCGAAAAGGGAGAAGTTTAGAGAAGTTTAATCTGTAAAAAGAGTTTCCCGGCAATTCGCCCGCGATGGTGTTTGTACCTGCGCTCCCTAATGCTCAGTAGGAGACGGGAGCTGGGCCAGATCAATATTTACTATGATTGTTATGAGTCCGAAAACGGAAATGATTATAAGATTTGCAATTTTAAATTAAAATATATAGTAAAAAATAACATTTTAAAATTACGACAGCGTACTAATCACATCAAAGGTTGCACGTAACACTTTATTTTGGTTAATGTTATGTGACTATGCATAGACCAGTATACAAACTCATGTCATTGAGTAACCATTAAACATATACTTATTCTAGTAAGTACTACGCAATAAATAATTTGTGAGGAATCCAGGCACGCGAAAGAACTTACCAAAAACGAAAGAAGACAATAAGGTGTAACGGCGCATTTTTAAAAATTGTAAGTAACTTCAGAGAAATTTAAGTTAGTTTTTTTTTGTAGTAATTACTACAATGCTACAATGCTAGATTACACTTGCATATTTTTTTCAGAGGATAGAGCAGTATCGGGTGTCAGATTTCTGATCCATCCAAGAATCTCAAAATACATAGACTATCAACTACGTAAACGATCGAATACTAAAAACGCTAAAAATAGGAAGACACATTTCACATTGTATTAGTCTAAGCAACAGACGCTGGCAGACCTAACATGGACAACCTAACCTACATCTTCTTTACCACCTTGTAGTAGGTGGTAAAAATCATCAAGACTAGAAGCATCCCCAACAAGAAGAATAGATAATTATAATTGGAGATATGAACGAGGAGATTGGCACAAAATAACGTTTCATGGGGAGACTGGGGAAATCTAAATCTACAACCGACTATACAATAACAGAGTAATCAATTTACCAACGACAGAAACCAAAAGCCATGGTTCACCCTAGAGTTGAACGCATTGGCAAAGGAGACGAAGGACGCATAGCTCAAATATAAAACCACAAGAACACCAAGAGACTACATCAAATACAATGTAATCGGGGAATATGGGAATACAGGAAATAAAAAGAGAACATTCGAATAACTCCTGTGGACAGATGGAAAACGATCTTTACGGCACGGAAAATGCGTAGGGCAGCAAAGTGAGAAGTAAGCAAAACAGTGTCATTCAAAAACATCTCGAAAGATGACTGGAAAGTCTATTTCGTAGCCCTGCACCCTGCGACGAACAATCAGAACCATAAAGACAACAAAGGCTGACACAACAACAAGCAATAAAGACAGACGAAACGGAGGCAATAACAGTAGAGCGGGTGATATTAGAAAGGAAAACCCTCAAAAAACGTAAAGCACTAGGGCCAGACGATATCTCCGAGTTATTACAATATGTGGGAGAAGCTCTCGGGACCCAACTATTCATAATGTACAACATGATATTGAAGGATACAACAATATCGGAGGAGTGGAGAAGCATCACCATACCAAGAAAATCCTACCGTGTAAAATCTCTGCTAAACAGATCCAAGAAACTAAACCCACATCCAAGGCAACAGATCACTGGTCATATCATAATAAGCGGAGAACCATAAGTGTTTATCAAGAACCGATGGACGATTGCTGCAATCTTCGTGGTTCGGCAAGTGATAGAGAAGATGATCGAATACAACAAACCAGCGTATATGCGTTTTGTAGACCTAATTATTCGTTTGTCGGTTTAGGTTGTCGAACTCGGTTTTAGTCCATTTTGTTATACCAAAACTGTAAATCACAACTGGCATGGCGTATGTGTTTATTGCCATAATTTTGTTCTTTCCATATAAATACGTTTTCAAGATTTACATCTTTGCAGGTATGTATTTGTTAGTTTTTCATTCATCTGTTTATGATTAATGCAGCAAGAAGTATTTATAGGTATCGTTCTTATCCATCCCCCTCATTATGTCAGTGGCTTCGTCCTGTACAAATTGGTGCCCTTCGTGCATCTCCCATTTTCCATTCCTGACTAACTTATTACTATTATTACACATTAGAAATAATACAAATTGGATTTTTAAAATTTGAGGGTTAGTCGACATTTACTCTCAGTGCCTCATATACGCTTACACTTTTCAAATGTTAATTGCGTGACAGCCGTTAATTGAGCTATATATAGTCAAGTACAATGGACACAATAATTCTAAATATATATGCTAATTCATTAACTAAATTTGAAACAGTTGTCTTGGGAAATATAATTAATATTTGGTGAATGTAAATGCCCATAACTTCTTATATTATATCCGCGTAGCTGTATTAATTATTGTACGTATTATTGCAAAAAAAATATATTTTCATTAGTTCACATAATTATGAAGCATCGCATTGCAAATTATTTGCAAATTGTTGTTTTTCTAACAATGTGTATATTATGAATAATTCATAAATATCCAGATAATAATACATAATTATTACATTAAGACTATTGTGGATGTTTGCCACCTTTGTAAATCTTACAACAGCTTATTTATCATTTTAATTATTACTTCGTTATTGAGAATACTAACAATGCCTAATTTAATTTCAAGCGGACAGAAAGAGATTGGTTAAAGCCGATATAATACAAATAAAGAATATCAGTGATTTTAGTAATTATTAGTGATAAGTACAGGATGTTATGTAATTCAAGGGCAATCTATTAAGTGATGGTAGAGTTGATCTAGCAATAATTTTTTTTTATTGGTAAATTCGCCTTCTTTTGGTAACTGGAGGGCTTTTATGATAAACAATGAGACCAATCAGAGTGCGCTTCATATTTTGTACACAAAAAATAATCACATTGCCATGATAGAAATCTGACACTGACGTATATAAATCTTTATCAAATTTAGTAGCGGCCCGCTATATTTTTTATTTAATTTTGCGTCCAATCCATCGACCATCAAATTCTGTATTCAAATGGCGAACATTTCGTTGCACATGGGGTGCACTATCTTGCATGTACCACATATGAAATATGCTCTGTATTGGCAAAGTATAGAGATAATTCTTCAACTAATTTAGAAAATATTTGCAGGTCGTCCTCTAAAATTGTCCACAATCTATTAACCGCTGGGTAAGATTAGAAAATAACCTTCTGCTCGGAAGGCTTCTATTCGGGAACCTTACTTCATATAATTTAACCGCAGCTAAATAATTTGGATGCACTTCAACATAAATTAAAAAATAAAACGTCAGACGCTGCGCTACTAGTTTGATTGAGATTTATATGCGTCAGGGTTAGATTTTTATCATGGCAATGTGATTATTTTTTGTGTACAAAATATGAAGCGCACTCTGATTGGTCTACTTAAATGTCCTCCAGTTACCAAACAAAGACGAATTTACAAATAAAAAAATCGAATCCTTGCTAGATTAACCTACCACCATTTAAGGGATTGCCCTCGAACTACATAACATCCTGTATAAAATATATAAATGTGAAGTAAAAATAATAGGCTAAAAATCAAAAACTTAGTAATAAACGCCAACATAAAGTAAAATAGTACACTACATACATACCGATAGCCCGGGATGGGACAGGGGGAAGAACACCATGTATTTTAGACATAAGTGCATATTTGTATGTATGTGTGTAGTTAAATATATATTGTACATATCAAGATGTAAAATAGTTTAAATAATTAAAATCTATTTATTAAAAGTGCAATCGATATTGGAATTGCTATCGAAAGGAACTTATCATGTGCTATACGAATTCATTGTCAATTTATAGTAATTATTGGTGCAATTAGCATAGTTCTTCTCATTTCATATTCTATTATGGCACGCATATTTAAACAGGAGCCAAAAGTAGCAGGACTCCCCAAGAGTCTCTACGCATTTAACACCTGCACAATTTGGGGTAAAAGACGAAGAAACTACATGCTCTGAATGTAATAACTGCTATAAAGAAGGAAAGCGATCTTTATATAGGCACATGTCCTGAAAGAGCTTAAAGCAGACCTATTCAGGAGACAGCTTAACGTATGGGGGTGGCAGTTATCCGCAGTGCAGTGGTACGTAGCAAAGACCAAACGCCACCCCGGCATTAGGTATATTCGCTAAGGAATTTGTAGTTACTGTCTTTATTAGAATTCTGTAACTGACTATCGACCCTCGGATCCTTCTGCAGTGTATTAGTATATGTGTGTGAGTGTTAGGACCTGCTACTTCAGAAAATCGTCCCCTAGTTTTCTAAAGTGTCGTTAATTGTATCCCAACGACAAATTATACCGACTACACAGGGTGTGATTTGAACCCGGGCCGCCCGTTCGTAAAGCAGGGACTAACAACTCCATAGGCTTGTAAAGTATTTCATTATGCAATATTTATAGAAAAAAAATACTACTACTAATAGAATACGTCTTACAATAATACTATGTATTCTGCTTACTATAGCAGAGTAATATTATTGTAAGACATACATTTGTGTGGAAAAATGTACTATTCAATGTTATGATATTGTACATATAATATAATATATAAGGACGATTACCGATCCAAATATACAAAACTGAACGTACGTATTATACACATTGTTTCGTTCTTGTAACAATTGTTATCCATTAGTCAGCAAAATATTGCAACGGCCCACGTAAATACTATATAATATTTTTATGTTATGGGAATGCCATAATTGTTTATAATTGCATAATTATATATAGTATGATAACATGTTTTCCTATATATCCTTTAAGATAAGGTATGTGTTACACGGACACATATAAGGCATAGGTACTTATGGATTCTAAATTTCTTTGATAACAAAGAGCTAATATTACAGATTGTCACCAATATTTTGGAAATCTTACTGTATATTTAACACTAAATTTCGTACATTGAAATGTGACCAGAAAATGTATGTAATTCCCATAGCACATAATTTTATAACACTATCCATAACATTTTGTACGTATTCAAAATTATCCTACCAATCAAGTGAATTGATATGGAGGGTAATTTTGGCGTTATACCGATTTTTATAATTTTTATAATTTATCATGTGACTGGTTTTTCTTTTTTAGTTTTAGTGTAAAATAGATTAAAAAATTTTATTTGGTTCGAAAATAGACAATTTATATAACCATAAAAATAGCTTCAAATTGATTTGATTGCAAAATTTTTATTTGAATTTGCATCACTTCTTCAGCTTTACCGCCGGAATGGTATACCTTTAATAAGTATAACTTTACAGATTTTGTTTTGGAATTAAAAGACCTACAAAATGATACCAAACTTTTAGCAATTAAATAAAAGTTAACACAATTTGCCAAGTTTGATAGCAAGATAGCTTTTTTGATTCAACATGAAACAATCTCGATGTTTGCTGCCATACAGACTATATTTGCAATCAAATATTATTGCAGTGCTAGACCGGTACATATTCCGTAAACGGTTTACTGTCGTCCAATAGCTTTAAAAGCCTCAACAAACAAAGCTCTTTCAATTGGAACATGATGTTTAGATAAAACCGCTGAATTAACAATGCACACTCTTATAATATAATTCAATAACATACTAATGCCATCAAGATTGTTTTAAATCAAAGAAATGTAATTTGATGCCTAAAGAGAAAGGTAAAACCCCATCTGAAGAATATTTGCTGATAATATTCTACGCCCGCTACCATTCTATCAGCTTCTGTGTTTGCTGGGATATACATGATATCAGAAAGATGGTTGTTGGCAAATGTCAGACGCCCCTCATTCTAGCAATCAGACAACTGTCGGCCGACATGTAATCTCGATTTAATAGTAATTATGTAAATATTGGCGTGTAGGTGAAATATCGCCATTAACCCGATCCAGGGGAACCCAGAACATCATTCTTTGAATATACCTGGATAAATCTCAACAGACGCGTCTAACTCGCGGGGTGGGCCTGTGTCAAGAGAAATGGAAAGTTCTGCCGGGGACCCAGTTTCACGTGGTATAACGCTTAACCCTGCCCCCATGGAGAAGTGGGAGTTTGATACGGCAGAGCTCGCGAAAGTAGCATCCCCAACTTGTAGGGAGAATACAGGCCTGTCGATGGGTAGCAGCATGAACAGTGCCATGCAGCGGCGTTGGGAGATAGACTTTCAGTATGACGCTACAATGGATAATGAGGAGCAAAACTATATCAGCCGATTTGAGGCTGATCTAGTTTTGCCCCTCATTATCCATTGCGTGGGGGCATTTGGCCCTCATGCCCGTGCATAAGTGGGGAGAGGGTGCGAAGAATCCCCCCGATAAACCATTTTCAAATTTATAAAACACAAGGATCGCAACCTGAAACGTTTGCAGCCTACACATGACTGGTAAGCTTGCCAACATCGACGCGGAAATGAATCGACTGAAAATCAAGATCTTGGCACTAAGCGAGGTCGGATGACGTAGCACAGAAACTCTAAAAACGGATTTTTCTACTACTCTGGAGGCGATGACCAAAAACACCGGTATCCCTTTGAGGATAGAGTGTTATTTCTAAGGCTAGCCACTATCGAGCTATGAACGTGATACAAGCATGCATGCAACTACGAGTGAAAATCTTGAGGAAGAAATAGGAGGAGTTCTACTCCACACTCTGAGAAGCCATAAACGTGCCGAAGAAAGGCAAAATAACAGTAGTACTTTGGAGATTTCAATGCCAATATCGGAAAAGGCATCGGTGACGAAGTATCCGAGCAGTGTGGTCTTGGAAAAAAGGAAGGCCAGAGGCAACAGGTTGGTGCAATTCTGTGTAGAACACCAACTCTCCGTGGTTAACATCTTCTTTAAACAACATCCACGACGTCTATATACAAGTTCCTCGCGGACTGAGTAGACCATATTGTCATAAACCATATCGATTTCATCCTTACCTCATGAAATTCGTAAAAACTGCGAAAACATATCCTGACACTGATGTCGGTAGCGACCACAATCCCGTTGTCATGGACTTCATCGCTTTGCCAGAACCCGACTTAGAAACAAACCGAGTCAGATTGCCATCAGGAGGCTATTCTATCGTATCAAACAGCCGATAAACTCGAGATTAAGTTAAATTGCTAACTGTAGCTACCAACTGAAGTATAGACCCAGTGTAACCAATAAAGAAAACACTCACAGACAATTCAGACAGATCTCACACAACGACAATGCAAGTCACCTAGGTGTACTGATAGACAATAACAAGAATATCCTCGTAGGTGCAGAAGAAACACTAAAATAGTGGGGTGAATATGTTGAGAACCTATTCAACGACGCAAGGCTCGACCACCTACTGAAACCAGCCCCACCGTCAGGAAGGACGAATTGCGACATGCTATACTCCAGAAGATCCCATAGCTGACGGCGTAGGCCTAGGTCTTCTAACGGCCCTGTACAACAGCATATACCAAAGCGGAACTATTCCTACAGATTGGCTATAATCAGTGTTTGTTATCATACCCAAAAAAGCAAACGCGTCTCATTGCGAGGATTATCGGATGATAAGCTTGATGTCTCACGTATTGAAGGTTTCTACGTATTATCCATACTGCATATACACCAGATGCGAGCGAGAAGTAGGCAATACACAGTTTCGGTTCAGAAACAAGGTCGGGACTCGCGAAGCTATTTTTTCACACAGAGATGCAGAAACATGGACGTTAATTTGTAGACATGTTTTATTGTTTATAATAAGACATTTGATTGCGTATCACACCAGAAACTAATGGATATTCTCATAAACACCGTCATCAATGAAGGCGACATTCGCATCATCGCCTAGTTATACTGGAATCAAACGCAGAGGTCAGAACTGAGGGAATCACAGGCGAAGAGCTTGCCATTATTAGAGGTGTTAGGCAGGGCTGTGTCCTGTCGCCACTATTATTCAACATCTACTTTGAGGCTGTTTTTAGAAAGGCGCTGGAGGATATAAAAGAAGATATCAGAATAAACGGCACAGTAATTAACAACATCCGTTTTTCGGACGACACGGTGCTCCTAGCCAATAAACTTACTACTCTCTAAAGCATGATAATTCTTATTGTTAAGCACGGCGCGAAGTATGTCTGCACATGAATACCACCAAAACCAAACTAGTCATCTTCTCCAAAGCGCCAAAGCAAGGCGTCCTCGAATCAACAACAGCAGTGTGGAGCAAATATGTACCATATAAAATATTTCGGGATAGGGTTAGTTAACGAAGGATGCGATCCCAAAAAGAAAATACTCACATGAATTGAGCAAGCCAGAAAAACGTTCACCTCTATGAAAAACCTCTTCACCGGTCGGAATCTGAGTCTTCAACTCCGTATATGCGTTGCTACCTCTTTCCTGTCCTATTGTATGGCGCCGAAGGGTGGACACTTAGCCCATTATTAGACAAACGAATTGACGTATTCGAAATGAATTTGTATAGAAAGATTCTACGAATATCTTGGATAGAAAGAAAAACGAATGAAGAAGTATTAGGGCGGCTGAACGAACGCAAAGAAGAAATGACAACAATAAAAAAAGGAAGGCACAATACATCGGGCATATAAGGAGGGGCGAACGCTATGAGATCCTGCGTCTAATCATGGAGGGCAAAATCGAGGGTAAAAGGTCGATAAGGAGACGGCAGAACTCATGGACAAAGGACCTAAGACGTTGATATGGAAGAACATCGGTCGAAATTTTCCGAGCAGCTGTTTCACATGTAACCATCGTATAAGTTCGATCGCCAACCTCCGATAGGAGACGGCACCACAAGAAGGATTATGTAAGTTTAATAAATTGGTACGATTCTTGATACCACACGTTTCGAACTAGTAATAGCAAATATGCGCACAAATTCACATTCGTTCAATAATGGAATTTGTGTGTACTAATGTTTAATAACGAAAACATTAATTGAATGTACCATATTTAATAACAGCTGAGTGCGATTCTCACAGCACATGGTTCAACAGAGTACACGTTTGAAACGTGTGTCGTCAGGAAGTGAGGACCAGCAGAATATTTACCTTATATTCTACTAATTTGTCGGCATTATTATTGGGTGTAAGAAATTTAATTCGGAAGCGTATTAGTTATGTTTCGGATTACTTTATTAAATATAATTTATTAGTATTCGATTTTATAGTAACCATGTGTAAAACCAATAAATAAGGATTGTCCATATGGCTGTCTTAAAGACATACAAGGATATAATTCGAAGATGAAATTATTCCGCAACACCTTGCATATGTATGAAGAACAGTATGTTATTTATATAAAAGCATAATTAAATTGTACATTAAACTTTTACAGTTTTGATAACGTACATACATAAGTATGGATACCGAATTGTATCCTGGAAAGTCAGGTCACCTCTGGAAAATGTGTGTTTGTCGTCGTGTGTATAAGGCACCTTACACGATCAATATTACTGTCAATATTTTAGAATAATGACAGAATTACTGTACGATAATATGTTTAAAATCTTCATTATTCTAAAATGTTTCTAGAATTACTCATCGTGTAAGGTATAGTAATGATGTAATGAAGAGACTACTGATCTTTATCGGGATAATTTATTACTTGGTAAATATAAAAGGAGGATTGAAGCAAATATTGGCAGTACTAGTATTGACAGTATTATTGACCGTGTAAGGTGCCTTATAGATACATTTTCGAAAAAACTACTACATATTTTCAAACTAAATGTTGCAAATTTTCCGGACAGAAATAAAACTTGCCTGTCTCAAATAATACACATTCAGGTAAAGTGCATTTTTGTTAAAAATATCTAGAATGATTAAATTTAATTAATTAATGAGAACTGTATACAGATTGTAATTGTAATTGAGATGTTTCAATTATAAATAGAAAATCTGATGTGGCCAGTGCACATTACTTTATCATACGTATTATAAAAATTAAAATATAATTTAAAGAGATACATTATTTTAGATTTTTAATTTTCCATTTATTCCGCGATTGTTGTGCAAATCTATATAAATCCCCAATTTTTAATTCTAAATAATTTTTGTTAGAACTATTTTCGATACTTTTAATAAAAAATACACTTTACCTCAATCTATCGTTTTGAAAATTTGGCACAAGTAAAATGTCGTTTTAATAAGAGATACATTTGTAATAAAATACCCAACATAATTAATTTAAAAAATGTAAAATCGCAAAATGTAAATATGGACGTCCCCCCGTCTGATTTCCACTAATCAGTTAATTGTATTTATAATACTTAAGACGGAGTTACTTGAGATAATAGCGACAAACTTGGAGGATAAATGTATTCCAAACAACGGACGACAGACAGACATTTGCCAGAGATGATAATTATTAAAATGATAAATAATTTATTCATAAATTAGATTTTTTTCCGCACGATTTATACGCACGTCTATACTTAATAAAAAAGTAAAAATGGAAAATTTGAAAGCTATCATATTTTATATTGTTAATAAACTAGTCTTTTTTTTAAATTATGTTATGGACATTCTAATATTTTCATCAAAAATTGTATTATATTTTGTTTTGTTATAAACATAAAAATTAATAGAAAAATTATTCTTGTGACTTGAGTTTTCGTATCGTCACTCAAGAGCATATTAATTTGAAACAGCAAACATATGGGAAACTCCGTTAGTAATTAACCATAAATCTACGGTTTAAAAATACCACGAACACAGTACTTATTTGCTATCGCTTTTGTTTATAAATGCATAAATATTTATTCAGAAACCATCTGTACACACTACAGCCTTTATGTGTTATCTGCTGGCAACATATTTGTAATATGCTTATCTGAAAACCCATTTATCTGCGGAACAACCGACGCCAGCATCGGTTTGCCTGTGTCCCGAGTCCAAAACCTCAAGATTCAGTGCATGCGATGCACTTTTGAAAATAAAATGTGCGTGATTTCATTATTGATTCTCCTCGCAGCGCGGAACCGAATGCCGGGCAGTAATACTGGCAGACGTTGCCAAAACTAATTTCGATACCAAATGAAAATATAAGTATCGAAATGAAATGTACTAGAACGTAAACTGAATTCCATATTATTTAATTGTAATAATTTGTCCGAATAATACTAATGTCATTAATTCAGTTTCACAAACAAATATAATGTTGCGTATTTGTTTTTAATACGTTATTTTCTACATACTTTTCCAACAAATTAAGGGTTCCAATATAGTTTCATTTTAATATATATATATATATATATATAAATGTCTAAATGTATTTTTATTTTTAAGTGATAATTTATAGATTAATTGAGCTTTTGTAAAAAGTAAATATGTTTTACTTTTACATCTAATAGTGTTAAGTCTTTATTCCTGCTTTCTGTTAATACGTATCCGTTACTCAATCAGAGACCAGCGGTGTGATGTTTTAGCGATAAGCGATATATGATTACAATGAATATGAATATTTATGATGGAGAGAATCGAGAACGTCGCCCTCGAGAACATTCAGGAATCGCATACTGAAAAACAAAAACAGAGACCAGGTTTCTAAGGTATTGAGTACAGAGACCCGCGTACCGAGAACCGAGACCCGCGAAACCCTTATTGGTACTACCCCATGTACTTCTTACAATATATATGGCAAGGTTGTTGTATTAAATATGATTTAATTTTGAATAATCCTCGGTCCTCATAACTTCCAGCTATTGGCACAAGGTTCTCGGAAGTCGGTTCTCGGTTAATGAAAGTTCTTGATTTTCCATTCTCGGTTCTCAGTCCTCAAGAACTCTTAAGAATCGAAAACATCGACTCTTGATAAGAATCGGGAACAGCCGTTCTTGATAAGAATCGAGAACAGCCGTTCTCGAAATCCCCCATCACTAATCAATAAGACATTCGATATTATTATATATTAATTTTTGTACCTTTGCTTCGTGAAATATTGCTATATTCGGCAGAACTAATCGTTAACAGTAGTCATGCTTGGACATTAAGTTTTGAGTTAATGCTATTAAACCATCGCTATGAAACGATCGTTCAAAAATCCCAGCCCAGGTTGAGATTAGCAGTTTTCACTCGTCACTTCCAACCTGCCCGCTAATTGGCTTTCCGATGAACGCTGATATAGTAACGGAGGGCAGGAATATGAGGTTTCAATTTAAATAAGTAAATAAACTCAGTGGCCTTGTGGTTAGAGGCGTATTGAGCATTGGGAGCTACAGTTCAAACCCCGTTGTGAGCTTTTTCTGTGGTAAATACCGGGTGATTACACACCTCTGAACTTCTCTCTTTACCAGTGGAAACGCCCTCGGCTGATAGCTATAAATATAGAAAGCACACGGCAGAAGGTCCCTAAGGTCGATAGCCAGTTATAAATTTTATAATAAATAAATAAAATACAGTAACTACTATTTGTATTTTATTTATAAATAAAAAATTTAATTATCGTAAAAATTCCTCGGTTATTAATTGAAATGAGTAATACACGTAATATTTCGCAAATAAGCTTAATTTTTGCATATCTAAAGCGTTTCACTGGTATTTCATGTTTTAGTCACTTTTATTTAATCAATTTCCAGCAGTATTAATACAAATACTTTCGTGACTACATATATTGCGGTATATTTCTGTAGATATAAGGCAGGATGTGATAACATTACGTTCTGATAAGATAGTTTTAATTGTGATTTGTATACTAATTGAGCGCTGGCAAAAAGCGTCAAGTATCAGTAAATTAATAAAACCTGGCAACGCTGTTGTGCATGATAAAATTTACGGCAAAACACAGCTGGTCGATTGTAACGCGCCCCCACCATGTAGTTCGCCTGTTGCCCCTTGCTTCCTAACACCCGCGTTCGCCTATGGTTAATAACGGAACAGGAGGGGAGAGTACCCATCGCCATCTGGGATAACAAACTAAACCAAAGTGAATATGGATCTTGCATAGAGCGGCGCGTAGAAGAAAATCCCGGCAATTATCGCGTTAGTTTAATTAAACCGCCGTTTTTCATACGGTGAGCGGGTAGTGGAGACCGTAGCGAAATAAGTTTCAGTGAGCCGCAGCGTCCATTCGGCGCATTTCAAGTGAAATTCGGGGAAGACGCCACGGGCGTGGCTGACCAGTTCAACATTACTCATCAATGATCGTTATTCGCCAGTTTGAAAACTTGTTGTGAGGTGTAAACAATTGCAATTTATTGCACTAACCGGACTGAATCGTAAAAATAAACATTCTGTTTTAATCGGTGTGCACGTTGTATGGAGTTATAAAATAATTCTTTAAATTCAGTGAATATTAAATAAATATAAACAAAACAAAACACAGGTGCAGCCGCACAATTTAACATTGTGCATCAATGTAAATTAACTTGACAGTTTTGAGAACTTGTGGGTAGTAAAAGATTTGGTTCCTCCATGAGAACAATTGTTTGATATTTATTGTGTCCACCAACAATGAGTGGCAATAATGTGAACGTCACTGTGCCCACAACGCAAACCACAGCAACAATAAAATCTAGACCAAACATAATGCCAAGCAGTTACATGTATACATCAAGCAGTGGTTTATTGAATAGGAATTCAGAAAATAAACCGGCGCCACCACCCACTCTCCCCAAATACACGTCCAGCTTTAATGCAGGCAGTGGACTAAATCGTGATAGGGATAAGGATAGTATTGGAGGTTCATACAGGCTCTCCAGCTTGGACCGATTAGCAATGAGACAGAAATTTATGGATCAGAATTCAACCAGCACAAATGGAACAACTGTGACCCAAACTAATGGCAGTGCCACAACTACACAACAAGACACTTCAACAACATCTGTGCAAAGTAAACGTGAAATGTTCTTTACATCCACAGAGACACCCCCTAAACCAGACTCTAACCGTATCAACAAAGTTCCTTCAACAGAGAAACCCCCTGAGCCACCCAAGAGCAGTCCTCCAGAAAACACCAAAGATGAAGGTAAAGAAACAGTTCCTGAAGTTGTTAAAGAAAGGCCCAAGCCTAGAGAATTGGATGGTTATGTAGGTTTTGCAAATCTGCCAAATCAGGTGTACCGGAAAGCTGTCAAGAAAGGGTTTGAATTTACTTTAATGGTAGTAGGAGAATCTGGTCTTGGCAAATCAACATTAATCAATTCCATGTTTTTGACTGATATTTATAATTCCACTGATTATCCAGGACCTACACAAAGACTAAAAAAGACTGTAGCTGTTGAAACAACGCGAATTTTACTAAAAGAAAATGGTGTGAACTTATTATTAACAATGGTGGATACACCAGGGTTTGGTGATGCTGTTGATAATAGTAATTGTTGGGTACCAGTTATTGAATACATCGAGAGTAAATATGAAGACTTTTTAAATTCTGAAGCAAGGGTAACTCGAAAACAAACCCCAGATCAACGAGTGCACTGCTGTTTGTATTTTATCCAACCATCTGGACATGGGCTCAAATCACTTGATATAGAATTCATGAAACGCTTATGTGATAAAGTTAATATTATTCCAATTATAGCTAAAGCAGATACACTTACCTCTGACGAGTGTACCTTATTCAAAAAACAGATTTTAAATGAAATTGCTCAGCATAAAATTAAAATTTATGAATTTCCTGATGCACCAGAGGAAGATGAGGAGCATAAGTTAAATAAATCACTCAAAGATCGTGTTCCTTTTGCTGTGGTTGGTTCCAATGCAGTGATTGAAGCTGATGGCAAGAAAATACGGGGTAGGAAGTATCCATGGGGTATAGCTGAGGTGGAGAATTTGGAGCATTGTGACTTTATTGCGTTGAGAAATATGGTTATACGGACTCATTTGCAAGACCTAAAAGATGTCACAAATAATGTTCACTATGAGAACTATAGGTGTCGTAAGTTGGCTGGGTTGGGTGCTGATGGAAAACCGACGAGAATTTCGAATAAAAATCCTTTGGCTCAAATGGACGAAGAAAAACGTGAACATGATTTGAAAATGAAGAAGATGGAAGCTGAGATGGAGCAGGTGTTTGAAATGAAAGTACGTGAGAAGAAACAGAAGCTAAAGGATAGTGAAGCTGAGTTAACAAGAAGGCATGAATCTACTAAGAAGCAGTTAGAACAACAAGGGAAGGAATTGGATGAGAAACGAAGGCAGTTTGAGATGGAAAAAGAACAGTGGGAGAGAGAAAACCAGGTGACAATGGAGGAGCTGCGAAGGCGTTCACTTGAGGGCAGCAGGGAGGCTGTTGATGGTAAAAAAGAGAAAAAGAAGAAAGGATTATTTTAAGCCCATGTAACTATAAGAAAATACAATTGAAGGCTATAGTTAAAAAAATTGCTTTATATTATTATATATACCAATCCATTTCATTTAATCAACCAAGGCTTCTGTTACAAGTTCATTGTGACAATCAATTTTTTTAACAATTAGCCTTGATTAGTTTCAAATTAGTGAGACACAAGTAATTTAGTGAAACTTCCACTGTGGACTATAGCCTAAATTATTCCAACTGCCATTTCGAGATGAATAGTAGTTCGAAAACAGATTTGTTATATAATATAAAGAAAAAATAAATATAAACTGCGATTCTATCACTCATCCCATATATTATTTATATATATTTTAATTGATGATTATGTAAATGCAAACTTTTAGATATGAATAAATGTATATTGGATTTATTTATGAGAAAATGAGAAATTTTATTCTTAGTCATGCGTCCATGAAATAAATTGACATTTTGCGGTAATAGCATTGTGCCATTTCTTTTAAGTCTATTTTAATTTTTATATATGTATCTCAGAAATAAATTGTGCAAATAAAATTTTATTTCATATGTCTTGATGTCATGATTTTTGGTAGTTTCTAATTTTAGGTTCTGTTACAACAGAAATTTAATTTGTTACACTACAGCAGACTAAATATATACTATTAAATGTATTTATTGACTACAGGAATGCACAAGTCATATTATTATGTTATTAGTGCTCCAAATAGTAAGTATGCAATTAGTGTTAATTGTGATAT
This sequence comes from Lordithon lunulatus, assembly GCA_963942505.1. Lineage (NCBI taxonomy): Eukaryota > Metazoa > Arthropoda > Insecta > Coleoptera > Staphylinidae > Lordithon > Lordithon lunulatus. Next base: position 48,383,930 of record OZ012666.1, read on the forward strand.
ATGGATCATTTACTTTGTAATTATTGGTTGTTTTGTAATGTTGACTTTATTAATAACATAATAGCATTGCCATATTAAAATGTATACATTATCATTTTAGTTAGTGGTTGTGGCATACAGGCATATCCTGCATATGTCTGTGTGCCACAAGAAAAAGATTTTAAGGGTGGGATCACACTTATATTTTCCTTATATACCAATTGTGATATTGTATTGAGGTTTAAATGAAAACTAGACCCTGGAATTGCATAGAATTTATGCAGGTTGGTTAAAATGCTTTGTTGTTTGCTCTGAAACTTATTTAGTAAGAATTGAAGATCTACATTCTATAGATTGTGGTCTTCAATTGTTACAAAATAAGTTTTATAGCCAACATAAAAATATTTTAATTACGTTGTTAAATTACATTCCATTGTTTGGTTTTTATCTAAAACTTAATACAATTTCATTGTTTATGCCATAAGAATAGTAAAGAAATTATCCCAATCTTAAGGTTGTATTGCACAGTAACAAGATTAAAAATTGTAAGATATTGTATTAGCTCAATATGGTATGTCAAATTAAATACCGTTTATCACACCCTAATTAATCCACTTTATATATAGTTGTTACCATATTGTATAATTGTGATTATCACATCTTTTTCCCAAAGTGTATCCCTGAGGAGTTGGAGGTCCTCAAAGTTGTAAATTAAAAGCCAATAATTGGTAATCATTTTTAAATAAAGCATCATAATAAAACAAAATTTTTTGATACATAATAGTGTATAAAGTGAGGGCTTCTATTAGTGATGACGGGATTTCGAGAACCGAGAACAGCTTTCTTCTAGATTCTTATCAAGAGTTGATGTCGATTCTTAAAAGTCCTCTCTTCAAACTGGCAACGGCAAGGTGCGTTGTTTTTACTCGATTTGCAGGTCTCGCTTTTCAGTGCTAGGTGCGCGGGTCTTGCGACTTGATTTTCGGGTCTCCGTTCTCGGAGAACAGGGCTCTCATTTTTTAGTACTCGATTCCTGAATGTTCCCGAGATCGAACTCTAAAGTACTCGTTTCTCCCCATCACTAGCTTTTATGGTAAATTGAAACAATATATTTGTTTTTTACCGTTTTAAAAATTGAAACTTATAAAGCTCTGTATTTTTTATATTTTTAAGGAAATAAGAAAGCTCTAGGTTTTGATAGCAAATATATATATATATATATATATATATATATATATATATATATATATATATATATATATATATATAATGGATTTTTTACAAAAAAGTGGAGGAAACATAATTTACTGTATAAAATATACAGTAGATTTTCCAAAGATGGTCTGACAAAATTCAGTAGATTTTCGAAAAACGTGGAAGAAAAATATATCATAGACAGACTACGGGCAAACTTTTTCAAAGATGGTCTGAAAATATACAGTAGTTTTTACGAAAACGTGGAGGAAACATATAATTGACTGTATAAAATACACAGAAAATTTTCCGAAAACGTGGATGAAATATTTATCACCGGCAGACTACGGGCAGACATTTTCCATAGATGGTCTTAAAATAATCAGGGGACATAAAGAGGATTTACGCAAAAAAAAAATCGCAAGATTTTACTGTATTAAAATAGATTAATCTATTACAAATTAATTATTTCATTAATTTTAAAATAAATAGACGAGTCTCCAAACTATTGATAAACACCCTTATTTTACTAGATATTCATACAGCCATAAATGTGAAGATAAATATATAACTTTACTATTTATACATTTAGCATAGCTCACTTTAGAGACCACAACTGTAATAAAATATCTATATCCAATTATATTAGTCATATTTTACATAAATTACTACTTTTAGTACAGCACTAACATTGGTAATTATAATGTTTTACAAATATTCTTCCCAGCCGTCAGCTTTCATAACTGATGCTTTCCATTAGCGAGCAATTGGAAATTGTGAAAGTCGAATATTCGTTAATTGCATTTTATCCAAGTGGCACGAACAGAGACAATGTAGGGTCGACAGGGAAAAGTAATTTATAAACAACATAATTCCCCTCGCCGCAATGTAAGTCATGTAACAATCGCGTCACCTACACCATAAGTGAGTATTATTATCCCACTTGCATAATAGACAATAAGAGGGCATTGTTTTAACATGCTGCGTGAACACACCCTTTTGCCCATTACCTTGGCTCATTCACTAAGTGCGTACTTGAACTGTGCTTCAGATAATTAGGGTGTGATCAGCAGTTTTTAATTTGACGTACCATATTACTTGATATTGTGAGATAGAGCAGTTGATGTTAAATGAACTATGAAATAGTAACTAGTTTAGGTTGTATACCTATAAATAACAATATATTTTATCTTAGTAATTAATTAATATCCACCATAGTCCACACTAGGACGATCCCGATAGTATCGAAGTCCGGAAATATAACGCGATTATCAAGCAAACGAAAATTTTTCATATATTTATATTTGTCATATCACTCAAAATGGGCTCGAATATGGGGGTTTCGATATTGTCGGCATTGTAAATATTGGGATATTGAACGGCACCACATTATAATACAATTGAATCGGTAATTTGAAGAAGGGAACGAAACCAAAAATCAAATTTGTGAGAAAATGATAGATACTTGCTAGAATTTCTACATGACTCGATTTTAAAGATTCACAACATTATTATTTAGGTTTGGTACGCAGTAAGCATATCCCTTTGTTGTATTGGCTAAATATATTACGGGTTGTTGGGAATTATTTATTGATATTTCTCGTTGGCGCTTTGGCTTTAAATTACCGATTTAATTACCCCTTTGTATTCTCTCTACCAGCGACTATGGATACCTACAATAAATCTATAATTTTGAAGAACTTACTTTAATAAGATTTTGCTGTTTCTGATACCGAATGGTAGTTACTTAAAATTGTATTTTTACTTCAACATATGGAATCCATACTCATATGTTAAAGTGTTGTAATTTTCTATTTTTTTTTCTGAATCCACTTTATTATGTCCTCTGACCATTTTCAGCCAAAAAACTGTCGGTCCGTTGTCTACATTTAATGGTTATAAAGTGGCATTGCATTTAAAAGATAAAATTGATTAGTATTTAAAATAAAACAGAATCATCAATAGTACAAGTTAAACACCTCAAAAAATAATTTGTATATAACGTTATAACCCTGTAATATAAAAAGGAAGACAAAGATGGCCGGCCTATTATTTATTAATTGTGACCTGCACTGTCGTGACAAATATATTTTTACTCATAGTTTTGCTCCTCCAACGACAAACACAGTGCGATAGTACGATAGTTGTGTTTATTGTTATTTTAAGCCGCTTTCGTTAATCGTTCGGGAGCTGTTCTGGTCTGGTCTTAGCTAGCTTAGAACAGCCAGGAACGATAACGTAAGCGACCTTAGAAGTTGCAACTGCATAATTATAACAATATTATATTTGGTAATATTTTGAGAGGAAAAGTATACAAATACTCAACCGTACTCAGACGCGGAGGCGACGGCCATTTCACCTAGACATTGTAATAATTTCGAAATGTTATTAGTTACAAATAAAAAATATATCTTTATAGGGCAATCAGATCAAATACTTTTCCGCCGGTAAAGGAAGAGGCTCAGAAAAATACTGTGGTGATTCGCGAAAATTCGCACGCAGTAGGATTTGAACTCTCGTTTCCCAATGCGCAAGAAGCGACGGACGACGCCTTTACTCACTAAGCTGGTTATTAGTTATATTTTGTTAATAATGATTGATCTCTTTGCCGCAGCATATACAAGTTAGTTTTTTACCAAAAGATGAGTTAAAATGATATGATGAATATTACGATTTAAACCGCTGTGATGTACCAATCAACGTTTAAACGCAAATAAGAGATTCATTTTTTTATTGCAGACAATCAACCTTGAATTGCATTTGCAATTTATATAACGATGTTATGCATTTTCAAGTTGATTGGTTTGTTGTTCAAATATAAATTGGAAATAATTGAAATTCAATACTCCTATAGGACAAATCCGTGACGTAGCGTTGCTATTTTTTTTAAGTTAACTAGTAAAATCCCTTTAAATATATATATTACCCCGCCCATTAAATACTTTTCAACTTACTCACATTACGTCGGGAACCCGACCAATATGTATTCCAGTAAATGTTGAAATATGCGAAAAAAGGAAAATAATTAACTTTTTTTTTACATATCTACACTTTCCATCTATAACATTAAAAACAAGCAATTCAGTTTACCTAGTGATTATTTTAAGACCATATGTCTTAGGAAATGACTTTTGATATCGCAAATACTGCTGGCTCTTTCATATAATCATAGAAATAAGCCCGCAAGTCTATGATGTCTCAGACGCAATTCTATGAAAATTTGAGTACAGTGAGTAATTTAACGGTACTATATACATAAAAAACCTATTTAATAATATTATGCTTTTATATTTGCACGAGTGCGGACAGCTTTACCGGATATAAATATTAATGATTATAATAAATATGCCGAATCAATATAAACAGTTATATTAGTGACTTATTAAGTTCCTTTTCAATTTCATATTAAATCAATTAAAAGTCATGTTCAATGAGATCAATAAGTATCTCGTTTCAATAGTAATAATTTCATTAAAAAAAAAAACAATTGTGCCCCTATTGATTTTAAATTGGCAGCTGCGAAAGCAGAGCATTGTTACAATGACTCAACACCTGGTTCAACCAGCCCAGATGTTTGCATTTAATTGACATAATGATTTTCATGTTGGGCCTCAATTGAAACCTGTTTATCTTATATGTACTTTTATATAAAGTCAAAATATGTGGCATAAAAGGGTTACATCTTAAGTGTGCTGGTTCAGAAGAATAAAAAATATATTTTGCAATAGGGTGGTCTAATGTGTTTAATTATGTATTGTTGTATTGTTATGTGTTTAAACATGTATTATATCATGCTATACATAAAATAGTATTATAAAATACAGATGTAAACTTGTAATTATAACTGTTAGTTAACAAGTGGTTTTAATTAGATGATTAGATTATAGTTATGTTCTAGGAAAATATAAAGCTTGAGGTTTAATTATAAAGGTCAACTAGTTATTCTAATATAGGAAGATCGCCTATGACTCTACCGGCCCAGTAGAGTAATCTTATTACTAATAATATTGGTTTATAAGTTAATATGTTACTAAATATGTAATATGAAAATAATTAATTTAATTAATTGGATTTGCAATTTAAATATGTACTTCAAACTGCAATTTAAACGAACAGATTTCTTTAATTAATTTATAAAAAATACTATTAATATTGACAGAGGATAATCGCTATTTTTTAATGAATATGATCGTAAGTAATCTGCTATTGTAAAATACGTTTTTCATTTTGTAATTAGCCTATTAATAACCAGGCATATTACAAAATGAAAACCGTATTTTACAATATCACATTACTTAAGGTCATATTAATTAAAAGTTTAAAGACATCTATCATAATAGGGCTATCAGCCCAAGGAGTATTCGCCGGTAAAGAGACAAGCTCAGAAGAGTTTAATCCTTAATTTCACAGTAATCCTTTGCGAGTAATCGTTACCGATGGGATTTTAATTCCCGCTACTCGAACTACGCCATTACTAACCAGACCAATGAGCTGAGTTAAAAGAAATATTATTACGACGAAGATGATGCTTTAGAGAACCTTTAGCCAAGAGACAAGTCTGGTACAGAGGCCCTCAGTATACAATGATGCTACAAAAAAGTTTTCATTCTTAACAAAATTAGAAGTTACAGAAGAAGAAATCTGTGAAGCAGTTAGTGCTTTATGGAAAACATGTCCTGAAGATATAGATATGAATTTTGTAATAATCCATAATCCATCCAAATCAGCATTCCCTAATATAAAAGCAATTTTGAGATTGTTTCTTAGTATAATGTTGTGGTTACAAATTGCTCGGGAGAAAGATCTTTTTCTCAGCTGAAGAGGATAAAAAATGAATTTAGAACAACAATGACTCAAGATACATTATGTTCCCTTAGTCTCATGTGCATAGAAAGTGACAAACTACGGAGTTTATCATTTGAGGATGTCATCAGTGACAGCTCTGGAAGAGGCAAGAAAGACAATATTTTAGTTTAATATAATTCCTTAAACCTTATAACATGTTTCAAGAGATTAGCTAATAAGCCTTTTTAAAAGAACTTTTATTTCTTTTACTCAGAGTTTGCATGATTAAGTTTGTTACTAACAAAAATGATTTTATGTTAAAGATTTATTATTTCACTATCTATATACTTCTTAATTGTATTTCAGTTGAACCCTCTAGGCATCCGAAAATCATATTCGACATATAATATCTGGACTAATAAAGTGCCCCATATCTCAAATAGGGATTTTCATGCCTGATTTTTCCAGGGCAACTGCTACATTACCGACGGGACCAACGGCTTAAAGTGCCTTTCGAAGCACCGTGGAGCGCTGAAGTTCCAAATAGGATTCATGTAGCGTGACATCGAGATTTGAACTCGGGCCTGCTGCATTACATATCCGGCGTTTCACCGCTCGGCTATCTACTCCAGCGGAGACACTCCGAGCCATACAAATTAAATCTAGGACGTGCAAATAACTGAAGTTAGTAATGGTCATAAAATGAATGTACAGTGGATTCTGGTTAATTGAGACACTGTTTTAATGGGACAGCCGCCTATTTGGGGGCAATTCTAATCCTTGAAGTTCAAATTCAAATCAATAAAATATATTGAAATGTTGGTCACAATAAACTTTTATTAGGACAATTTATCATAATATTTGAGGAAATATACATAAGCTATGCGGATTAGTGCGAACTATTTTGAAATTGAGACAAAATTAAAGAATATGTGAAAGGATCGTTGATATTATTTTCAAATGGTTATTTGCGCCGGTTTTCACATTTCAGGTCAAAAATTATGGACATATACACATTTTTCTTTCTTTTTGAATGCCGTCAAATGTATTATCAACAACAAATAATTATCAAAACAATAAGTTCAGATATGAGGGAAGCCACTTAATTGAAATGTCTCTTCATCCCGATTGTCCCAATATCCCGGAATTTGTTGTCAGTCGAACAAATAAGATACGTTACTTAAGTATGGTAACAGATAGTAGAAAATATACATATAGCTATAGAGGAATCATTGGTGTAGAATTTGACGTGCAGACTCAGTGGGAACAAGGTTGTCTGAACAATTATCCCAGTTGGCTGAATGGGATCTAGCGGTGATATTTTAATGACTTTTCACTATTTTACTTCAGCTATAGTATAATAATAATCATTTTGATATAATTTAACAGGGTGCGTCGCATATGATAGTAATTTTTTATGATATTTGAAAAGCAGGGCCAAGTTAAATTCACGAAAGATGCCATTAGAACAATAATTTCTTATGCCATTAAGACAATAATTTCTTATTTGAAACCCGGTTACATCAAGCATGTGCCCATAGTTTTATGTTGACTAAGCATAACTCATATGATAATTTAAAAGTACAGAAATTACCCGTTCTACTCGGCGTTTTAGAAAGCGACTGAAATTTTATTCAAACTATAAAATTATAAGTATTATAAATAAGACGAACTTTAACGTTTTACAAATCGCCAAGTCACTTAGTAAATGAGTAGACGTGTTACAAAGCAACTGCTATTACTTTTGGCCTACGATATATGCTTTTGTATATTGCGGGCGGATCATACTGTGATATAAGGGTAGGGCAGAAGGATGGGCAGACTACATACTTCTATTTAATTATGAACTAGATTTATATTTGGTTTGAATAATTGCAACCAAATTACAAGACTTTGTATTTTATTGAAACAATCAATTTCGGCTTATTCATCACCCTTATATATTATATATCGGACTGTGAACTTCCAAAAACAGTTTTTGAGATAAATGCATTTTAATGATTGCAATAGTCCAGTAGTTTCAGTACTGGTTTTACCATTGAGTATATTGTTATCTATTTAAAAAAATAGTAATTTGGTTTATTCTAAACGCAAAAAAAGGATTAAAAAAGCGTTAAAATATTCTTATGTATATTTTCATCATCAAAACAAAAATTAAAACCTGATAATTCATTATGAAAGTTATGACACTTGTCATCTCACATGTCATATATTGCTAAATGATATGGCAGAATAACGCCATTTCATTTAGTAATAAGGAGACCATACTCTCCGATATTTTCGACATTTAACAGCCCTGAATTTTACAAGAGATGTTCTTAATTCAGACAAATGGTCTGAACATAGAGAAGACAAATTGTAGACATCTAGGGATTCCAATCATTCTCCTTTTGTGACATTATAGCCAAAAAGAGGATTTATGGATTAATTAATGTCCTCCAATCCTCCCTCTTTCTAAAATATCCTTGTTTTTCTCATTTATTGTTTATTCCGTATTTGGGCTATTTGGTGTATGGAAATGTTGATGAAATTTAAAAAAACCATATGTTTTAAGCACAGCGAACCTAGACCCCCCTAAACCATCCTCCCTTTGAAACAAGAATAGTTGGTACCACCGTGTATGAAGAAAATATTAAAACTGATTCTTTTACTATAGTTCTGGTTTCCTAGCAAGGGGTGTCGATAAATACGGCCGTATTTGTCATTTACACATTACAAGATACATTTTAAGTACATATAATTAAATAACTCACTAGATTCCAGTGTAATTCCTGACATTTTCTCAATACTTTGAAGTATACCACTCTCTGGATTACCAGATTTATTTAAAAATACATAAAAGAAATGTGTGACGTCAAAATGACACCGCTTCCTAGGAAACCAAGGCTTAAATGAGAAAGTAGTGCCGTTAGCCCATCTATTTCGAATTTGGCGTTGATAAATCTGTTTGCGTTATAAGAATATAAACTACTATTAACAAAATAAAATGTATCACTTACCCTTCTAACATACGATGCTTGAGGATGATGCTTAACCGGCATAAAGAACAACTTCATTCTATCAAAGAACTGAATTCCATCCGTTGAAGATACTCCCATGTACAAAAACACGCCGAACAGCACAGACATTGGGACCAGCCTCAATAATGGTGCCATAAGTACAGATACTCCCACAAGTATGGAAACGGTTAGTGCCGACAATCTCTGCTCTTTCACCTCAATGATATGGGGTTTTTCTCCCGGAGCGTGGGTTCGTGACATAACGGTTACAGCTGAAATATGGGCGACCGAACGAACAGTCGCAGCACAAATCCACGGTGTACCCAGAAAGCCACAGCCTACGTTCAACAGGCATACCAGTACGATGTCTAAATGGAAACCACTGCCCTTTTTCAGCTTACGCTCCTTTTTATCCATTATAAGTCTGAAAAAACAATACAAAACAGAGAATGAGAATTAGGTAATAAACTAGTGGTAAAATTACAAAGTAAAATCACCGATAAATTTGTATAGAATGAAAAGTAAAACCGGTAAATTGAAGTCATTATCACAGACTTCAATTTTTGTCTTTATGTCTGATGTGATAATATATCTATGTAGATAGATTATTTATAAATAATTATAATAATGATAATATATTTATATACGTTACTTACAATATAATATAATAATATTATAATTTACACAGAGGCTGATCCCCTTAAAATTGATTAAGATTGGTCAGTAAACTCCCGACTGCGTCAAAATATTATCTTGTATTGTCGATATTTAGTTCGGGATGTGTATGTAGTTCGGGAAACGAACGGCCGAAGCTCCCCGGGGCCGTGTAGCCAACTAAAGAAGAAGGCTAAAGGAAGGAATGTAGATACAGAATAGGAGCCATATGCGCCCACAGAAGAGGTGCAACAAGGATTCAGAAGGTGGATGATTCTAGTATTCTCTGCCAACTATATAGGGGGGAAATTTCAGCAGATATAGCTAGGACCGAATATTTCACTAACTGTACCGTAGTTATAGTGGAAAGCTGCCAAATTGCATGGTTTTCATTTTTGCGAAACCTGCTCAGCATCAGACTTCGCGATATTGCTGGTAAGTGGGAGGGACATATGTTTAGTGCCTACATGAAGTTTTATGTTTGTAGGTATGTTCGAAATATGGCTGGAGGATACGACTACAAATAATTAGTGGAAGAGCCATATACATTTGTTCGCAGCGTTAAATTGCTATACGGGAGGTTCACAGTCGCATTGCAAAGGGCGAACAACTGGCAAATAAGAGTTCCTCCTGTAAACTTGAAAATGAAAATAGTCAGAGCCGTGCCGTGGTATGATATAGAGAAGCGGGCGCACCGTAAGGGGCGATGTAAGTAGAGAAATCAAAGTAAAACACTACAACTATATTGTGTAGAAACAGATTGAGATTTAAGTACGCAGAGGTATAAATAACGATGGGGGAAGGCGTAGCGCATATTTGGAGTAATTAAGGATGGGCGTACTCCTATAATTTCCTTTAGCCACGAGTCCTTGACTACACGTGGTATAGAGCTTTTAGTAAAAATTACGCACTAGCATATTGTTGTTGGCTGTGAAACTTAGTTTATAACAATTGATTACCATATTTTATATTTATAGACTGCAGAAGTCATTGTAGAAGATACGACTATACCGTATCTCCTATATAATTACAGTAATCGATTCTTAAACATAAGTATTATAGTCAACAGGTGCTTTTTTTAACTTGCATAAATTATATGACATTTCATTGCCTAATGACTAATAAAATAATAAATTCAAATTTCAAGTTGTGCCATACAAAACTATATAAGTGATCCTATTGTTAACTGTCTGAAAATTAGTAACTATTATATACAAATAGAAAAAATATGACGTACTACAAGTTCAATACAGTACATGATTCGTGCAATAATTAATTAGAGACGTGATGCCACCCTTAATAACAATGATCAAGCTCTCATGGGTTGATGTGTCAACAATACAATACCATGAAAATACTAAATCATAACAATTAATTAACTCCGCCATGGCCGGTCCTGACCCAGGATGAGAAAGAAGGAAGGTTGAGTGAGGGGCTAACTACCCCTCCTCGTAAAAAACACAGTTCAAGACACACTACAACAGCCACAGAACGGGCTGACACTACGACGACGACCCATGCTACGAATAAAGGAAAACTAGCAACCTGGAACCTAAGGTGCCTCTTTATCGCAGGAGCACTATTAAAAAAAAAGATATTGAAATAGTACAGGAAACGAGCTAAACAGTGAAATCTACACCATGGAAACGCATATATTCTGCTTTAGTAAGACCAGCAGTAACACACATACACTTGGAACGGATTTCTTCGTATATAACAACATAGCAGAACACTGTTGTAGGATTAACATTAATACTAAAGTATACTACGAATCAAAACAAATAACTATAAGATAATACTAATAAACATACATTAAACAAGTGTTTAAGAAGAATTTTTAAAATATACTATACTGAAAAAATCTGCAATGAAGACCTTTAGAAGATATGTAAAATAGAGCCAATAGAAACCACAATAAAAAGGAGGATATGGAAATGGATTGGACACACGCAAAGAAAAGAAATACAGATATAGTAGAGAGAGCCCTAGAATATAGAGACAGAGGAAGTTGAAAGAGTTATATGACAAAAACAAGTACGCATGACCATACAAAATTACGTACAACATGGAACAACATAAAAATAGAGGCAAAAGACAAAATGAAATGGAAGAAAATAGTGCAACAAATAAGCAATTTAAAATAAGAAAAGAAAAACATTAGGCTGGCAATCATAGGAAAAAGTGCCTAGAAACACCCCGTAGAGTGCCCGACCTTCTAAGAGGAGCTAAAAGGACTAAATAATAAATAAACATATATGCACCGTTCAATGACATCCCGAAAAATTGTAATAAGCGACTGGACTGCCCAGATCAGGAACAATGCTTTCAGAGTGTTGAGGGTGTACATAGCATACGTCACCTAAGCACGACAATGGATGTAGAGCAGTGAATTTTGCAGCAAAAAAACAGCATAGTTGTACGAAGCACCCAGTTTGAAGGAAATGGCATACATAAGATCACGTGGTCAGTCAAACGACGGAAGAACCACACATCAAATAGACCACGTCATGATAGAAAAGAAGCACTCAACAGACATTATAAATACCAAAAGCTATTGTAGGACAGCAAATGAATCGGTCGGGAAACGCCAACAGACCAACAAACACCAGAATTAAATTTAACATCCAAGAACACTGCTAAACCAACCAGCAGCAGAACAAGAATAACCACCAATAGTATACGGAGCGGAACCAATATAAGAGCTACCAAAATCCAGCTATGAAGCATAACATCTTACAGCTTCGGAGTCAAGAATGGACTAAGAGAAGGGGACAGCCTCAAAACATTTTGAACATAAAAAGATTATACGAAAACCATCGGTAAATTGGAATGGATCAATTTTTAACATGTCTAAACAAACCCTAGTTGGGACTAAGAGTGAGTGAAAATAAAAAAAAATAAAAAGGGGGGCGATTAGGACTACTTAACGATAGACGAACACAACTTTGAAACATACAATCATTCAAATAACTAGGATCGATCCTAAACGTAAATAACAACGTAGATGAGAAGAAAACGCTAGAATAAAGCAAGGAAACCGATGTTTTATGCCTTAAAGCGCCTCTTCCGTAGCTTCTTGCTAAATAAAACAATAAAATTCCGACTTTACAAAATAATCATCCATCCAATAGCAACCTATGGCCACTAAACGTGGACGGCAACACAAGAGAGCATGTTAAGTGTTTTCAAGCGCAAAATACAAAGGTCAATATTTGGACCAGTAAAGGTATGAGAAACCTGGAGAATAAGGATGATCTACAAACTGAAAGAGCTACGTGGTGGGGAATCACTAATAGGACATGTATTAACAATGGCAGACGATCGAATTATCAAAAAAAATTGAACAATACAGAACTGAAAACAGCACGTGTCGTGTCAAGGACATGTGCTAGTGGAAGAAGGATTGCATATACAAAATGGAACTAGATCGCATACCAGGATAACGTATTATGGAAAAATAAGAAGGAAATGATAGAAACAGTCTTAGATAGAGCATATATAAAATCAGAGGTTCGCAATGAAAGATACAATCATGAGAGAAGAAAGAAAACTGGAAGTTTAGAAATTATAGGTGGACCAAGTATAATTATAGAAAAGTATATATTGAGAAAATGGCGAAGGACAGCAACAATCATTTTCAATCAACTGATATATTTCTCTTAATATTGTGAACTTCCTTATATTCCAGATAGCTGTAACTGTAACTGTATAATTGTATATGTTTGTATATTGTAAAATAATAGGTACTATTTAAGTAGAGTGCCAATTTACGATTTGAGATATATACCCCTTACATTAATCAGCATCAAGAGAATTCTAATATAGAAGTGCATAGAGAACAAGAGCTTAATATAGAGAACTTAATGAAAGTGATGGCATCCAGAGTGTAGATGGGAAAGCTCCCTTTTCTGACAAGTATATTAACAATGCACTATATCTCTTATAAAAATAAAGTGCCATCAACTATATACATTATATCTAGTGGTATATACGCATAAATATTGCTGATACACTTTACTTGTATGTGTATCTCGATAACTCATTTTGAAACACTGTATCTCAATAACTAAGAGAGTTGCGGTTTCTTGCATACGTTTCCGCTCGGTGGTTTCTTTACGAGGAGCAATAGTAGTTGAAGAAACCCCGCTACATTTTGCGTGCTTGAAGGAAACCAATAGAGATAACACAGTCAACGGAATAAGTCGAGACATCAATTGGTTCGCTTAATAAATGAATTTAGTAGTAGGGAAAATGTAGAACTGATCATCCAACAGCCCATTGAGTATGAATGGGAAGATCTTGATCTACTTTTTACACATAACATATTCAATTAATCCTACTTTCACAGTTCTAACAATTTCTACAAAGGGGAACAATGCTTAAAAATAACTATTCACTCATAATATACGTTTTACTTTGATTTTCGCAGATTAATTTGTTATAAAACCAGTATCTTTATAGTATATACATTTTATTTTACTTTCAATAATCTGAATTATATACTTACTCGCAAATATGTGTTTCCATAAATAACAAAATATAAACAAGCATTGCCGGAATGCAGGCAGCACCAACCACCCATAAAGGAAACGGTTCATCAGTGCCTGCAGGGTTAATCAACCAGCCGCGAACTGCAGGATTAGAAGGTGATAGTCCTTCAGGAACACTAAGTTTCTCAGTATATGTTTCAGGAACCATGTAATCCATAAATACCATAATAACTATGGCTATAGGAACTCCAAAATCACCCAATGCTCTTCTTGCCTAAAATGTAAGAATTGAAAATAAATTAAAACCAATTTCATAATCTTATGCTTATACTTTATAAAAGCACTAGTAATTATTGTATCCTTAAGCGTAGGCTGAATATTGAAATTGATTGGCGCCAATTACTTGTTGCAAGTATACGTATTATTTAAAGAATTAAATATAATCATTTCTAACATATTCATGATAACGTGACTGTACTTCTTTGGTCCTTTAAACTAGAAAATTCACCCCCTTATTTTGCAAGAACATTTTAATTCAGTTACAAATTATATAAAAGTAAATAAATGAACTGAAAACAAGAGGAAATCCCCGGTAGTAGGAAAACATGAAGAAGCCATAGTAAATAACAGTGGCGATAGGCTCATCCTTATGTGCTCCCAAAACAGCCAGATGGTTACGAACGGTTTTGTTCTAAATGACCTAATAACCGATATAGTAAATCAAAAAGAGATTATTCTATATTAGGGATTTAAATGGGAGAACAATAGGATATTCTCGGTAGTAGGAACATATGTAGAAGCCACAGCGGCGACAGGATGATCCATATGTGTTCGTCAAACAAGTATTACGAACGGCTTCTTCGGCCATTTATAAATATACATGGCACCAGAAGACAACATAGCTAAGATCTATTATAGACTACATAATCACGAAACAAGATACAAAATGGGCAATTCACGACGTAAGAGTATAAGGGGAGCCGAATACGATAGTGGCCATTTTCTTGTGGCATCGAAAATAAGGATACCGTACAGAAAGGACAGTAACAAACAGGAACACGCGAAAGAGATACAGAAAAGGTCAAAACCATTAGATACAAAAAATATATGTTAAGAAAAAGTGTAGCACAACTATACCAAAAAACGAACAGAAGCAACACTAAAAGAGCAATACACAAAACTCCTTCCGGAAAAACTATACCGACGGATTATGGAGTGTTTGGAGGACACCAGAAGATAACAAAGAGCAAAATATTAACAGAAAGCATATCAAAGGTGGATATTTGCTGGTTTATTTGAATCTCAAATATAACTATAACTATAACAGATGAAGTGGTAGGAAAGGTCTTAAGAACAATGAAAAATGGAAAAGCAACCGGGCCAGAGGGAATACAATCCAAGCTGTTAACGTCAATACACCAAAAAGATAGAAACGACGACTGCAATAACTACAGATGCATAGCGGTTACTCTTAGAAGAGTATACAGGAAGTGGCAAAAAAAGGCAGTGATGTACCGAAAAATCTAATTCCTGTGAGTAGACTTAACCAAGGCATACTTACAAAAACCTATGGAAAAATTGGAACCGTGCCCAATTAGTATATCTCTCATATAAGCGAAAAAGCAGATCTACAAAGACTGTACCGTAGAAATTAAAATAGGAAAGACACTCTCAGAGCCATTTCCAGTCACAAAATGGCTGAAACAAGAGTGTTGCCTCTCCCCGGCCCAATTTAAGATTTACCTCTCACATCCAGAACTGGCGTAAAAATGTTCAAAAATGTGGACACCAATATGTGATAATCAAACACCTTGCACTTCGCGGACGACCAGATTGCAATGGCACGTGATAAAGATGATCTGCGGTATATAATTCAAAACTGATCGAGGAATACGAGATTTCGAGGTGTAATAGAGTAAAACAATATACATGTGTGAGGGGAAGTAGAAAATGTAGATTACTTGGACATGGACTTTAAGGGCCAGCATATCGGACAATGTGAAGAATACACGAATCTGGCAGTCAAAATTGCTAGTAACGGGCGATAAGGAAAGGATAAATAAGGCGAAGAGGGCCACTGTGAGCATTGTAGTCTAAGAATATTTCGAACAGGAAACTCCTAATATATAATACCATCGTTAAAAGCATAGTGACCCACGGATCGGAGGTATAGCAGCTGAACGAAAGCCAGAAAAATAGCTGCTAGTAACGGAAACTACAACAACAAGTAAACAATGGTGGTTGGAGAGTGAATGTAGTAATAGTATATAGACCAAATAGGATGACAATAATAAAATCAAAGATATATTTTGGGAATACATATTGTGACACTAAGGACGGATTGGATGTAACTTTTAAAATATAATATGAATGCTATAAATATATTTCAAAATATTATGCAATTACGCACACGTATGTGAAAGTGTTACATTGGCAATGTGCTTTCATTTTAAAAAAATATCCAGACTCAATGTCACTAGGTTTTGGCAATGACCCTGTGCCAGCGGCTACCTAGTTAACATTGAATTTAAATTTAACATCTCCCAAAATATATTTTTATACTTACACTCCTTCCAAGAAACTGACTGTTTCGAAATAGCCTCAGATAATACGCGATGGCGAAAGTACCGAGCGCTAAAATAGCGCAGAACAGGGCCGTGTTCGGTTGATTGATGGGTTTCCCGTTAACATCAACCGTCGGGAAATATTGCAACTCGGACGGCGTTGTTGTAACATCCGTTGCATTCTCGCCCTCCAGAAAATTATCCGTATCATTTCCAAACGTTGTACTCTCCATAAATCCATCCATAAAAGCCATATCGCAATACTGCGCCATCAGTGGATGTCGACCAAATACGAAAATTAATTTCATAACACTCTCAACAATATAAAGCAGGGATATCAGTGCGGAAAAAATCTCTTCAGTGAATCGTGTGAATAGTTTCACGAACACGCTTCCTTCCAACGATGCTACGAATAGCGCGATAATTCCCAACCATATTCCTATGTAAACTCGTGTCGTTAGGTATTCAATTCCATTAGCTTTACAAAACTGATACAAACTCTCGTCAAACAACAGCAACGGTCCAGTGCTTCCTACAATAACTAAAGGCTGCCCGGCACATAACGCGAATATAACTCCAGCTACAGAAGTGGCGACTAGTGTTTCAGAAATACCAATTAAATTCTCAGTTTTGTCACTCATTAATCCTCCGAATGTTATAGCACCTGACAATGCAGCGAAATACATAAAAATAGCTGCCGCCATGCATTGAGCATTTAAACCATCCATTACATCACTTTTATAAGCAGGAAACCTTCTTCGCAAATCATTAATTAACCCGCCGAAAGGCCGTTTCGTGCGCTGCAACGGATTAGGAAACGGTGGCTTTTTACCGTCACCATCACCTGCAAGAAGCGGCTTCGCTTCAGGCCCTTGCGCTTTTTTAAGCGCATTCTCTTTCCGCTTTCGTATGGCCTCGCTTTTAGCCTTAATTTCCTCTATCGGAAGCAATGCTTGTCGTTCCCAATCCCCCGGCGGCAATACAATGCTGTCATCCAGGAATTCATTAATGGCGGATAGTAAAGCCTTTCTATTATCCGCACTGTACGCGATGTTATGAAATTGCTGGTTGGCCATCAGGGTCGATATTGATCTGCCGACCTCGTGATAGTCCAGTTTGGCATCTTTCGGTCCGAGTAGGAGGAAAATAAAACGGACAGGGATGTTTACTTCAATGAGGGATGGAATTACGACTCCTTCGGCTAGTCGGATGAATGCGATGGCGGGTTGTTCTAGGAAATCGACGGCTCCTACTAATACGCTAGAACCTTGAGCACCTTCAGGAATGCGCTTGAGTATGGTTTCGTTTTGGGTCTTTTTTAGGTCTTCAAAACTGGCTGCGTACATTTCCTCGCGTAGGTCGATGATGGTGTGGTTGTCGGCGCTGATTAGTTTTCCATCGGGATCTAATCCGCCATTCTTGACTCCGTTGGCTACGTCGCTTATTTTACGACGCTCTGCGTCGTGTAGATTCTAAACATGGTAAATCATTTGCATTAGTTTTCTCATCAAATATATTCATTAATAATAATACCTTAGCAAAACATATTTTAGTAATAACTTCTTGAGCACATTTATAAATTATGTTTATCTAAAGTTTATGTTTATCTAAAGTAATATTGAAATAATTATATTAAAATAATAAACACAAATATATCTCAAAGAAAAACACTTCAACTACTAATAAGAAAAAAAAACAACGAATTCTAAAACGGATGTCAGTACAGCTAAATAATTTTCGCTACAAATGGAGTCAAAATTAATGTATGGTAATCGTTATCATCTAGTTTACATTATCCAACAGAATCAGTATTTATTTATTTAACCATGCTAAGTGCAAGGGTAATATTGGTACTTACTTCAAATCTATTAAGATTTTCGATTGTCTGTATAGGTTGTCTATATAAATGTATTAATAATTGTGAAACTACAAAATTATTCTATTTTACAGCAACAATTCTAGTTAGATATTAGAAATTGTTGAAATTGAGAATGAATTTATCATCATTATCATAGCTCTTGTGTTACGCTGTAATTGGTAGTAATTTTCAAAAATTTAGATAATAAAGATATATGTATCTTATATAATGGCTAATCTTAGAATTACGGTATTATTATACTCCGCGTTCGTTGGAATGCTAGAAAATACAACTTTCTATTGAATAGTTATAGAATAACTATGTTCGTAATGACTATTACGCATTCAGATGAATTACTACAATTCTGTTCGATTATTTTAGTATACATAATAAACTCCGTGCATAATATACATTCTCCGCAAAGTATCAAGAATCAATATTGACTACTACACCAAACTACTTCATAGAAATAAGTATAATATAAATACCACTAATACTACGATTGTACTGTTATTATTAATTAATCCTAACCGCCAAAATTAAAAGAATGTGGTATGTTGCAAACATGGACATGTTTTTCAAATTAACTTCTTATAGTTATTCCATATTATAATAATACCTAAATTGCTTAACATGGCATAAATTGTTAATTTTTCGTTTCCATTTAGCTTTACACACCTTCCTGTATTAAAACACACACACACATTTTATGCAGTATTTTAATTACTATTATATTTTAACATTAAATTCTATTTATTTTGGTATTCAATTTTAAATTCAAGGAAACGGTTCTCTTGCCATAATAAAAAAATGATGCAATATTAACTTGCATATAGCTATGAGATTTATTAAGATATCGGCGAATGGCGATATGGCAAAATGTATCGTGCCGACTGTTCACCAATTTATTTATCAATTACTGCCGGATGACCGGTGTGACACTTTTATGTTGAAGAAGATTATGTTGTAGAATAAAATATATCATTCTTTAAATGATTTTGTACGCAATTATCTATAATAATAAATTAAGACCTGAGTATAAATACCATAAATATTTCTATTAAATTATTTTTATGTAACGTGATGACTCCTTAAGTAAACAAACAACAAACCAAACAAAAAAAAAATCAAACTAGGATCGTGCGAATATATGCATCGAAATAAACAGTAAAACACTCTAAAGCACCAAGCAACGGATTATTGACATTACGTGATAGGAGATAATTGAGTTGCGTGGCAGCATGTGCGGGGGACACAGCGAACCCTGTGCAGAGCACACAGAGCAACGTGCCATCATCATAGCGTCGTACCCAGTACCATCTTCAAACCACAGCGACTGCAACCGCCACCATATAAATTTTACAATATATCATTCACAAATTGATAATTCAAATTGAATTGGTGTAAAATGTGGTGATTGGAGGCGCGAACAGGATGTCTCCACCCATTGAAACCTGATTAAACTGGGGTTATATAATGTTTTTTTTATGAGAATATGAAGTTTATATACGTATACCAATACGTGCCCGCAGGACTTTTGAAATATTTTATATATACATATTATATATATATATATATATATATATATATATATATATATATATATATATACACGAAATAAAAGGAATTTCTATTATGTAGCGGACATCCTGTTGTTACCAGCCATCCAAAATGTATACAGAATAGAAACATAATTGTATGTGTAAACGACAAAAGCAATGTAATTAATTTTCAAATAACATACCTGCAAGGAAGAGTAACTGTGTTTTTTGTGGAATCTAAACGGTCTATCGTGAGGTTCATTGACGTGACGATGTCTGAGCAATAAGATTCTTAGAATTTTAGCCTTATCCTCCTCTCTAATCAATTCCTCTTTATACAAATCTTCTGATATTCGATACGCAATGGCAGGCAGATCTCTTTCTTCCATATCCAAACAAACTAAACCATCTTCCAGACATTTCCGTAAATTCAGCAGCGAGTGGAAGCTGAGAGATGCTACGTGAGGTTTTCCCCATCGGTCCACACCTTCCTCAACGTCTTCCTCATACTTAATCCAACGCGCCGTCTCTTTCCACTCGCGCTCGTCTTGCTTTTCGAAAATCTCGTCCAACTCAACGAAAATCTTGTAAAAAGAAAATTGTTTGTAGGTATAAACGCAGTTCAATAAATTGTTATAGCACTTACAGCGTGGGGGCTACGGTCGTACATCTTCTTGAAGAACCCTCCGCTGAGTTGTTCACCTCTTCCGATGTGCACCATAGAGGCGTTGGATGGCCGCGAGGTGCGGTGACGACGCAAAGCTCGTTGGTCATCAGATCGGTGGCTATCGAGCTGCTCTTGATCGGCGACTCTGAGTGGCAAGTCTTCCGGATGGGTTGATACCCTTCGGTTTCTGTTTGATTCGTGGAGCCCATGGTGGATGTGATGGTGGTGTCGTTTTCTTTGAGAAGGGTCATCCGGAAGCGAGAATTTTCGGAATTTCGGGTGGTAGATGTGATGATGGCGACTAGAATAATTTATATCAGCTGTATTAATTATCTATTTACGATATTACTCATAACGATGAATCACGAAAATTAATATCTTGGAACTACTATAGATTAACATGTATTAGAAGGCGAAAACCTATCAGATATGTGATTCCTGGAAATTTTAATTTTGTAGTAATTCATTTTAACGCTACTCGATAGTTGATAGTTATATTCTGATATTCTTAGACTTATATTCAGAGGGGATAGATTTCATCCACCTATAGACCTTAAACACTGGTTGAAATAAAGTACTAAGTTCATGCATCTGGCCAAATAAAACACCTAATCATAGACAAAATTAAGTTCTTGAACAGGGCAATTCTAATATATTTCTGTCGGTTAGTGGTAAGCCATGCGGGGTTGTTGATCCCCTATTGGGCGCCTCTCCAAGGTGGTGGATAGGGGAACACTTCCCAGATATGGGTGGCACCTGGAAAATGAAATACCAGGGGCGAACCAAAACCAGCACCATAGCGACTGTTCGAGTTTGGGTGGCTGTAAATGGGGCTGTGCTTCAGGCCACCGGCAGGGTCACAGGTGGCGAATAGTGAACGGCCTCAAGATATAGAGGTTAGCTGCGAAATATGCAATGACGAGTATGCAGTCTCCCAACAAGTAGACCGAGTATCTGCCGGTATAAGCAGACCTCTGCTGTCGGCCAACCACTTCGGGTGGATGAGCAAGCAAGAGCAAGGGCACCCTCTTGTCCAAAGAATGAGAAATTTTTCTTAAAGGGGATTCTCCAATCAAGTGGTCAATGGCAGGAAGATGCAGATGGCAACGGAAACCGCTGCATTAAGGATCCCGTAGAGACATTCGCAGGATTCTTAAATTGAGCAGGGGTGGTAGAAATCTACCGTTGAGGCATTATTGATATAAAATCGCGACTCAAAATAGGCACGTGAAACGTGAGAAGCCTATACGAATCCGGAAAACATAGCACCATAAGCGAGATGAAAAGACTGCAAGCAGAATTAACGAATTACGATGGGAGAGATGCGGGATATGTATTATCGATGACGACTGTGTCTACAACTCAGAAGAAGATATCACCGCAATGGAGTGGCGATTATTTTGACAAAGACAGTCGATAAATGCATTAAAACCGTATGCTACGTGTCCGATTGAGTTATAATGATCCATCTGGTCAAGGAAGATATGACAAAAACGTCGGTGATTTCAGACTTGGAGAGAAACGATGGAGGTCAACGGTTTGTAGAATTATGTTAAGAGAATAATCTCTGTATTATGAAAACATTCTTTAAATTGCCAAAAAGACGGCTATATACTTGGAAAACTCCGTCAGACAATCAGGAAAAAAATCATCAGGAACCAGATCGACTATATCACTATCAACGAAAGTTATAGAAACATGTTCGAAGCAATGAAAACATTTCCGGGTGCCGACGTACCCTCAGATCACAACAGGAGATATTAGATTTAGACTTAAAATAATCAAATAACAACGTAGACAACAATCCAGATGGCATCCTCAGGCAGTCAGAAAACAGGTACGAAAACGAATCAACAGTGGAGGACTATCGAGATCCTAACCAAAATGGACGAAAGGCGGAAGCATAAAAACCAGGATAACGAAAAATACACTGATAAGGATGGAAGGGTCATTGTAGACGATATGGAAGAGTTGATCAGGTGAAAGGAGTACGTCGAAGATCTATTTGCAGATGCAGATGAAAGGGAGCAGATAGAAACAAAAACTTGTATAACTGGTAGAATGAATCGCTGAAAGATCAAATAAAAAATTAAACAAAATATGTTGCATAATTTCTTTATCGACCCAGCCTCTAAAATCGGCATGTCCAGATAGGAGCGAAAAAGTTAAAAATAGAAAATAAATAGAAGGAACAAGGTGCTCAGGTTGAGACTTTCCATTTTCCATTGTCATTTTGTTATAAACATTGTGTAATTTTTTCAAATCAATTGTATAACAGCGGGGTGGTAAAAATAATAATAATGAAACATGTTCGACTTGCTCGCCGAAAAAAAAATACTTAGAATCAAATTTTCCATTTTCCTTCGGCCATCTGGTACACTGATATGTTTTGTGCTAGGATCAGTAAAAAAATTAAACAAAA
The DNA here is from genome assembly GCA_963942505.1 of Lordithon lunulatus. Lineage (NCBI taxonomy): Eukaryota > Metazoa > Arthropoda > Insecta > Coleoptera > Staphylinidae > Lordithon > Lordithon lunulatus. Next base: position 48,407,083 of record OZ012666.1, read on the forward strand.
TATGTTGCATTATTTTTTTATCGACTCAGCCTCTAAAATCGGGTTATCCAGATATGAGCGTAAAAGTTTAAAATAAAAAAAAAATAGAAAAGCAAACACGTTGGTATACAGACTTTCCATTTTACCATATCATATTGTTATAAACATTAAGCAATTTTTTTTTAAATCCATGAACATTGCGCGTCATGTTCAAAAATAATAATAATGATATACAAGTTAGTCGCCGAAAAAAAATATTAAGAATCAAAATTTTCCATTTTCCTTCAGCCATCTGGTACACTGATATGTTTTGTGCTAGGATCAGTAAAAAATTAAACAAAATATGTTGCATTATTTTTGTATCGACTCAGCCTCTAAAATCGGATTATCAAGATGTGAGCGTAAAAGTTTAAAATTAAAAAAAAGATTAGAAAAACAAATACGTTGGTATACAGACTTTAAAAAGAATTAAATAATTTAAAGAATTCTTCAAAATTTGGAATTTATTGGTCACCCCAATTGGTCACTACAATCCGCGCGGAATAGAGGCTGCGATCATAGGGGATATCTTCTCACCGCTTTGAATAGCCAGTCTATATCTGTTTCAGAGATTTCGAGAAAGCCTTTGATAAGGTGAGGCACAATACGTTGATTATTATTATTCAGCAGCGAGTAGGTATAGATGACAAAGACCTGGGTATAATTGAAAACTTGTACTGGCAACAACAAGCGAATATTAAGATCGCCCAAAACACCTAAGATACTGTAAAAATAGGTCGCGGGTGAAGTAGGGATGTATCCTGTCGCCCCTACTATTTAACCTGTATTCCGAACACATCTTTCAAGATGCGGATGATACGGTACTAATATTCAGCACCCGCGAAGAATTACAACACTTAGTTGATACTGCCGTGTTAGAATTTACGACATAAAGTGCTCCATAGTTTATTTATTCGTACAAATAATTATTTGTTGCTTCTCATAAAAATAATATTGCAAGAGATTGTTTTAATGTTATAAAATGTGAAACTATTTAAAGAGATAAGTAGGTTAAAGACTTTTGGGGCAAAATATAGCACGTAATAATAATAATAATAATAATATAAAACATTTTGGTTCTCAAAAAATTAGCCCAAATGAAAAATATCAGATTCAGTTTAGCGACTTTTGTTTTTAGTTTTGTATTGGTACAAACATAATAATTACACAACAGAATGAAGAAATCTATCTCTCTATGGTTATACTCAGAAAATCATGATAACTTAATGATGCAGCTTCTAAGGCTAAAGATTTCAATCGCGAACGGGGCAAGAGATCTGCAGCATGTACTTATACTTATGTGGATATTAGAAGCCAATATCTGTTGTGGGCACCATATAGAAAGTAGTGGTGCCCACAATTGTCAAGTTTATCTACCAAATTTGATCGCAAATATTTAATTCCTTCTTGGTGTTATTGTGGGTGAGTATAGCTACAGACCGGGTCCCCTAACAATATACCTAATTTCTGTCGGCGCTCCTAGGTCTTCATTATAGTCTTTAATTTAATATACACTAACATGGACTTCTATTAAAAGTATAAAGAAATAATAAGAAGTTTTTCATAAAATACAAATTATTAAATATGTATTATTGAAATGCAGAGTAGTTTTGACCGATCTAAAGAATGTTTACAAAATAAAAATGATGAAAAATTAAATAAAATGAGGTTTAGGTGAAGCCTATGACGTCAGATTTTTAATATTTTTAATAATAAAAAAAATTCCGGACAATCCATCAACGGTCTATGGAAAGGGGACTACTGACGATGTTAATCTGATGTTGAAGAATGGACGGCCGAACTGTGCGGTGCTATAGAGCGGTTACAACAGTTCTCAATTTCAACACCACACAGAAACAACCCCACCTAACAAAATCATCCGATTTAAAGGTAATAAACTTTGCTGATGATTATATTGAAGCAATGTAATGTAATTTTACTTGTAAGTTCAATATAAATTGATTGCCACTATTTTAATTACAACCCTCGTATAATACTAGGGTGTATATTTTCTGAGTGAAAAGTACTTTAGGGTTTACGATTTCTCACACCTTTAATACATGCTGTACGTAAAACAGTATTCCACATACACTCACACATACTACACATGTAAACAATAACAATTGGAAATATTTTTTAAAACATTTTATTATTAATAGTTTGATCGTAAATTAATTACTCACAATTAAATTATGTAACCGTATACAATACACTGCAGTGGGTAAATAAAAATCTTTACTGATTTTACACCAGCGAAACGATATTAGGTAATAATTGATGACCGTGAAAAACAATTATTTAATAAATTTATTATTTAAAGCCATACCGTCGTCTAGCGTCAGCAGCGCGCTCATAGGAAACTGGCATAGCCCACAGAAAATATATACACCATAGTCCTTTTATTGGTGTTCACCAGAATATTTTCACTGATAACTAAAGGGAGACAATAAAGTCTCCGCACGTCATGCATGTCTTGGCACAACACCAAAAGTGGCGAGCATTCGTCACACTGCCAATAATTAAAAATAAATCAGCCTTTAAAAGCATACACTCGTTATTAACACCCGCACTTTCAATTGATTTGTATCTATTAATTTCACTAGGGTTTCATTGAGGAACATTATAATCTTAGAAAGTTGAAATATAAATTGAAATTGTACGAAAACAGTTTTCAAATTCATTACGCTAATAAAATAATATTGGTAAAGTAGCTTTAGATCAAAATATAGTAAGAAATGCTTTTTTTGTAATAAAAAGTAAAAGTTAAAATATAATTTTTTCAAATTAGCAACTTGTGTGTTTAGCTTTATAATGCTAAAATCATATAGTACGGTACCAGACATTATAAATGATTATGACATACATTAGTATTTAGGGAACGCGCGTGCTTCTATTGTAGACATGTGTAACATTAAATGAATTTACTGCTGTCTCACGTGTACTGTAAAAATAAATTAAACATTTGCCAACAATTTAATTCTATTGCCCGCAAAAGGTGGTTATAGATCAAGCTAGCTTTGCAGACATTTATAGAAATCATAAATAAGCTTACCTTTTCTTATGTTTTTTGGTCTTTTGTTCTTCCTCGTTATCCTCAGGGATGCCCTGAATTTTTCCGGCGAAGAATTGCACCTTCTTTTCCGGCGAGTAGTCGTGCAAGCGGTATCCCGAGGGATCGGAAAGGATACCTTCGGATTCAGAACCGCTTTCGTCATCAACCAAAGTTACCGAGCTGACTGCACCGGTATCAGTATCGGTGATTTGTAGGATGGGTGATTGGTAGCTGTTAGGGGTAGCTGTTGCAAATGAGGATAATTGGTCTGTGGTGGATGGGGATGTTCCTAGATCGGGTGTGTCAGTTGGTGTTGCCGTGGTGTGGGTGGATGATGAGCGACGTTTTGCATATTTTGGTAACTTCAGCGGAGCGTGCATGTGCGGGTAGCTCTTCTTGCGATGTACTGAAAAAATACAATTATAAAGTATTGGCTAGGTATTGTTATTTTCTTAGCAGAAAAGCATGATTTGTGCCGGTAAGCAGGCGAAGCTTGCAATAAAATGTGTTTACATAATATTGATAAAATATATAAAGGTAATAGAGAAGAAGACACTTCAAATAAACAAAAGATATCAGACTACATCAGGCTTAATATGACAGGCTTCTCTCATAACCAAGGACCGGGGCTGTCCCGCAACTGGAGTTTGTTGAAGGAAAAAGTTTTATATCAAGTGTAAATAGATCTATTGTAAATATATTGTAAAATAAAATACATATATAATTTAAAGGATAAATAAAATGATTTTTACTTTGTTTCTTATTTCATACATTATTTTATTACACTTTACAAATGACCAGAGCTTAGTCGAAAGTTGTAACTAAAGTGTGATAAAAAGCAAGGTAAAAATCGTTTTATGTATCCTTTAAATCAAAAATCAAAAGTAAACGCCTTAACAATCCAATATAAATCATGTAATTTAAAGTTAACTAAATGTGTATTGAATATAATTAACTACTGCTGAAAGATATCTACTTTAGTGGATTCCGGATTACTGGGACAGCCGTCTATTCGGGAAAATCTTTAAAGTCACGATGAATTCAAAATTATATGAAATTGTGTCGCATATTTGGGACAATAAACCGTATTATTAGGACAATTATTATCATGATAAATGTGAGGACATAGGCGTGGCGAGGCGCAGCAGTGTGCACTATTTTATAATGACAAAGTGAAAAATAGGTTGTTAAATTAAGAAATGATCGTTGATATTCTTTAACAATAGTTATTTGACTCGTTTTTTTTCAATGTGTGTGCTATATTTATTATTGCATATTTATTTTCAGGATGTACTATGTACATTATGTATAATTTCTTACGTTCTAATGTTGTCATATGTACTATCAAATAAATTATTCTTCGTCAATATTATCAAGCCAGGCGATTTTTTTATAAAACTTATTGTTTGTAAATTATGATTGAATAGAAGAGTATATCCGGGCAAAATAGTTTTATATAGAAAAATACATCAATAACGCCACTATTGATTCGAAACTGGATTTTTGCGAAATAAATCCCTAACTAAATACGAATAGGTAAAATGTAAGGATTTTTGAAAGTAGCCAGTATTACGAGGGATACGATTGAATAAACATATATTTCAAAAAGTATTTGTATTATTTCTGTACACGCGAAGGTAACACCCTTTCAGTAATTTACCCGAAGATACGAGTGAATGTCAAAGTATTGACAATAATTATTCAATGAAATAAAGCTTATTTATTGAATACAAATTGCATTTCGTTGTAAATTAATGGCTATGTTTGTTTTATAAAGTGCTAACTTTATAAATATGATCGGTACATATTATAACTCCGCCTGAAGGTACGTACGACCGAGTAGTCCATATATCTCACTGCCGGTCCTAAGCCCGGATAAAGGAGGAAGTTTTCAGGCTAACCACCAGAGTAAAACTATACAAGTGCTCACAGACCCAAAATACACGCCTCGGAACCGGGCACACACGGAAGAGGATACAGTAAATAACGCATGAACAAAACTAAAAAGCAATATTGGTTGTGGAAGATGCACAATCCACAACCAGAGATATTATAAGTCACGAGTCACCCCAAAGGATTGCCATACGAGAAGAAGGACGAACATCCCAAATATAAAACTACCAGAATGCCAAAAGATTACATGAAATACAAAGAAATCATAAACAAAGCGAATAACAGGATACGGGATATAAAAGGAGAACACTGGGATAGCGCAAAGATCGTTTTCCATCTATTAAACGATCTTTATGGCACGCAAAACTGCATCCGGAAATGCTTAGGGTTGCAAAGCGGTAAGTAAACGAAAAAGTACAAGTCTTGCTGTTCTTGAACAGCTCGAAAAATGTCTGGAAAGCCTACTTCGTAGTCCTGTACTCAGGGAGCAACAAACAATAACAACCAGCAAGACAACAAAGGCTGAGACGACAAGAAACAATAGAGACGAATAAGAGTTAATAATGTGAAGTATTTACGTAAGTACTAAATATTATATGAATATATGTGTATGTATATTATATTGGTTGGTAATGCGGTAGTAAAAGTTACCAAGCTTTGAGTTTGTAAACAGTAGTCGTAATAAAAATGCTTTTCAACGTAAATGTGTGCTATGATTACCCAACTCCAACATATAGTTGGTTCAGCATTCAGTTTTTATTAATGAATAACAGTAAAGCAGGTGATATTAGAGATTAAACACCTTAACAAAGGTAAAGTACCAGTACCTGACGATATTCCCAACTATTTACTAAAATCCGGGGGAGAGGCTCTCGGGACCCAACTATCCATAATGAACAACATGATTGAAGATATTGAAGGATTCAATAATACCATAAGAGTGAAGAAGCAGTATCACCATACCAGTCTTCAAGAAAGGAAATACCTCTAATCGAGCTGACTACCGTGGAATATATCTGTTAAATACATCCATGAAACTATTTACCCGCATCCCAGGGTAACAGATTACTGGCGATATCGCAATAGGCGAAGAACAACGAACAAAGATATTAGCAAGCACTAATGAACGATCACTGCAATCTTCGTGGTTCGGCAGGTCATATAGAAAGCGATCGAATACAACAAACCGGCATATATGTGTTTTGTAGACATAACTAAAGTGTTCGACCTCCCGTGTGACAACGAATTAAATCGTAGACAATACACCCAATATATATCATAGAAACGATAAGACAACTAAATACTAACAATAGTTCAACCATAATAACAATCAACAACAACAAATAAAATTGACATTGCTACAGGAATAACACAAGGCGACCACCTCAGTCCACTACTATTCAATATAATAATGAACAGGATAATAGAGAAAGTACGTAACGTAAACTACGGCTACAGAATGGGAAACAAACTTGATGTCGCTGTAGTCGTCGACATGAAAAACGGTCTACATTCAGGCAATCAAACAAGATGCGGATATATACAACATGGACTTTTCTACCACTAAGATAAGATTTGCAAGTTTGTGACTAATAACCAAATGAAAGACTAAGTGTCTGAATTCACCTATTTGGGAACGAGGAAGCTATGGAGAGATGAGGAGAGACGTGCGAAACCAAGTAAACAAGGTAGCCGGTGTCCTAAGGACAATCATATGAAAAAACACCTCCGTATCAAGTAAACTTAGAATTTACAAAGCAAGTGTAAGACAAATGAGCTACGCAGCAGAAATGAGGGCGGATACTGTTGAGATTAAACGAATGGTGGGCGCAAATTAAACCAGACCACAGAAGAAGAACTGAAATCTGTGAAAAATTCAAAACCGAGGAAGTACCGCGATGGGCCCGGGCCCGAAAAAGAGAGCGTGTCAAGAATGGACGAAAACAGGATCGCAAAAATTGATAGAAACGAAAAACATGCCGCTAAGCACCCTGTAGGGCATCACCAAAACGATAGAAGGATAGCTGGTCCTCGGCCTCCCATGTGCAAAGAGTAGAGAGTAGAGGAGAGATGTAGATGGATAAAAAAGTCAACAGGGTTTCAGAAGAAGAAAATGTATAAAGGTACATATTCACCCTGCTTACAAAGTTAATAGTGGCCCATTTCCCACTGGATCAACCTGATTATCGAGTTAATGGAAAACCGAAATAAGGTGTAAACACATACCATATATAATTCTTCATTAGGTTACAAATAATCTATCTTCCAATTACGAACAAAAATATGTAGGGTCTTCTCAAGCTTTTACATAGTTTGAGACAGCAGCGTGGCAAGTATAGTTTGTCTTGTAGGATACTTATGTATGGAATTTACTTTGGTGAATTTATTTATATTTATAAATACTTGAATACATAGTTCAAAAATTAATAAACATTGCAGAAGTAGTTTCCGATATTTTTTTAAATCAGTACTGTTTCATGATGTACTGGGGGCAATATTTGCTATGCTACTAATAATTCTCTTTTAGGCAATAAATACTGTTTACCATGATGAAGAAGTGCCCCAGAAACATAGTGGAGTTATAGAATCTTAACAACTTGTGATTTGTTAGAACCGTTTTGATAACTCACTTGATAACATAGTCGGTTTAATATTTGGATAAGTTGTTTGCAGTGAGTATGCCAATATAAATTTTCGTCAAGAAAAATTTCTATAAACTTAACACTGTCGCTAGACTTTATTAAATTTGATTCCCTATAAAAATGTATATTTAGATTTTGTCTGCATTGTTATTTTGTGAAATCTAACATAAGAAGTTTTTTTTGTGGATTTACGAACAGCCTATTGTTAATAAGCCAGTCGACTAATTTATTAATGACGCCATTACAATTATATTCCAGATCAGTGTTTAACGAGTTGCTAATGATTGGGGACGTATCATCGGCATACATGAAAAGTGACTTTGGTATGCAATTTGCAAGATCGCTTTTATATATTATAGACAAAATAATGGGACTATGGATTAAAACTTGGCGTAGACCAAGATTTATTATTTGATCGTTTGATGTGTATGTAATTTGTCTATAATATGTTTTAAACCAATCATTAGCACCTCCATCACCTAATCTATCGAAACAAATACCTGAGACAGGAAACGAAAGCAAGAATTTATAAAGCAACGATAAGACGAATTATGACTTGCACATCGGAAACTCAAAAACTAAACAGGTAAGGAAGATGACAGACATGAAAATACTCTGCTAGATTTCAGGATAGACACTATTAGACAAAGAAATGAGAAGCAGATTTCAAAGAAGGGATAGGCTGCAGTAAGGAAAGTAAGGTGTAGTGACCAGATCAGATTTTTCTTGCAAAGATTAGATATATGTATAATGCCACTTCATACATAAAGTTCTAACAAAAAATATGTCATTGGTTTCTGAATATTAATTAGATGAAACTACCAAAGAAAAAATATAGTTGGATGAGATTGAATTACCATTTATTGCTATTTAAGATTTCTTTCACAATAATAATTAGAATTAATTAAAAAGAACAATCCGGTTTAAGTAATATCATCGCAAATTAATTAGTCCTATTACACATTTTTAATTAATGTGTAATAGTATAATAGTAATTAATTCACAATAATGTGTAAATAATCACCTTATCTGATTTTATACCAGCGAAGCGATATTAAGTAATAATTAGTGGCATGAAAAAGTGATTATTTCCCTCCTCTTTTTTGTCATTGCGTTGATCATCACTATCGCATTGGTAAGGTGGCTTAATTAGGTTTTTAAGTTAAATATATAAATTCTTTGATATATGTATTCTAATTTTTGTTTTAGTAGTAAATATTACAACTACAACGATATTTAAATTCCATCTAACATTTTTACAATTCCATTCAAGTTAATACGAATAGAAAGTATTGATCATTACGGATTTTTGAATGACGCATTTCTACTTTTACTGATATTTATTAAGCGCGTATAATTTATATAACGGTGCTTTAACGGCGGTATAAATAAATATGATACGTTTTAAATTTCCGTTTGTAGTTGCTGCACTTCACTAATTAAATACCCGGGGCAGTGCATAGCTATTAATTCTAACTGACTATGGTATATGTGAGCTTGTAGGCGTAAATTCGTGACCGCGATAAATTATTCATTCCCTGTCCAACGTTGCCCACCGATTCAATTTGCAAATATTATCCTAAATAACTTCATTATGGTGATCATCACGTTAGAAGATATTGGATATGCATACCATAGTTCGGACAGGTCGATTTGAGAGTGGTTGTTAGTGAATACAATTATTTAATATGATAAACTAATAGATGGGTATTATATTATATTATTATTATATTATCATATTTCATTTGAACTAACGTTAATTGCTCGTACGAATTTAAAAAACTTGTTAATATATATATATATATATATATATATATATATATATATATATATCCGTTCATTGTACTTATAAGTACCTACGTGCTAATTTATTTATGCAGTTGCACCAACAATTTAATTACTCACGGAATGTATATTTTTTTCAGGGATTCCAACTTTTAGACTTTTCACTTTATTATAATAAATTAAAAGCCCGTTTCATGGCTTTTAATTTATTATATCGAAAATAGAGGCAGTGTAAAAAAAGGAAGAAATACAGTTATTTAGAATGTTATGTCACGCTAATTACGAAACGCAATGTTATGGAAAATAAAAACAAAGCGTTACAATTTTCGAAACAAGAATTAACGGTTCTAATTTCGCTACAAATAATTGTGTAAATAATCCCATATTGCAATAAAAAATGAAAATATGTGTCCCACAATAAGCATCATAAATATAAATAGTGATGACAAATTTTCAATGGTAATTTAAATTTGGATAGTGAATCAGTAAGTAATCAATAGTTGTAAAATAGTCTATAAAACTCTGATATTAAAAATTAATGCACCATAATATTATAAATACTGTCACACTTTCACTTCTGGCATTACAGAAAGAAGTACACATTCAAAAACTACAAGTAATTAGTATAACAAAATAAATTTAGTATCTATAGTATTTCCACGTAAGCGTAACAGATAAATCGCAATTAAATATTGATACTATATTAGGCTATATGGTTAAAACAAAATGAAATTTCGAGGTCAATACTTGTTCTTCTTAGAAAATACACTACAGATTCACTACGAATTGGAGAAAACTTCTACCTTTATAGCTCTCAGCTCGAGGGCTTCTCCGCGGGTAAAGGGAGAAGCTCGGAGTGCTTACTTTAGCTTTAAAAAACTTGAAAACCTTTAAAAAAATATGAAAGGTGATTCGGGAAAATTCGCCCGCAATGAGGTTTGAGCTCTGGCTCTCTAATGCTCAGTACGAGACGAATCTCTAACCACTAGGCCACAGAGTTGGGTTACTAATTTGATTTTACATTTTTAATATTGTATACTTCGGCCTAATATTGGGAAAGTAATTGCCTGTTTTTTGGAAATAAGACCAAAACTCAAAAAATTAAAAATCTTTGTACAAGACCAAATTATGAACAAATTACAATTTAGAGTTATATTTCTATGTCCAGATATTAATGGATACTAAAGCAATTCAATATATTCTGTAAAACGTGCATGACTGCCTCCATCTACATCAAAAGCGTACACTAATATACCAATTATTTTTAGATATATTCTCATAACTGATATTTCAATTTACCTTTAGTTTAGAATCTAAATTTAAAGAAGTGTTTAGAAGTATAACGTATGTTCGATCTTAAATCGATAAGGTTCAGTTCCGTTATATGTTTGATGCATGGTTTCAAGAAGGTGTTATTTTCAAGTTATTTAGTAAGATTCTTTAAAAATAGGTTTATTGTTTGCGTTGATAATAGAATTATTTTAAGTACTAACGGGAGTTGTGTATTTTACTACTTATGAATCGTTTAACATTTTCCTCGACATTCTCTATATAAACAATTTTATTGGCCGATTTATAATAAATAAAATGAAACGTTATGTAAAGTATAAAATAGAATGCGTTTACTTCGATTCCTTTCAAATTATTTGTCTGCGATTCTTTAACCCCGTCCCCCGAATGTTTTTCCTAGATACGGCCCTGGCTGATACCATCATAGTAGAATTTCTTTAATTTCTTTTTCGTTATGTATTATTCAAATGTAACGAACTATTTGTGCACTAATTATAATTAAGAGTCGAATATGTTTTATTATAGATAGCTTATAAAATCGATGCTCCTCAATTATAAATTTATACATTGTCTCTTTTAGGCTGTTTAAGTTCTTTCTACGAATATTTAGTGCATTTAAAGCAACTGCCAGGTTCAACATAAATTTTCTTTACATTTATATTCATGTAGTGAGAAAAACGTCGAATTACTTTTATATTGGTATACAAAAAATTGAGTCCTTAGTTGGTTAAAATTCACGGTGTACAGTCGTCTAGTCGGGACGTGAGAATAATGATTGCAATAAATTAACATAAAAGTATTTAATAGGGAGAGCGGTTTAACAGCTCAACACGTTTGAATTTATGCAAGAAATTAATATAAAAAGGGCAATATGAATATATAACTGACAGAGTAAGAGAGAAGCTGCAGGGAGATGGCAAGGTCTGAGGAGGATCTGAGTTCAAGACTAAAACTGGGAAAGGTGGCGGGAGACGATGGGTTGAAGGCTAGGAACTGAAGAAAGAGGGAGATTAGCGGATATTGAGTGGTAGGAATGGTAGGTGAAACTGGTTGAGAGCTCGTACAGCTCCCGAGATAGTTAGCCAGAAGAGAGTGGAGAAGAGTGGACAAAGTGCATGGTAAGAGCGAGGTGTCGGTCTAAATAGAGAGGAAGAAAAGTGTGGATGGGGCTGTGATATACCGCATGTGTGCTGTGTATTAAGGGGAGTGACACGTGGCACCTAAGCAAATAATGTGAGAGGGTGAAAGCAGAGTGTGTTAGAGACTGCAGAAAGCTGAGTGAAAGGCTAGGAGAGAATGTGAAACATATGAAAATCTGCAAATGCTGACGTGGGGAAGGAAGATATCAAAGTCTGAGGGTGTTTTGCGTGGAGGAGGAGGAGGGTATACAATATAAATCGTATGGTGTATATTTTTTATTTGTATATATTACCTTATTTTATTGTATTTGCGAAGATATTGTAAAATGGGAGATTTTATTTGAAATTCTTTAGACTGATATGCCTAGCAGTCTTTTCGTTTTTTTAGTCAATTGCAAGGAATCATGTTTGTACTAATTATAATTACGAATATCGCAGTAATGACAAAAATGTACTATTTCATCCTAGTGTTACCTAGTTATAAATATATACATTCTCCCTTTTAGGATGTTTAGTGTTTTTTACGATTATTTAGTATGTTTTAAAGCAATTGCCGGTACATTTTCTTTAGAAATATTCATGTAGTGGGAAAAACGCGAATTATTTTCTATCGAAACAAAAAACAATTGTGTCATATGTGGATTAAAATTCCGAGCAGTTGTACAGTCAGGACGTGGGAATAAAATAATAAATAAATAATAAACAAATTAAAAAAAATTATTGACAAATTAACATAATATTATGTAATAAGGAGAGCAATTTGATATTAACAGCCTAACATTTTAGTTGTAGTAGTCTAGTCGGGACATGAGAATATTGACTGATAAATTAACACAATATTATTTAATAAGGAAATAAGGAGAGCAATTTGATGTTAACAGCCTAACATTTTAGTTGTTGATATGTGTAATTAGTTGATATATTTAATATTATTCTCCTAGATATTTCGTATTATAATAAAAAAACTAAATAGACAGTAAACCTGTCAAAAATTGACAAGTTTCAGTTTCGGCCGAAACCAAGATTCGGTTCAAAAATCCAGTTTCGCTGGGATACTACAATCTTTTATAAAGTTCGAAGAAAAATTATAAATAGAAACATTAATACTTATTCTGTGATATTATTATCTATATTATTAAAAAACGAACCAATTAATCCAGCATCCTATTAATATTGGAATAACAAACAATGATAGTGCTTCAAAATCAAATGTGAAAAATTAAGCATAATGGTTTGTCTCCGACTGTAATATAAAGACAGGTGATATGTATTCTGATAATGCACATATAGAATAAGCTACACACTGATGATAAGTTATTGCCATACCAATATTATTTAATACTCACAACCATCTGCAGTTTGAGTAACCCCTAGGAACGAAAGTTACACGATTAGATTTTGAAAATAGACATAATTATAAATTAAATATGTAGCTTGTGTATTTGTAAAACATATCATATATAATGATTTGTTTTGATTAAATTAACTTGATTGTAGTGCAATTTATTTCATCCACAATCAAAACGGTATTGTCAAGTCTTAAGGCTGCCCACAATTTATCGTCCGGTTATTCTCAAAATTATATTAGATTTATACCTAATTAATTTTGCATATCGATTTTCAGCATTTTCACATATTTATATTTAACTGTTTAAATTAATAAATATAACTTAACAAACAATTATGCTGATGGATTATAATTTTAACAATTTCATCCAGATCTAAGGGCAACCTTATTTATTGTCCGTCTTACATTGGGCAACGACAACACGCAATCGAAACTTGCAATAGATTTTCATTTAAAATTGCACCTGCAACTATTTCCGTTCTACATTAGAGTAACTTGCAAGAGCAACGAGAATAACAGCTAATATTAAACCTACAGAAGTAATCAAAGAGAATTTGATAATTTTGACTCAATGTCCAATAACTAAATATAAGGATTATATTACGATGTGTATATTAAGCTCCCTACAGACGATGTGGCGCACGTAAGCGAACGTAGGTGTATTCGTCGATTTGCCACATCGTTTGTATATATCTCGCATGCCAAATGTACGCAAATGGACGCGTTCGTGGACGTTGGCTGATGGGCGGTATATACTTCACACATCAAAGGATATACGAATGTTCGCCTAGGTGTTTGTTTACACCACATGGCATGTAGGGATCTTAACACTATAGTTAATAATAGTAATACTAGCTGACTACTTCCATAATATATTAAATTTCAATCATTGGTAGAATTGGAAGTTGCACGCAATGGTTGCCCGAAATTAGAGATGTTTTATTCGACGCAACTAGTTGCTACAATGCTTTGTTCGGACAATTAGTGTTTACAATGAGCAATTTCATGCTACAATTAGTTGCTTGCAACGATTGCACGTGCAACCTTGCTCAATGTAAAATATACATATGTATATTTTACATTGATTGCATTTATGTGAAGAATCACATAGGCGTGTACGGTAAAGACGGTGTAGTCATGCTGTCAACAAGTCACATTGTTTAATTAGGATAAAGAATACAGTTAGTAGCAATTTCAAGAGACTAATTCATTCAACTCTTTAACAAATATGGCCTTGAATTTGCATGCAAATTCTATCTGCACTAACTTATATTGGGTGCAAATAATATACGAATAATATTTCAAATTCTGTGTGTATTTCATATCATACAGAAATACCGGTAATTTTGGATTTTAAAAATCGAAATTAACAAATTCAGAATTTAGGATTAGGAGAATTAGTCTATACTTTTCTTACATCGCCGATTATGATGTTATATTGATCTTTTAGTAAAAAGTAGGCAATTGTTCATCAAATATACGTAAGCTCATATACACAATCGGTTGTTGGGTTCTGAAACTTGTTTAATATAATAAACATTGTAGTTATAGGCCGAATGAGATAAAATGCCTAATATCAGCAAGAAAAAAATCCATCATAGCCACCTCGACACTTAAAGACAGATGAACACAGTGGGCAACTTCAAATACTTAGGAATATATTTTAATACATCAAATAACATCACTATGCGTGCAAGAAAGGATCCGAGCAACAAATCGCTACTATGTTCACATGAAACTATTCAAATCAAAAAGTGTCCCAAGAACGCCAAACAAAGAATATTCATCGGGTCTTTGTGCGATTCTATTATGTAACATATTTCTGATTCATATGCTACCACTTGTCTTACTAAGACACTAGAGAGACCAGTGAAATCATATGGATCAGAAATATGGAGCATGATAGACAAAAACTTTCTCCGTGTATTCGAAAGACAAATACTAAGAAAAATCGTCGGTCCGATAGTGAGGTCAGGGAGTGAGGTAGTCGGAATAAGGAGATGAAATGCTCGTTTCAAGACAATCGATGGCTAAGTTCTGTCGCGGACCCAGTTTTACAGGGTATAATGCTTAACCCTGCCCAGGGCACGGGAAAGGCTACAACGTTAGCAAATGCGGGGAAGAGGGACGTCTGTACGGCAGAGCTGACGGAAGTGGCATCCTAAGTTGCTAGGGGAATACAAGCTTGTTGATGGGTAGCAGCATGAACAGTACCCTGCAACAACGCCGGAAGAAATGACTTTCTGTGTAGCGCTACAATGGATAATGGGGGGCATCAGTCTCAAAGGCCCTCATTCTGCGATGGAGAAGGGCAAAGGAATGTTCCACTTCATTAACTTTCCTATCATCCAACCAAAACTTGAATACAACTAAGAATTAAACGGCCCTCAGTTCGGGGCACCCCTTAATTGGGGAGAGAATGCGAAGAATTTCGAGGAACCATTTGCAAATGTATAAAAACATAATGATTGCAAGCTGGAATGTTCGCAGACTTTTCAGTCGATGTATTTCCGCGTCGACGTTGGCAAGCTTACCAGTTAAAGCTTGCCAATGTCGACGCGGAAATACATCGACTGAACATCAAGGTTGTGGATATATGCAAGATTCGATGGCCTGGAATAGGAACTCTAAAAACTCAGCACGTTCTCCACTACTCAGGAGGCGATGACCAAAAACACCAGTACGGGGTAGCAATTCACATCTCTGCCAAAATGGAGAAATTCGTCATCGAGTGAATCCCCTGCAGGGATAGAGTTACAATTCTAAATCTATCCACTACTCACCGAGCTATGAACGTGATAAAAAAATATGCACCTACGGGTGAAAAAACAGAGGAAGAATTAAAGGAGTTCTAGTCCATACTCGAAGAAGACAAACCTGACAAAGAAGGGCGAAATAACAATACATTGACGTCAAAAGCCTGAACATGCCTAATATATCGAATAAAATAGCCGATAAACTGGTCAGTGGTGGTCAGATTAAGTCAAATTGTCAACTACAGTTCAACTAAAGTAGATACCCGGTGGAAACTAATAAAGAAACCACTTACACTCAGGAAAGTGATATTGGGGTTTACGCATCGAAAAAAAGTAACCGTGGTTAACAAACAACATCATGCACCTTATGATTGAAAGATGCAAACATAAAGCACAAAACATCAGGTATAAACAACTAAACGTTTTGGCTAACGGAAAGGCGCAGCGAAATAGAGGAACTCCGAAGCAAGTACGATTTAGTTAAGCTTCACAGCAGAGCAAAGCCCTCACACAATGGCAGCGCAAGCGTCACCTAGGCGCACTGAAAAATAATAACAATAATATCCTCGTAGGTGTAGAAGAAACACTAAAACACTGGAGTGTATATGTTGAGAACCTCTTCAACGACATAAGGCCCGGCCATCCTCCTGAGAACAACGAGATCATCGCCAAGAACAAGGTTCGACATGCTATACAACTCAAGAAGAAAAGAAGAGTGGTAGGACCGGACAACGTCCATGTGGATTCTATATCCGCATGCTGCGTTGCTACATTTTTCCCGTTCTATTGCATGGCGCCGAAGGATCGACAATTGCCCATTATTAGATTAACGAATTGACGCGTTCGAAATGTATTTGTATAGAAGGATACTATGAATATGTTGGACAGAAAGAAAAATTTAATGAAGAAGTACGAGGGCGGATGAACTAAAGCAAAGAACTAACGACAACAATCAAAGGAGGAAGCTATACATCGGGCATATAATGAGGGGATCGCCAATCTCCGACAGGAGACAGCGTTATAAGAAGAAGATGAGCCAAACAGCGATAGGTCCGAAGAACGAGGACCAGGATAATAGAGTGATTTGGGCATGGTGACATTAACTGTCTTATTATGGCTGCTGTCACTAAAAATAAATGAGACCAGCCACCACATGCTGGCACAGCAAGTAAGGTATGTCTTTCAACAGCAAATTTTAAATTTCAAACTACGTCCCGTCAACCTCTCGTTCACCTGCGACCATTATGAGCCCAAAAAGAGCCCAGAGATATCATTCAAGATATATATATATATATATATATATATATATATATATATATATATATATATATATATATATATCAACTAATTGTGCCAACATCTGATGCATCTCAGTGGCCATTATGAGCATATTATGCTTTCTGGTTTACAAGCTAACATTCATAAACTTTGTATCTTCTACATGAACTTATTGATCGTATCATATCTTCCAATGTAACATAATTGCATAACTACGGCAAATTCAAAACCTATTGTTGGATGATAACAAACTGTATCCTTTATCCTAAATTACTTTCTACTGTATATATTTTTATTTTGGAAACTTACAAGAATATTCATTCTCTCCATAATTCCTGGGTTCTCCAGATGCTGTAGCATCATGCAATCTATCCAAGTCGAATTTGTCATGATTGCCAGCATCCATGGCAAACACCTTGTCGCATTCCTCGTCCAGGTAGACGTCTGCATCGTTAGAATTTCGTCTCCCTTCATTCTGCAAATATAAAAGAAACATTATGCAGATAAAAACGGAATGCGGTGCTGTTGTATAACAGCGCTTTTATCCACTTTTCAATTTAAAATTGATGGCGCTCCCTCGAGCATGGCAAATCGATATCCCATTCGCACATTATTGTACGAACGTAAATTTCAGAGGAAATTAAGTTTGAAATTATATTTAATTTATGATGGGATAGTTTAGAAACTAGAAACAGTGATTCATTTTAATTTCTTTCTATAGATACCGTGCGTATGTAGATGAGTGACAGGTGTCTCAATATAGGGCGCTTTCGTTTTGATATTAATAATAGATTAATTATTCTACAGATAGTGCATACAATTACGGATCAACAGAAAATATTTAAAACAACAATATATATCTAAGGTAATAACAATTAACAGTACGTATATATAATGTATGACTAAAGGCGTTACAACATTTGTAGGAAGTTCAAAGCGTTCCATGAAATATCCTTATAAAAGCGATGACAATATTTCGAAGCCGTCCGACCTGTCATTTTTCTGCGCTGTCGTTACAAAAGTGGGGGCGCGGGTTTGTATTCCCATGAATAGTATTTTGTATTTACACTAGTCTTCAAAGTAAGGATAATTATATAGGGCTTCAAGCATAATAACTCGAGTTGTAATGCATCTAAACCGACTGAGTGTTTACCATATGTTAAAAATTAAAAATATAACACTACGTCAAGCTTATTCATATTCTCTATGCACCGGTCCATGTTCTCTGTTAATGCCCCGCACTCACCTCCAAAAGGCTAGCTACGGTTATCACCATAGATAAGTTAGCACACCCAATCTAGACCAGCGCACGCTAAGCATCAT
Organism: Lordithon lunulatus; assembly: GCA_963942505.1. Classification (NCBI taxonomy): domain Eukaryota; kingdom Metazoa; phylum Arthropoda; class Insecta; order Coleoptera; family Staphylinidae; genus Lordithon; species Lordithon lunulatus. The sequence continues at coordinate 48,425,607 of OZ012666.1, forward strand.
CCCCAAAAGCCATTCTTCAGTTTATCACAACCGTGGGATGAATGGAGGAATGACAATGACAATGAAATATCAACTGGGGAATGCACAAAGGTCCCCCACACAAGTGGATTAAGTGCACTCTGCAAATGAGCCTCCAGCAATCCTGTGTTATTTCAAATCTATAACTACAATTAATGTTTTGACCAATTTTTAAAAATTTAAAAATTGCAAATTGTTATAATTTTTAGTATATTAGGGTGCTTAAAGTCTAATAACTGTAGCTCATCTAAACTGACCGTTCATCATATGTTTATAAAATAACCAACAAATTTTAAAATGCAATCCTTTTTAACGAATATTTAAAATAAGAAGATAAGTTGTCAAATAATTTACACGAATCCGTAACATTTGCGTACAGTACTGCGTACACCCTATTACAAAATAGTTTAATATTTTTTATTTTATTTATAAAAGTAAATTAGCCTTGCTGGGAGGCTAAATTACTTATTAACATGTTAAAATTAGGATGAAGCATACCAATTTTCAAAGGGTCTGAGTTACATTTGGTCTATGTATAATTATAATGCAGGAATATTGAGAAATAAAACCGAATTAATTTTCCAAAGTTGAAAGTGATATTACTTCTATTTTTCTCTTAGCTTTAAATACATAACATTTGAAAATTTTAACAAATACTTATTTAAATAATTCAATAAAAAACGCCCATGATCATATAATATTATGCTCAGTTGGTTTAATATGACGAATACATATGTGTTGTTGTGAATGAAATTAATTTATTACTATTATTAATAATAAGAAATACATACGTACAAATATTCCTGTAACAGTTTAAAAAGTCCCAAGAGCACACAAATCGAAACAAGCAACAGAAACATTCAAATGGCTAATGTTTCGCGATGAGCGTGGTGATTCTAATCTTATTAGTAATAATCTGCTTACGTGTTAAAACTTTACGTATCGCATTGTGACATAATGCAGTCCTGTGCAAAACTATATCCAACTTTTAATCGATCGATTCCAATTGGTTTACAATAAGGGCACATCTAATCAAAGATATTATCTGATTTACAGTTTTGTATTCTGCAAGTGATAACAGCAAAGCTCAAATATATATTATATATATATATATATATATATATATATATATATATATATATATATATATATATATTTTGTACAAATGGTAGTCCACATATAGGAATTTACCTTAACGCGGAACTAGTTTTATATACGATAATAATCCCAAATGCATAAGATAATAAATAGTATGTTACAGGGTAGGATATGTAAGGGAGGTTGTGGGCTCTAATTATTTTTCAAATGGTTGCATTAGGCAATACTCTTCATACAATAATTATAATACCAATAGCGGTTTGTGGTGGTCGAATAATCACTATTCAGCGCAATCTGCACCTTTGGCAAGATCCCTTCAAACTGGTTGAAATCCGTCTTCACTTTCACTTTTCTAAAGAAATATAATGTGGCCTCATAATTACCTCTACGGAAGGTCGGCCGTTCTACCTCGTATGACCGGGACAAAGTTGTACGTGGCTACCCACTCAGCCAGCAGTGTTCTTCTCTGGTGGTGGGAGAGGCCCACTCTGGTGACTTGTTGAAATTTCCAGCCACCACACAGAGCCTTCATGTTCTGTCGACGGCTATGCATAGGCCAATCTCGCCCAGCGTCCCAACCCCACATTAGCAGAAGCGTACACGGATTATAGGCAACATCCTGCTATGCTACCGGAGGCATATCTGTTGTCCAGCGTAGCATCGACCTATACCATATTTCCGCTAGCCCGTCCTGGCGGCTGGTCTATAGCGTACCCTCTGTGAGATTTTTTGTTTAATTCAATAGCGATCACAAGGTATGGATCTACGACAGTGGTGGCGAACTGCAGGTCGTATGCTGCACGGCATTTATTCAGGTTGACTTGTATAACTTTAGTGGCCATTTTGGGATTACATTCCCCGTACTGATGCGGCCCTCCCCAGTGATTTTGGTCGCCAGTTCGCTACTCGTAATCACCGTGGCAGCGTGAGTACTCCCATGTGCACGTCTGCAAGCTACTATGAACTGCATCCCTTCTACATTAATGGACCTACTCAAAGCAGATATGATCTCCTTCTTGGTGAGCGGTTTTTATGTAGCACCATATGCCTCTAGTACGAGGCTTCACCGCCACGAAGATGGTCTTGAGTTTCGGACTGGTGCGGTCGATAGACAATTGAAGTGCCTCTTCGCCCGTCTGGCTGAACCGATGTAGCACGACACCTCCGCAATGTTCACGGTGTATATGGCTTCTCCCGGCGTTAGTTCCCGGTCTACGAGTTCTGTTAGCACTGACCTCGAACTCTTATTGTTGTTTCTAGTAATGCCTTTATAGTCATCATCGATGAGTCTGACCATGTTTTTGTGTTCTTAAAGATCAGTTCCAACTAGGTATCCTCTGCCAGTAGTGTGAACTGATCCTAGGATCTGGCTTGCTGAAGTCGGCTTCACGCAGTTTGTTTAAGATTGTCCCTACGTTATCCAAGGGGCTCTTGTAGTAATCCACTTGGTGAGTCTAGCTTTTCCTTGGTCTCCTTCTTGGGGTTTTCCCTGACCAGCTGGGCTAATTTGTACGTCGCTCCTGTCACATTAGCCTTAGGTCTAGGATGTGCTTATGTTCTTGAGCGGTAGCTGTTATCAATGAAGCTATGTCGTCTGGGCCATGCATGGTTTTTGGTGGGCTTTCCACCCTACGTCGTTTATCCTCCCTCTGCGATGAGCTCTCCCGATTTATACCGGCCTCATCTCACCCCATGGTTCCGTGTTCCGGCGGGGATAGCGCGATTGAGTCCTGCCGCTTTAAGGCGTCAGAATTCTCACTCCTGCTTCCTTCTCCTGTGATGTTCACTAGCCCAGTAATAGGTAGAAGTCCACCGGCCTGATTTGGCACCATGTAGGCTAAGGTGTCACTGGATAACGGTCCCGGAATCACTGCGCGGACATCCTCTGTGACCGGACCTAGGATATCCAACCCCTGCTACGTAAAATTCGTCGGTTTGGTTGTTCGCTCTATAGTTATGTCAGTTATGTATGGCAATATTTAAATCAGGAAGTCACAATATATTCTCTTCCAATTATATTAAAGTACTAGATAGCATTATTGCACAACAGTTCAAATAGCTTCTTAAAAGCAGCATGGGTTTAATTCCGGAGGAACTACAATTAGGAATTTTTTGGTAAATGAGTGTCCAAAACATTTGACAAAGTCTCCCATCTAATTCTGCTGAGTAAACTTAATTGTCTTCGTTGCATTGATACAATTTAAAATTTACTGCCCTTACACATTAGAAGAACTTGTTTTGATTTTATAATTTTATATAATATCATTAATAATCATATTGATTCCTTAGTGGCATTAACTTCTGGGTACAAGAACGCACGTGTAGCCGTAGTATTTTTAGGGAGCCCTTTCATTAGATGAATTTGAATATAATAATATATCATCGAGAATAATGCGGATAACAACTATTACTTTAAGTAACTCAAATATCTCATTATTCTCTGACGATTTAACACGCGTTAAAAAGAGTAGAATGTGAAACGAGTTTTTATTTGTGCTAGATTTAATTATGTTTTAGTCATACAATGTATCAATCTATATATGTTGTATTATTGTTGTATTTGTTCAAGGGTCTGGCCCGTATAATTCATTATTTTTTAAGATTTATTATTATATAATCCCTTATATAATCCCCGAGAAACGTCGAGTAAATACGGTTTGTTATATATCAATATATGAATGGAATCATGTGGAATTCCATTATATTAGATTGTTGATAGCGTATAAGAGTCAAAAATATAAGTTAAATGCTTCGGTTACAATATCTCTATTTAATGTGTCTATTACAATCGCATTGAATAACTGAAACAGTTTATATGCTTGGTAATGTTGAATAATTTACAGTTTATATTGATTTATAACGAGAAGATAAAGAACATACTGAAGGTACGTGTGCAAGTGCACGTTGCCCACGAGGTTTTTATGCAAAATTCAACCAACATCCTGTAAACAAAGCTACGTCCCGGTGAAACAAAAAATTCAATTTCGTAATGGCACCGTAGTTTCATTGTAGCGTTTTACTGAGAAGTCAATAAAAAGGCGCCATGCAAACACGGTACGCGATGAAATGCTCTCATATCTTGAGTATGATCGTTTGAAGATATTCATTTATAAGAATATCTTTTGCAGACATTGTACCGTGTACGTACCGAGTTATTTAGTAATAAAAAGCTCCGTGCTACAATACAAATAACATAAATATTGAATTGAAGTGTATGAAGAAATATACATTTACTGTAATATGTAATGTTTTTATTGAAGAAGTCTAATGAACAGTTAATTACATGAGAAGCTGTGATTCATTGAAATAAACTGTACGTATGTATTCAATTTGTGGCACCTCTATTTATAGAAAATTAAATAACAATTACTAATTTTATTTTATTATTAATAGGATACTTGTGTTTTACTTTTCATCATTAATTTCCGTCCGTTTGTTTCATATGATAATATAATATTTGTATCTCTTACCGTAAGGATGTTTCTCATAAAAAACCTTTCGCAATAAATTTTGGCAATTTCCTAATATTGCCTGCTTGGGAAAACAATAATATTTGAAAATCATATATCAACTATTACTTTTTTTAATCAATTTTATCATCGAATTTACATGTATTTCACTTGATTGCATTCACTCACGTCATTTGTTTCATATAATAATATGTTTATATATATATATATATATCTTATCAGATTAACCTATTTTGGGGCCCTATTATTATTTTCCTACTTTCCATTTATTTTCCTACCTTTGCCCCCTACAAGAGATAGATCACACGAAAAAAAACCTATCTTTATAGCAATCGGGGTTTTCCGCTGGCAAAGGTAGAAGCTCAAAGAACTGTAATCACCCAGTATTTACCTTAACTTCACAGAAACACGAAACATATTTGGCCAAGTATAGTGAGAAGTTTATATTAGTTTTCATTTTTGTATGTGAGTGGAAGGTATGAGCGGTCCCCTAAAAAACGGGCCCAATACATTTGTCTCATTTGTCTATGCTAAGACCCGGCCGTCTCTTACCATAAGAATGTTTCTCATATAAAATTGCCTGAAGTTCCTCCACTGATGTTACCGATTGCTTCATATTGCCAGTTCGGGAAAACAATTATATTTGAAACTTACAACTACTATAAAACGAATGACGATATAGTCACATTTTAGTGGAATCACCTAAATTATGGATTAATTAGTTTTGAATGCTGCTTTAATTGATTATTAGTAAATGCAACGGTAGTGTAATGACCAAAGAGCATTGCAGTACATCAAGCGTCAGACACCCTTCGTACAAATGGCGATTGGAGTGTGATACAGAGGAAGCGGCGAAGACGCAATTACATAGTAGGAACTGAAAGTAGCACCAATCTCTCTATCAAAGTCAACGGAAATAAAATATAGCTGTACATAGGAAACGTAGAAAAGTCGTGTAACAAAAAATAAATGCATGCTCATATACGGCAACTAATGAAACATGATAAATTTGAGTTACATGTTATAAGTTAGGTGTTTTTATAAATTAATACCTTGGGATAACTAATCCTGAGTATTGCCCAGAGGGAATAAAATTAAGTAAGTTCTACTTCAGAGAACAAAAAACAGATAATACAAATACCGACAAACACAACATCAAGAAAAACGCAAAAACAATATACACAGTATGTACCAGAACTAGATTAATACACATAGTTTGTCTAAGCGAACATTGACTCAGTAATACCGTTGATTGAAATATTTCAATCAATGGTAATACACAAATCAATAGCGTGTTAATTACTGGCTACACCACAGAGCATTATAAGGCATAGGCACACTGTCTTACTTTATAGCTTTATTTAATTCATAAAATTTAAAGTAAGGGGGCCCAGTGATGAGGCCCCAAAAAGATAGTTATGGTCTATGGATGGAGATGTACGAAGAGTAAAGTATAACCGGAAAATATTTCAGCAAACATTTCTATTTTCATTCCCATTTATATATTAATTTCCCGAAATTCGAAAAGTCAAACAATATCACTAAACGCTCATGGAATATTGTTAAACCGAGGCAAAGTCCAATAAACTCAATCACGATTCATAATAACGAAGAATAAGAAACAACGAGCAACAACAAACAAATAAATAATTTATTTAATGCTAATTTTATAAATCATATCATATAATTGCAAATGAACAAATTAACGAAAACTTTACATATGAGTATTATAATAATGACTCACCACTAGAACTTATATCGCATACAACGGATCGTGAAATAAAAGCAATTAAAAAAGCCGTTGTGCAAAAACATAATCCGCCCATGACGAGGTTGTTGCCTTAAAAATAAAACAATATGCCAAAAAAATAGCAGGCATATGGGTATGCGGCGTAAGGCAAAAAATAAGAAACTCCTTTTATGAATCGATATTTCTCTTTTAATTCAAAGTTTCATCAGGATTATACTACAAATCAACCAACATTTATAAAACTACAAAGTTATTAAAGTAATACTTAGAACTTGGTATATGTATATTGGTGGGGTAAAATCAGAGCCTTTTCCCAACGGCATTGCGTCCATTCTTGTGCCATTACTATTCTTGGTATTTATCAACGACCTGGGTGTGAGTCTTGAAACCACTTGTTTCGGACGTATTCCTTTAACTGTCAAGTCGCAATTCACGTTTTGAGTTTATTTAATGACGGAATTTTCGTGTTTTTTTAAGGCCGAAATTCCATAATTTTACGAGCCTCACATCGTGAATTGTCAGAACTAGTGGTGGAATCCATGTTAACATGGAGCATAGAAAATAGCTTGGTCGTAAATACAATCAAAACTAACATGGTTAAGTTCATAACTAAAATCAAGCACGTAAACAATCAATACAACAAGTTCTACAGGAAGCAAAACAAGTGCGGCTGTTACTTAATAAAAAACTTGAAATCCACATGCAATTTAGAGGGACAGTGGTGGAGGTGTTACAGCTAGCGTTCACTGAATGTGATACAATACATGGTAGCAGCATATTCTAGAGAGCTAAGCAAACCATTATTCCAAGGACTGTTTTAATGGTGCCTTCCTTATATAGTTATGAAATATCAATATATTTGAAAAAAAACAAGCAGACTTTTCAGAAAAACGACTATCATGTTATAACACCAGATCTTGCCAGAAACTACACTTACCTTATACGAGACTTAAGGTAGTACAAGATCCGAAAGCAATGGTGACATTTTATAATGCGTTACCAGTTACTTTATAAAAATGAGGTGAAGTTATTTAAAGTTACCACTCAGTGAGGACCATTTAGAAGCATATTAATTAAATTGCGTCTTAAACATATTGTGTCCCTAAAGTATGAAATAAATTCGATAAAACCTTTATTTATAACTTTTATAAAAATTGCTCAAATGTATGTAATCAACAATAAATATATTTTTATTTTTATTTTTACAGATCATACATTTATTGCATTGGACCAGTGATTCTCAAAATGGGTGCCGCGGCACCTTAGGGTGCCACAAGTACGACACATGGGCGTCGATAAATTTTGATAAATGTTTTAATTTACATGGTATGGTGACCTACATGTATGGTTATGATTAGGTCTTATCAAATGAAGCTATGGTTCCCAGTAAATAATTGTAATGTTTTTTCACAAAACGTGTCTACAAAAATCACTTTATAATTTCAATATTAACTGTAAAAAAGTAAAAATAAAATGATAATAATAATAGACCGTGAATTTTGTTTAATAATTTCAGTGTGCCGCCAGACAAAAACGTTTGAGAACTGCATTGGACCGTTCAATTATTCAATTATTGAAATTATTCAATTTTACATGGTATAGCTATAATGTTATATTTTCCAGGAATACATTACACTATAGGAGCAACATTATTCGGTTCTGTAATTGCATACAAAGTGAAATTAATCATGTGTGAAATTAGATTAGCCACGTAAACTAGGAGCGTTCACCCGTTGACGCCACCGGGTCTAACTAAATATCAAAACATTTGGCTCAATTTTATTTATAAACGGTACGGTGAATGCGCTACAAGTTAATCAACTCTTATTAAATGTTAATTACAATATGAACACTAACAGTTCTACTTTCATTTCTTTCAACATATCCTTTATTTTTAATCAATATCATTACTTAATCCCAAATGTTTGTATGTAAAAGTTTTGTAATTTATAAATACGCTTTCGGGTGAAAATTAATTTACGCTGCGATAATTGAATTACTACATCAAGTTGGGAGCAAACTTGCAAATAAAAAGAAACGAATATAATTAATATTGCCTTCTTTTTTTCTAAATTAATAAAGAATTAACCCTGTAATCTCGAATAAAGAAGATCTTCTATTGAGATAATTGTAATGAAAACATAGCTTTATCAAGCTTTCTAAAAAAAAAATACTGCATATAATTTTGTTATTTTTAATATTATAACATTATATTGTAATAATGATTACCTGTATGTTCAAAAATAAATTTGTTGAGGAGACAAATACTTATTAACGACGTTGTATATCTAAATTAAATTTTCGTCGACATCTCTACACCTCTATGAATATTTATCCATTATCGTATTTTAGATAATGGATAATATATATTGGTGTATAGATGGCGAACCGAAAAACTGTGATATTGAATTTTATGATTACTATAATATTTGAATTGGTGTATTAAAAGAAGTTATATTATGTTATGTTTCATATAACCCTATAAATACGTGTGTTATTGATAAGATAGTACGTACCATGGCGAATTTCTTGTCAATGCATTAATTATTATATCATGGAAAAAAAGTTATAATTGGAATATATGCACATTTGAACCGATTATGCTAAGGCGGCGCAAACGCAACAATGAAGTACATTAAAATATCTATAAATGGCAATTAAAAATATTTTTAAAATAAGTAATACGAGGATTGCCTCTTATATATCGGAATTGGGCAACCCTAGTACGGAAACTGTCGTTTCTATCGTAATGTTTGAGTTTTTTCCAGTATACGAACATTTTAAAATATGAGCTATTTGTGCTGTTTACAGTAACTTGAAAATTTCATCTCAGCCAAACAATGAAAATAAATCCTGAACATATGTGCGATATGTTTTACAACTTTGAAGAAACCATCAAGGACGAGTGTTTATCTATGGTTTTCCGAATTGAATCGTGGCTGTATTTTTTTAATTTCGCAAAATCGGTTGTGGTTACGACAAACATTGATGCTGTGCGTGAAGTGATACTACAAGATCGTCATGCGACCCAAAATATAAAAGCCAACTCTTGAATACGTTTATTGGAGTCAAAATTAATTGTACATATGTCAACACAGTAATAAATCTGATGTGGGCAGTGCACTTTACTTTATCATAAGTATTACATTAATTAAAAGAAATCGTTTTTATAAGAACTTAAATTAGAAAAAATATTTTTTTAGAGTTATATTATTTTTATAATTTTCACGTGATTGTTATGAAAAGTTAGTATATACACTCCTAATTATTAATTCTAAATTATTTATATAATATAACTATTATTTATATTTGCACCCTCAGTGCATTAAATGTATATTTTAGAGATATACATACAGGTAAAGTGTCTTTCTTTTGTCAGAGGTACATTATATATCATAACAATAAAATAAATAATTAATTCGAATATTGCGCAATTTAAAAAAATCTAATCAAGAATACTTTGTAATAGATAATAGCCACAAATAAAATTTGGCTGTAAAATATGGAATATTTTATCCAAAAACGTGGAATTTTATCATAGACGGACGACGGATATTTTAGAGATTACTAAAATGATCACGTGACATTCTAAGGTGTATTTCCCGCAACAAAAATTGCGCAAATACAATAAATTATCCATACCTCGTATGATAAAGTAAAGATCTGGTAGCTCCTTTTTTCTATTTATCAATAGTGTGTATTATATTCGTAGAAAACAATGATTTACCGGAAATACGTGTTCCTGGAAAATTTACACATTTGACGAACACCTGAAAATGTCCTTAAATGATTAGAGAAAAGGATAAATAAAACGATTTTTTACATTGTTTTTTATCACCTAGTTTCGGCTAAGCTCTAGCCATTTTCGAGCTCCTCCGATGACTCGAAAATGGCTAGAGCTTTGCCGAAACTAGTTCCAAAGTGTAAGTAACTGAAGTGTGATAAAAAACAAAGTAAAAAATCGTTTTATTTATCCTTTAAAATGAATTATCACAAAGTAGACGCCTTAACAATCCAATATTTGATTAGAGAAAATATTAAATACATCTTCATTAGATTAGGGTATAGAATATTATTTAACACTTTACATTCTAGTTCGGACCAATTCCAAACGGACCGTCAGTTATTACTAAATATATAAAGTACATATTTAACCACGGGTAACACTTAGCACATAAAATTAGAATACACTTGATTCGCAAATAGTGTTTTACATTTGGTAAATATTTCTGCTTCTTTATGGTGGTGATATTCAGTATACTTACAAATTAACTGAAATGAGAATATATAAGGGAATAAACAAACCCACATACGTATTAATTAAGACACTGTGGTTTGCAATGTAAAAAATGGTTCATTGTTTTAATCATATTTTACTATTAAAGGGACATTAATTTATGTATGTTCGAAATTTGTATGCTGAAAATGTAAAATCTGAATCCATTGAAATTTGGTTTTGAGATTTCAGGTTAGTTGAAAGCAAAATTGTTCATATTACATCCTAATGCTTATGATTTAAATTAAGATTCATGCGGAAGCTTTATGCGTTCTTCTCGTCAAATATATACCAGTTAATAGCTGGATTGATGTACTGAGACCATAGTGTACATTATATCATAACTATACGACAAGACCTACGATAATTAAAAAAATATATTTCTAACCTTTAGACTGTACATCCATTTCAACAATTTCCCCCTAGCTTTGTGCAGAACGGACCTATGGACCAACGAGGACTTTCTCTCGGTAGGCATAACCAGCGACATTTGCACAATTTATATCTTAATCAAATTCACAATCACAAACCACCAAACCTTTATATATTTTATTATCGTAAATATATTAATGAGTTCTCTGTATTAAAAATACGTTTATCCCATAAATCGGCTTCTTTTATAAAAAATATTTCAGCTATCTTTCAGGTAGACATCAGCAGGTACAAATGTTTCTTTCAGCACACAATGGAATTATTAACGCATTTTATGGGCCAATCGGCCTTGTTAAATCGATGATTAATCGTGCGCGTGCATAGCAAATTGTTTTCGAGCTTAGAATACTCAAATCTATTAATCCTCACGGATACCCTTAATACGCGCATGCATTAAGAGCACCGTTTACATTTTTTTGCGCTTCATTTTAATGTAGATTTTAGCTGGGTCCTTTTATTTTGTTAATATTGTTTCAAATAAGATCTTATGTAAAGGCGTTTATTACGAAATCACCCCCGTAGTAAGTAATAAATTATTAAAATTTCTTTGCGAACGTAGAAGCTGCTGAATACATGAATTTATATTTTTGTTTTCCTTGCGATTATACTTTGAAATCTTCGTACATTCCCAGAACTGTATTTATTTAATAAAATTAACTAAATGCAATTCCCGAAAAAGTTTGACAGTTAGTTTTGTAATTAATAAATTATGTTAAATAAGTACACTTATAACACACAATTAATTTTAAGTCATATTTTAACTTTTTATTGGTATTAATTAAATAAATGGAGCTTTTTTTGAATTGTTAAGTATTGTTATTAATACGAGGGTGAGATGGAGCGCGGGTGTAACACCGCGCGGTTTGCCGGCGGATGTTATATAGGGGATGCTGCGAAATCTGCCGAGCACTGACCTAGTGCGGTGGGTGCTACTGCTCCTAGACGTTGGTCTCTCTGGTCGATATTCCTCTGCGCATGCAGCGCTACCGCCCCAGAGTCAAGGTCATTGCCACTTCCTGCTATTCGGGCCTTGCTGATCGCGAAATGGGTCATATTTTTGGGCGCTCCTGTTGAACGGAGCTGGCTACCGAATGGAAATAGGTCGCCACGTGCGCGAGTTTTGCAGAATATTTTTGTAGGATAGAATTGATAAAATCAATATTTAATTAATTACTGAATGAGCGGAGTACATATGGTTCAAGATCGATTTTTACCTGTTTGTACTGTGTGAATAACTTTATTGAACGTTTACTTTCTGTATTTATTAATGATGTTGGTAAAGTCAATAGTGAACTAAGCTTACACATTTCTTAGGGTCTTCTATTTAATCGAAAAAACAATTTTTAAATAATTCAGTAGTAATTTTGAAAAATAATGTTATGGCTTGTACAGTAATTAGTCTTCTCTCATATACCCACAAACAATTCACCAAAATTCTAACTATTGTTATCGATGCTCGGCGTCGACGGGGTTGATGGAGGAAGCTGCAATCAGTCGCCGGAGTCAGTAAGACAGGCACGGGGAGAGTTATAAACCGTCAGGCCACCTTACGAGGATGTGTTCGAAACGGTTCTCTGAGTCGTGGTGAGAGACAACCGTCACGTGAGGGGCACAATTATCAATGTAAACTAAAAATTGCAAGGGAATAAATCGATCCTCTGAGTCTTGGTGAGAGAGGATCGATTTACTGGTAACAAGTACCGGTTTCAAAGCGATAGTCGGGTAATGGTGAATCGGCACGTTCGGGGAAATGATAACACTATGGCTTATCAGGCCAGCCAACGGGTAGGTTTCCGAGCAGAGTATGAATTAACTATTACCTCCAAAACCATTAAAACCTTGATGGAAAAATGTACTGAGTATAACAAGCAACTCGTTATAATATTTGTGGACTAGGAAAAGACATTCAACTGTATCAAACACAGCGAGATGTTCAAAGCACTGGCGGATTGCCGAATAGACTACAAATACGACAAGAAGATATCTCTCCTAAATTATTCACTGCCCATTGTGAGTACACATTTAAGACCAGCACTTGGGCGTAAACATCGATGGTAGAAACCTAAACTACCTACGTTTTGAAGACGATGTGTCATAATCGGACAGTTTGGACAAGGCAGATAAAAGCCCATAAATCTGGCGGACCCCTCTCATCTAAAGTAGGATTAAAAATAAACACCCCCAAAACACAATTCATGACGAATTTAGTTCCCGCCGATAACTCTCGGTAGAAGGAAATGCAATTATACAAGTTATATTGTACACATATCTAAGTCACCAAATAAGATTTAGTATGTACAACCAAACACATGAAACGCAGAATCCCATCCTACTGGTCCTGACCTATGGAGCAGGGACACTAACTCTAACACAGAAAATCACCCAAAAGAGTCTATGTCCGGTATTACACTGAGTGTAACGAACCACTACGTCAGCAAACTAAAGTTAATTAAGCAATGCGCATTGCATATCTAAGTGGAACTGGGACGGATACGTTGCAAGAATGCGGAATAATAAATGGCCTGAAATCATCTTGCAATGGCGACCCAGACAAGAAGCAGTAAGAAATAGAGGACTTCCTACTTTCTACTACTGAAGGAATCAGGACACGCCTAAAGGTCTTCAGTCTGATGAAGAGAAAACCCCTAATCTGCACCTTCACATGGTAGAAGATGGAAATATCGGACTAGTTTGGACATAATTGGAAGAAATTCTGGAGACCAAATACCAGCTCCAATAAACTAAGAACTAAGTGCAACTGATATACATCTTCTTGAGGGGTTGTCCAGTCGAATTGAATTTGTATTTTGAGCCCGGGGTGTCAATTTCCGATATTAAATGTTATTCTTCGGTTTTTATATTTTCTGTTGAAATTATATTCATTGTTTCATTTGTTATTTAGCACTTTTGCACTACTTGATACACTACTATACATGAACATATTAGATGTTATTAAAACATAAGTATTTGTAACATTGGATTAAAATTATATATTTCAAGGATTCTAAATGTATTAATAATTAAATAGTAGGGTACTTTTTGCCGAAAACTAGTTAGGTAAGATGCATAAGATTTCAGAATTAAAAAAAATTATCAGTCAACTTCAAGGAAACTGCTTTTTAAAATCTGTCTATATTTCGACAATAGTATGTTGGCTTTGTCAGGATTTTTTCTCCAATGAATACAGATATAACACTGTTTGGTTACAATATTAGAGTTAAAATTCACTCACAATAGAGTTGAGAGAAACAAGCAGATAAGACAAATTTAGTGTGAAACATAACTAATCGGTTAGATTACTGTCGATGTATATATCTTTTTGTAGTAATCATACCGGAGATACAGATTAATAATAACTATATTGAAAGTAGAGTACAAAGATATAAAGCGAATGGATCAAATTTTGAGCCGGTGGGTATATTTTAAGTACGGGATAAAGCATATCTTATGGCACGAATGACAAAATGGCACTGATGATACATATTAAGAATGTTAATGAAAATATTTTGTTCGCTTTAAAATTTATTTTGTATGAATTAGAGATCTACAATCCTAATCTAGAAAATATATATCTTAGTAGAGGTAGAGATAGTATCGGATTATCGATAGTTAATTGAAAGAAAATGACGTGAAAATGAAAAGTTCCGAAATTACTACCGACGCAACAGCTTAAATAAAATACACTACTTTACCGACTATGCTGCAAGCTTAACTGAGTATAACACTACCTTTAGAGCATTGTGGAACATTTTACATATATAGGATCAATGATAGTTTTTTCACCATATCGGACTATGATACTTGTTTTAGACTATCAATAGTTTCTAGTCGTTAGTATTTTTCTTCGATAATTTGGAAACAATAGATCAGGGGTGGCCAATAAGGCGACTAACATTGGGTTCGCTCTCGATGTCTTAACTTAGAAACGGATTAGACTACATCCTTGATAAATAGAGTACTAATGACAACAAGTCGATGGCGACACAGTTTTAAGATAAAATCTTATGTACAAAAAAGTTGGCACCCCTGCTATAGATAATTTCTCCCCTATTGTAATTCCTATCACTAGTATTAATATCAAGATATTTACTAATTTTACATAATATATTTAAGTGATAAAATTAGATAAAAAAACTATCGATACATTTTTAAACGGCAGTTCATTCGATAGTGACGATGGCTAATAGTGTGTGTTAAACATATATTATAATAATAAGTTTATTCCCCATAGCAAGATTTGTACAAAATAAATATAAATAACTTCTAAAGTCTAAATGATTAGAAATAACAATTTGTAGTATACTGAGAACTTCGGTTTATTGAGATCAAAAAAGCAGTTTTACTGTGCTGTTATGATGAACCCCTTCCTTGATTCGTGGTGTGTTATTTAATTTTATTATTGATTTACAAAATCTTTTTTTAGTAAATTTAAAGTACGTTTTCATATATTTAAGTTCACTTGGAATGGTGTTATATGTTCTTTTACTTTGATTTCTTGGACTGTTGTATATCTAAACTAGTTAATTTGGAAAGGATATTTGATGATGAATCAAAGTAAAATTTGAACAATCGATCAATTTAACAATTTAACAGGTAATTTCATATAGTTATTTCTATATTAAGCTATTTTATTTTATGAATAAATAATAAAATAATGATTCAAATTAATTTCTATCATTATTAATACAAATAAAAGTAAATGTTAAACAAAATCAATTAAATAAATATTACCCCTATAATACTTTATAGCTACAGTGATGTGCTGTTTAACCTTGACCATGTCAGTAAGGAGGAATAATGTAAATATAGTCACATCAATTTTCTCTATATTTATTGCGGTTACATACTAAATATAATTTTAATAGGATTATAAAAATAGAATTTATATATGTAGTCATATAAATCACTTCGTACCATTCGTGTGCCGGCACCAAATGAAAATTACTTGAATGCACCTTTTTAATAATTATTAGTTAGAATATCATAATTCTGTTAAATTATTGTATCTGTACAAATAACTGGAATCTAAGACGTATAAAAATTAAATAATACCACAATCTTCATGTCTCGTTTATTGCTAGCCTTAAATATTACTAAACAGTTTTGATAAACATAATAATAATTAAAAAGTGGATATTTTATATTTATTTAACTGTTGGCAATATTACAATAGTATTGTATCTTGTTAATAGATTCGGTTATATGCGAATATTATGCATAAGTAATAAACAGTTCAAATCAAAGAGAATTTAACAATTAAAAATTTATTGTTCATCCCATGGACCATTTGTCAAATGTTGTTATTATCGATAAACAACAAGTGCGTAGCTGATTCATTTTAATAAAAGGAGCACTACTGCCTATTTTCTATACGAATTGTAGAAACTTTACTATTACACATTTTGTATATCTAGTGAATCGATATTTCGCAAAAATTAAGGTATCAGCTTTAGCTATTAACTGTTGAACAACATTTATCGATTCGTGTCATTGAAAGATAATAAAAATTAATTTCTAGATATTTATTTAGACATACAATAACCACCCTTTCCATAAAAAAGTAATGTATACATAATATTAAGCATCAACAGGCTGTATAAATAGATTTCTGTATTTTAATAGAACAAAAAGTTGACATTTAACAGTTGAGCAATTCTGTGACACTAATAGTTTTCGTCATTAAATTGAAAGTGTTGTCTAAATATAGTTAATCTAATGAGAAAGCACTCATATGAAATCAATCATTTTACACGTTACTTTATTAGATTCCCCCGAGTATGAATGGTAATTTATTTCATATTACAGCAGCTGGCAATAGCATAGCGAGCAAATTAAAATAGTATTAAATAAAAGTTAGAATTATTCACTTGTTCCATATATCATACAGCACATTGTTAACCTTCCGCAATGTAATAGTACGGTCAAATATTTGCCTTTAATACGAACCGATACTGCGTCATTTATTATTTATGGGCTAATTCCGTATCGATTATTATCGTGTCATTGGAATTGGAATTAATACGAACAGAATCGGTAAAAAAGATGTCGTTTTACACAATTTCCACTAAATTCAGACTGTTGTATTTACAGCGCCAAAGTGTACGTGTTTAGTATTTATTTATTTAACGCTATAGCATTTTGAAGATTGCCCAAAGAAATACGCATAACGCGCCGCGTGCTGCTTCACTGATTATTGAATACATATATGTGAATTTCGGCGGTCAAGGGACTTTTAACCTGAATTCAACTTCGGTGGGTTTTGTTTCCATTGTTTAATAGTTTCGCAGACCATCGCCGTCATCCTTTCTTACCATAAGATTTCATTAAATGACAACCCGAAATTTCCTACCATATGAACTCCCTGTGTGATTTCATTCATATGCTGAGCAAGGCCAGTAATGCCCTGTTTACAAGGGTACATAATCATAATGCATACTTAAAATATAAAATAGTCGAAAACGTTAATATTACGGTAATTCTGATTCTGTGTTCACAAAGACTGGTTTTTTTTTTCGAAAAAAATAATATCAACTGTGTACGCGTGAGTACTAAATACCGAAGGCACCGAACCTAATAATAAAGTAAACAGCTGCAATCTGTTGCATATTTCATTAAAATTGATGATCATAATAATGGTAGGTCATAGCTTTTCTTTTCTTTGTTACTCACTGATAATAATAATAAGAACACAATTATTTCGTACTCGTTTTCCGGGCAAACAACGATAGGTAGCCAACCAATCAACGACGCAAGCTTAAGCTTTAATTGAATACATTTTTACCTAAAATTTATAAATTGGTATCAATATACATATACTATACAGGCCTACGCAAACTGTACATAAATATAAAAATTACTACATTAATAACGGTTGCATTTTTCTCAGATGCTGAACTTTACGGATTATGTGATACAGTTTCTATGAGCAAACTTGTAGAATGTATGGAAAGGAGATAGAAGCGGTGGAATGGGCGAGAGGGATGAATGAGGCGTGAGCAAAGGCGCTAGTGAACGGAGAAGCTTCTGAGAAATTATAAGACAGGGATACCCTCTGAGCCCACTTTTGTTCAATCTATACACAAAGGAGTTGGAGGAGCGGGCAAGCTGAAGGTGATGACGTAGTGCTAGTGACTAAGATTCTGGAAGTGATGCGAGGATGTTGGAAAGAATGGGAAGGTACCCTGACAAAAGGAGGTTAATAGTAAATGTATACAAATCAAAATGGATGATGTTTACAAAGAAGGGTAGAATGAGTAGGGCGGAAGGGTTGAAACAGAACGGAATAATTATTGAGAGAGTAAATTGTTTTAAGTATTAGGTTTTTAGTTTGACTGCAGAGGTAGGTTTAGGAAGCTTTTGGAATGGGTGCAAGCATGGCTTGGTGATAGCGAAGAGAAAATGGGAGAAGTCGTGGGATGTTAATGTAGGTAAATCATGTAATAACTCTGATGCATGTGTGAAGCCTATATTGTTATACGGAGTGGACATGTGAAGTTTGTGAAAGTGGGATGTAGTAGAAAGGAAACAAGGCAACAACTGATTCCTGAAGAGTCTGCTAGGACTAGTAAGATCGAGCCTTTGATGGTTCTCCTGCAGGAGATGAATCGTATAAGCATGTGTTGGGAATCGTGTGGAAGAGTGGGGAAGTTCGAGGAATGACTGTAGGAATTGGTGGAAAAGGGACTGGTGCGGGAGGTGTGGATGAGATATAAAAGTAGGGCAGAGAGCGAATAAAGGAAGTATAGAGGAAGGATGTATGCAGAGCCGTAACTAGCTTTTTTGGGGCCCTGGGCAAGACCTCTTCACTGGGCGCCCCTATACAATTTTATGAATTAAATAAATTAAAATTAATTCCCACAAAATAATAGTTTTGAACACTAGTACAATCAGAAAAAGAAATTTTAGAGGGAGCTAACAAAATTTTGTATATTTTTGTATTTTGGTATGTTTCCACTCATTTCTACGAACAATTTATAAATTTATGTATATTTGTGTCGTGTTTTGTTTGCATGGTCTTAAATCCTTCAGGTTAACTCTTTATTTGAAAAGGAATCAAATATATGATTAATACAACACGCGTCCAAACAAATAGTCTTTATATTAATTGCTGAAATTATTTTTAATTGTTCTAGTAATTTATAATATTTAATTGTAAAATTTAAAATGTATCTAATAGTTCTCTTCTTGTCTTCATTTGAGCGAAATCATCAATAAATTCATGAATGTTAATATATTGGAGCAATATTATATATAATAAAGGAGATGAATAAAACTACTATGTTTTTTACCACTTATTTAATTGTTTAAAGAAGTTTGAAGAAGGAGGAAAACCCACCCTCGGGGGTGGGTTTTCCTCCTTCTTCGGTCTTACATGTCTATATACTTTTTCTTTTAGGTTATTTTTATTTTTTTTATTTTATTTTTTTATTGCTGTTTAATTGTATACTGTTTATTGATGTTTGTAAACTTATATAAGCGCCCTCGTTCATTTTTACCTTCAGTCATCGGGTAAAACTTGACAATGCCTAGAGCTTAGGCGAAACTAGTTGTTTTAAACAATTAAATAAGTGGTAAAAAACATAGTAGTTTTATTAATCTCCTTTATTGAAAATGAATTACCACGTAGTAGGTTTTATGAATATTATATATATATATATATATATATATATATATATATATATATATATATATATATATATATATATATATATATTTGCCTTTTACCTTTCGGTGTAGGCTATTACATTTACATTACTTAACATTATACTTTACAATTATTGTTGTTGTTTATACATTTGTAAATTCTTTCCACTCTTTTCTGTTCTTCGCCAGTTCTCTTGCTTCCCATAGCTGTTTTGTTTCATTCTTTTTGTATCCTAATTAAATGTCCCCACCAGTTAAGTTGTTTCTTTTTTATATACTTTTTTATAGCTTCAATTCCCAGTTCTTCTGTGATGTCATCATTTCTTATTCTGTCTCTTAACGTAACTTGTTTTACTCCTCTGAGATATTTAATTTCCATTGCGTTCTACTTTTATCCCTCTTCGTTAGTTTCCACGTCTCGCTCCCATATGTCAGTATAGGTCTATATATATATATATATATATATATATATATATATATATATATATATATATATATCTTTATTTTTGTCCTTCTGCTGATCTCTTTTTTGTTAATCAGTATATTGCTCAATGCGTGGTATGTTTTAACTGTGTTGTTTATTCTGTTACTAAGTTTACCTTGTCAGTGCTACTTCTAGGTATTTGAATTGTTCTACTTGCTCTATTTTGTGTTGTTCTATCTTTATATTTGTTTGTTCTTTCCGGTTTCCTATTATCATCACTTTTATTTTGTTATAATTCATTTTCATAATATACTTCTCTAGATGCTTATCCCATACACTCAGGTTGTGCCGCAGATTAGCTATCACTACGACATCATCAGCGAATGCTCCTTCCGATATTTTTACCACTTGCATATTTTTGTAACCTATATATGCGTTTTTGATTTCTGGTTTCATACTCTTCATTATTTCATCCATGTATATGTTAAAGTAGGACTGAGCTCGCCTCCTTGTCTTAGTTCAGTGGTTGTCTTAAATGTTCTTGATGTTTGTCCGTTGTGTATTATTGCATGGGTGTTGTTGTTATAAATGTTTTGTATTAATTCTGCAGTCTTTCTTTCTACACCTCTCTCTTCCAGGATTTTCCACAATTTATTTCTTGGTATCGTGTCGAATGCTTTTTCCAGGTCGATGAATCCTAGGTATGTGTTTTTATTATTTGCAATTCTTTTTTCTGTGATTTGTTTTATCGTGAAAATGTTGTCCTGTGTGGTTCTTCCTGGAGCAATATTATACTCAATTGATATTATTGAAAGATTTGATAGTTTCTCTTCAGCTAGGGTTAGCTAGGGTTGATCTTAGGTGATTTTAATTAACTTTGATGAAACTTTTCACACGAAGCAGTCGAAATGGGAAGAAATATTAGTAGGGCAACTACGATATTTTGATATGACTCAACTAATTCAAAGTCATAAATGGTCTGAATGCAGATTTTTTAACAAGCCCTTGACATGACAGTATCCAAAAATTGTCCTAAACGTCTACAGTTTTTTAAAAGATAATGAGTATTTTTCGTTCTTTCTGTAGCTTTTTTGGGGCACCCGGGTGGGCCTTGGGCCCGTGACCCTGTGGTCCTGCCTAGTTACGGCCCTGAATGTATGAAAGAGTATATCTGAGGTGTGGGTGGATCAGAAGCTAAGTGAAAAACACTATTAAGAAGTTTAACCTAATATTAATTTCTCATTTCCGACGTTGACATTTCTATCTCGTCAGTGGTGAAAAAAGGCGAACATAGGGTAAAGGTAAGTATCATTATTTAATTCAACAAATAAGCCCTTGAGAGATTGACATAAGGTAGAGTAAGACCATGTATAGAAAGTTAGGATTCTAATTTATAATATGTTTGTTTATAATGTTTGGCTCTTATACTTCACATGAATAGAAGACTATGACATTGACATTATGATTGCGATGGCTAGAGGTCTAGCTCTAGCCTTTCTTCACATTAAGACAAACACTATGATAACGACAATGGTAGGGATATTGTGGCCACGGAAGCAGGTGTCGGAAACCACGAACCGTTTGGGCACCGCTAAAAATGACTAGACTTCAGTTTTAAGGATTACCCTTTTGAGGGAGGGGGTGCTCGAAAAGGAAAGTCTTCATGACTCATCTTAACTTTGACTGAAAAAAGATAATACCGATAAAACACGATGTAGTTCAAAGCGAAGCTGGATTGATCATGGTGAAATATCGAAACGATATACGAACGACAAAGAAGCACACGGGCGACTCTAGGATAAGAATGAAGTGAAGACGCCCGAAGTAGTGATGGTAAAACGGTAACGTCGACCCAGACAAGTTTGATGCGTAAAGCTGACATGGAAATAAAAAAGATCAGGGCTATTAGGAAATAAATGGGAATACAGGTTGCTGTTGTTAAGGCTCCAACTAAAGCGGCATTTTATTAAATCTTGACGCCTTGATTAATGTTGTTTTTTCAGCTTCAGTGTCGTAAATAGGCACATTGGTCATAATTATAGTTTTTCTATCAACTAGGCACCACGAGTACTACTATAAATGGATCAATAATGGTCTATCCCCGTTTCACGTTAGTGATTCAAATAGGTAGTAGATAAAATACGGGATACTTCGGATTATTCGGCCGAATACTGACCTGGCCTTTGCGGCAATTTTCGTTTTCCGTCTTTTTATAAAAACAATATAATATAATTGTATTATGAATTTATAAAATTTTCGTGTATTCAGATAAATTGTCAGCTTTAGCCGTCAGATTTTGCTCTAATTCTTGCGGTTTCGTCCCATAGTGATAAACATTACCCAATTTTCATATCTAGTTCTGATCCACACAGTTGTTTTTCAGCAATTTTCTACAAATAATATATTTCGATTATACTAGTCATAAAACGTAATGAAAAGTCAAATTTGCAATTCGAAATTGTTCGCAAATAAAATGGACAATTCCAATACGTTATCAGTTAAAATAAATAAAGTGTTACACACATTTCCTGTTAATGCTTTCCATATTAGGGAAATGTTGATAAGATAAGAATCAGTGGCGTGGTTACCAAGTTTCGGACCAGGAGGGAAACAATATTTTCCCACTACTTAATGACGAAAATTACAAAAATCTATACAAATAAAATAAAATAAGAGGTGCAGGGGCGGTCAGGGAATCAGTGACGTATCCACTTCAATAACACGCAATGTAACGCTACCCGGTTGCCTTGCGTGTATTGTAGCGGATGTCACTGATAAAACGTCGCACTAGCGTTAATATTACGATCGAATAAATGCAAAAACAGTGACCGCCTCTCAGCAGTACGAGCATATAATACGATTCCAGTACGGCTCTTTTGTGCTCATCTACTAAGAAATTACTCTATATCGCACAACAGTCTTATCCACCTTCTCTCTCGTTCAGTGAGCTTCTGGACAATTGCGGGTTGGGGGAAGCGCAAGGGGAATATTGTTTACATTGTTTGGAGCGCAACTTTACACTTTAACATTTATAAAGTGTCTGGCATTCGAACGCGCTCAACGTCTAAATGGATAAATACGATCAGCCGCCTCCCTATGAAGATCATATGGCTAATGCGCCAGTGCTCATGGCTGTATCAAGGGAACAACAAAAAAATCCAGGTACATTATTTCACAATTAATTAATTCTATTATGAAATATTTACATTTTTAGCAGTTCAACTAGTCAGAGTAGCAAATCTAGGTCCAACACCTGCGAGATACGTATGTCATTTTTGCCATGCAGATATAACCACCAGTATACGCCACGAGCCATCGACTAAAACCCACTTGTGGGCTGTGATAGGTTGTCTATTAGGGTAATATAAATGAATTTAATATTACTTATTAAATAACTAATTATTGTAATTTTAGTGGATTGTGTTGTGTTTTTCTACCGTACTGCATTGATTCGTGTCAAAATGCAAACCATTATTGCCCTGCCTGTCGAGCATATTTAGGAGCTTATGAATATTAAATGTACATGGCATCATCTTAATTACGCTGTAGCATGCAGTCACTTGAAACCAGGAAATATGTATCGCTGCGCATTTTTATGTTGACAAGTATCCAATAATATATATTATCTATTTGTGTACAACTTCTTCAAATTTGAAGTACGAAAAATAACATATTTTGTAAAAATAGTTTCCATAGAACAGCATTTGTAATAATTGTGGTATTGTAAATAACATAATACTTGTTGATTTGGCCATGTATCGCTATTCTGTATGTATTCAATAAAAAGTTAAAATTTCTTCCATTCTTATTTGAAAATTGCTATGTGTTGCATGTGTGAGTTTAAATATTTACATTGCAAGGTCGTTATGACGAACATTTTATAGATATGTAACCAGTGTAGAATTTCGTTCCAAACAAGATATATTAAATATTTTTTGCGTAAAATCTAAAATAAAAACAACTTGGGAACAATTTACTTATTTTGCAAATAATTTTGTAACTGTATATTTATACGAAAACTTTATAGATTCATAATCATTCGAAAATTTAATTCCGTGCCAATTTTATAAAATAAATTCGAAAAATTAAAAATATTTTTTTGTTTGTAATAAAAACGCGTGCATGTGTTCAGTACTACTAACAAGTGGCGTCATGGCCGATAGATAGACTTAGATAAAAATAACAACAAAAAGTCTAAAATATAAGCTTCATTTCATCAATTATATTTTAACGTATTAAATATTACAAAATTATCAACAATGTCACACATAGGGCTGAGGTGGGTAGAGAGAAAGCGCAATGGGTGGGGTCTGTATGTGCGGGAGAATCTTCGAGCCCGGCTAGCCATTTGGGATGTATTCGTGCAATGTATCTTTTTAAACATCTATGCTTTATCGTGAGTTAAGGAAGGAGAAGAGGAATGTATAACAACCCCAATATCACCAGGGTTCATTTGGCCCGGATGATAGCACGCTGTAAGGGCCCCTACATAGGGAACACGTGAATCGGATGCTGCAACAGATTTGGCCAGCGTGTAGAGTTAAGGCTAAAAACCCAAATAAATGAACATGGCGAAGTTCATCACCGGCGACTTCAATTCCAAAATAGGAAGAACGAAACACTAAGATGATAAAAAACCATTCAGAATGAGATAAAGAAATGAGAGAGGAAACATGCTGCTAAACTATGCATGTGAAAATGATCTGTATATCATGAACACCTTCTACTACCAAACGCCAGGCAGAAAAAGATGGATATGGAGAGGTCCAAATGGACGCGCCAAGAGTGAGATGGACTTCGTAATTTGAAATAACAAAGAGATTATACAGGATGTAAATGTACTAATTGCCAAAAGTATCGAAAGAAAACATTGCTACGCATATTGAAAATGTTTAACCCAACTTTACTCTTCCACAATACCAGATCCAAGTACATCAGAAACCCCTATCCGTAAATAGGATTAGATGAGACTCCTGAGATAACAAAACAAGAAATAAGAACAGCGCTGATGCAATTCAAAAACAAGTAAAACTTAGGGGAAGACAAAATCACCAGTGAGATGCTAAGAAAAGAAGACACTGGTATAGAAGATGCACTAGTGCTTTTCAACACATACCTTGCGGAAGACAAACTGTCAAACATATGGTAAAACGTAGATGTCATTCTGCTCTTCAAAAAAAGGCGATAACACCAACATAGAGAATTACTACTAGGATTATCACTAATAGATTACTAAATAAATTTGATTCATACCAATCGGCAGAGCAAGCGAGATCTGCAAGAAATTCGTTCATTGATAGAAAAGTCAATGGAATACAACATGTCCTTCATCTAACATTCGTGGATATACATAATGATTTTCACAGCGTCGAAATCTGGCCATTCAAGTAATGGACCAAGCTAGAATTGACTAGCGTTACTCGAACCTGATGAAATACATATATGAAAATGCTACACTGTCAAAATAAATGAAAACCTAGCGACAAACAAAATGTTACTTAATAGAGATGTTCGTCAAGGAGATAGCACCACACCATCTCTCCAGAGCTTATCAACATGGGAAAATATCAATTAATCTCAATCGAAAAGTCTATGACTCATGCATACTACCTATGGCCAATGATAAAAAGGTGCATACACCATCTAAGGGTCATGCAAAGAGTGCAGGAGCGCGCTATGCTCGGTATTAGTAGACGAATTAAAATGAAATGAAGAGACCCGGCGAAGAACCAATTTTAACAACACGTATCGCAGAGCTGTCAATGGATGGGCCACGTAGCCAGGCATACCCAACACAGATGGACACCGAAAATAACGTACTGGCGACCAAGACAAATACAACGCAGCAGAGACAGATCAATGAAAAGATGGCTAGACATAGCATAACAATGAAAGAGGCACACAATCAGGAGCGGATAACTGGTGACTGAGGACAAAGAATAATTTATAGTAGATCATATAGTCCACAATAACTAGTTAACACTGCAGCAAAAAAGAAGACTTTAAATCAAATTACTTTGAGTGATGCCTGGAACATGGTCGGTATTACCAAACGCACTCCCAGCGACACGATCAGCTGGTTAGGGCCTTAAATAACTAGATTTTCCCCTACATTTAGATTTCCCATGTTGACGTAGCAGGAAGGTTCTCAAAAGTTGCACTGCGACATACGTGACGATCAACTATACATTATTTAATGAATATGAATAAGATGCTCAAGATCGAAGAGGATGGAGATTAGGAGTGAGAAAACTGTTAAAAGCCCTATAATACTCCAAATCCCTATAATATAAAAAGAAGACAATGTTTTGAAGAAGACCGATGTGTCATTTATGACTTTTGTGCCATCAGTGCATGTCTTTACAAATATTTTTATTACTGTTAATTTTGTTTGTTAGAAGGGGACAAACATACGCGATTGTTAAGGTAGGTTTATACTGAAATAAAATAATAATTAATAAATAATTATTATTTAGGACTGCTCATGCTCACAAATAATACGCACTACCAACTGTGAAAAGTATAGCTTGTTTATTTTGATTGAATTATAACGGAGGAGTAGGTGCCGATATCAGTGTAAGGATAAACTCGTGGTACATATTTAACCCCTGCCGTGTTATAGCTATGCAGATTTCACAAGTTTTCCCGCATACTCATTGTGCCGAATTTGGGTTATTCCACAACGACAATAAATGGCTTAAAAGCGAAATATTTAGAAGATTCAGGCACCAATTAAGCGAAAGTATAAGACACCTTAACACGGTCAATAATACTGTCAATATTTGCTACAATCCTCCTTTTATATTTATCAAGTAAACTATTATCCAGATAAACATTACTATTCTCTTCATTCTATCATTACTATACCTTACACGATAAGGAATACTGGCAATATATTAGAATAATGATCATTTTAAACATATTATATTATAGTACAGTAATACTGTCATTATTCTAAAATATTGACAGTAATATTGATCGTGTAAGGTGCCTTTATAATGATCACAATAAACATTTTAAATCAGATGACATCAAAACAAGCAGGCAATGACCTTTTAAATGAAGTTTATTAAATAAAGTTCGACCAACATAATTTTATTTATTAATTATTATTTATTATTATGACACTATAAACACCTTAATGGAAAATATCCTGTCGAACTATATTTTTATTTATTATTTTATTTCAGCATAAATATACCTTTAGAAGAAAAATAAAAACAAGAAGAAGAACAGGGCCCACGATATTACGTTTGATAATGTTTTGAGAAGAAGAGTATAGAAATAGCCACTCAGAGGAGTTGACGAGATTGTTTCATACGCCGTGGGATGGCGGGAATTTCACCTCGTAACAGAATAATAAATAATACTAAAAACTATCACTATAATCTTTGAAAAATTGTTTAAAGGAAATGAAGAACACGAAATATATAGACATTTTACGTCTGAATATACTTACTAATAGCTATAATTTCATGTTTTAATACTTATACTGATAGTTTGTTTTTATGGTTATTAAGTAAAAATAGATAAAATAACTTCCAAAGGAGTGTGAACAAATATTACATTAATCCTGTATAATGTGTTAACGAACAGAGCATGGTAGAAAATTGAGCGTTGATTGCTGAACTTGTTGAACTATACCCTTACTCAATCACATTCATTTAAATCATATATATTGATTTGTGTACTAGGAAATTAATATGTTCGACGCACAAATCAGTAGCCAATTGGACAACATACAAATATAGATACACGAAGTGTTATAAACTAAGGCCAAAATACTTAATGTTGACAATAGCAATTTAAACACGAACAGGGTTTAAATAGTTGTTGCTTTCACCTTATGAACTATTTCTGTTGACTGCTTCATTATATCATTTTGAGTAATGTTTTCCTACATACTATTACTACTACAGGATACGATGAATATTACAAGAAAAAAAATGTGATGTAAAATTACCATATCATACCAATATAATTTTATCAGAAAAATATTTCATATTATGAGTTTTGTGAACATTTATATACACTGTTGAATTCAATTTAATTTAAACCTTTATTAGCAGTGCTAAACAAAACATTTTTAAATGAAATTCTAATAAACTATACTATACCAGAAATAATGTTACGTCATATGAGCTGTTTTCGTTTATCACTGTGTGCTGTCGGGTTTATTGTTTCTTGTTCTATTTGTCGTGCACCTACGGTATGTAGTGATAGGACAACTATATTCGTTCAGTTCAGAATTCCTGAACTAGCAACGTTTTGACAATCTTCTATTTAAAGTTCAAATATTTGATATTAAATTATTATTATATATTAGCGTGGGCACCACACGACTAGTTAATATTAAATCAGATATTTAAAATAATAATAAAACATTAGTTATTTTAAATACAAGTTGCGCCTTATATAAATTTACACTTTTTTCAAATGTTTTAGTAAAAAAATTAGTTACAAAATTATTTGCTAAAAATAAGAGTCAATTTTCATTTTAATTTTTAATTATATTTAACGAGTATATGAAATGTTTGACTGTTGAGCCAGAAAAATCGAAAACATGAACGAATACGAACGTTCAATAGAACCTAATATGTTGTAATGGGTATAACGCGTGTACTGTATCCGCGTTATACCCGTTACAACATATTAGGTTCTATTGAACTATTCGTTCATGTTTTCGATGTTTCTGGCTCACCGGTTAAAAGTAACCACAGCCAATAAAGCCACAAAATAAATGTATTTTATAACAAAAACATATTAAATTAAAAAAAATATACTTACATTGACAGTTCCAAATCCTAAGAAGGAGAGTTTCCTCAAGTAAGTCTTCTTGGCAAAATCCATAATCAGAAATCCTCTTTAAAAATTGTCTCAACGTTATTACTACGTTTTAACTAAACAATAATAACAAAATAAAAATTGTTTAAACACAACTGATCACAGTCAGTCACTCTTGTCTTAGGGCAGCAAAGTGCTCACGGATTTTTTCCTGGGCGACCTCCCGAGACGGGTAATTGCGAAGAGCAATTGTGTCAACATGGGGTACCCTAGCAGCGGCGTTGGGTAGTCCGTGGCGGCCGCTGCTGGATAAGACGCCGTGATGCACACTAACTGAACGACCGGTGGAACCTGAAAATAAAGTAGAAAAGCGATAATTAATCACACGTCTTTTTTAAACAATGCCTGGTTTGGAATTGGTATTGCGGTGATGGGTTTTGTGAGTTTAATCAGCATTTGGGTGCGCAAACATGCAATTAGCAATAGCCGAATGTGATTGTTGGAAGTTGATGTAATTGTTATCAATGAACCTCAGGGCCGGTATTTGAATTGTAACCCAAAACATTATGTCACTTGCCCTATTCAAATATTCAATAATTATATATATATATATATATATATATATATATATATATATATATATATATACAATATACTTTGCACTAGAAGTAGTCATGTAAACGCACGTCTTTCTCTAAAATGCCGGTTATAATGAATTATATTTACTGCCTTTTATTTTCAAAATTATTTGTTTCACAGTTTCAGCCGTAAGTGTGCGGAGTGCTGTATATCTTTAGTTTTAAATACCACAATTAAAAATTAGTTATATATAAAGATAATTATATAAATGGTGTCATGGCATTATTGGAAAATTAAAAAAATAATGTATTGTTTTACATAAATAAATTGATAATCGAAATATGCACTGGTAACAATAGATAATATACCGGGTGAGTATTTTAACCTGAAATATCTACGAAACAAATTGTCAGTAATCAAAATTTAATTATTCCGAGTGGGAATTATATTAGCTTTAAATTTAGTTCCCTATCCCCCGCCCCTGCAATAAAAATGGGGTTCACATTTAAGATTTTAAAGTTAAGGGGGTAACTTTAAAATCTTAAATGTCCACCCCCAGCCACTGGGATCGGAGTCAGCGAATTGAACAAGGACAAATGAACAAGACATCAAGTGGTAAAGGCCAAACCCACCATCTTACCCAGGTCAATGTTGGAGCTACTATGTTCATACCTCGGCCAAACCAATCAATAATAGAAAAGAAGCAAACGATAGCTGATACTGCGTTAGAGTCAGATAGTGACCAAACCAAGACAAACTGTGAACCTGGTCTATCTGGTATCACTATCGCTATCACTTATTGTTGATGGTTTGTGACCATGTATAAAGGACTCACCGAAAAATTATCAAATAAGAAATAGGCCATGTCATGAAACACAATATTGACCCTGACGAACACAAAGGCTGACGAAGAGGATCAAGAGGATATTAAGGCCAATTACTTGGCAGTAAAATGATAACATTCCAACAGAATATACTCAACATATTTGAAAGGAAAGTACTAAGAAGGATAATAGGAGCCATTAGAGAAGGCAATATCTGGGGGTCTAGAGTCATCAATGAGTCTAGAAAATGGCCATGGTGGCAGAAGTTGCAGGAGGCCAAGTTGGGCGGCCGTAGCGCCATAGGAAGGAGATGAAAATTATACCATCAATGGAAGAAAACTTAGGAATGACCTTGACCTGTATAGATTACAAAAAAGGATACAATAGTATATCCCGTAGTTGGATTACGGAAAGACATACGAATTAAAAGAGGCATATTCCAAGGCGACTACTTTCTCCTTTACTTTTCCGCTTATCTATTTTCCCATTAAGAAGTTTGAATGGATTTAAGATCAATGAAAACTGTGAGCTAAAGTTATTTACTAAAGATGAAAATCAATTACAGCAAGCCCTCTATACCGTGACCATATTTAGTGATGATATCAGAATGGAGTTCCGGCGACTGGATAAGTGTGCAGATGAAAGTTTAGTCATAAAAAACATGGAACCGGGCAAAACATACAAATACTGATTGAAAATTGAAAGAATGTGATGAATTTCAAGACAAGAATAAATAAAAAAGAATATCAAGGGTGAATATATTCGCCTATGGCAAATACTCAACAAATATTTAAACTAGGCTAGTAGCACCTGTAGTAACTAGAATCATAGACTGGCGGGAAAGTGAAATACAACAGTCGATCGAAAAAACAGGAAACTGCTCGCAATTGAAAGTATGCAGATGTTGAAAGACCGTACTTAAAGAGACAAAACAGTGGACGATGGTTGATTGAGCTAGAAGCATCTTATAATCCTAGTACAAGTAGTAAAATGGCAATAAAAGATATCTAAAGTTAATAAAGAAATATGATAGGAACAAGACAATATACTCAAAATATAAGGAAGCAAATACGACAATAGCGAAATATCTAAGCGAGGTAGAAGCAGGTGAAAAAAAGGACAAACTTAAACAAATGATTCTTCAGATACCTATGCAAATCTGAAGTCGATGGAGAAGCTCCAATGGCATGGCTACGATTATCGGGATTTGATGGACAGATCGAAAGCTTAATTACTACAGCTCAAGATCAGGCACTCAACACCTTATACCACCAGAAGAAGATCCTAAAAAACAGTTGGGTGCTATGTTGAGACAAAGATGAGGAAAGTATGAATCATATAGTTTCGGGGTGCACTTGCCTGGCACTGACGGAATATAAGAACATGCACAATAAAGTTCCTAGTGACACTGGAAAATGTGTTAATCTCTGGAAATACCGGTTGCTGACAAATGAAGTGTATGAATGAACTTTGTAGGAGTAGCTCGTTTACTAATAAACGGCCACACAGACGCATCCCGGATGGTGGTTTCAAAGCACTTGTCTCCACAAAGTCCTCAGTTTCACACGCGGCGCAACAAATGTGTGTGAAAATGTCATAGAGCCGCAACTGTAGCAGCATAAACGGCATACACACTGCAGCGCAGAAGGGAAACGGATGTTCCACTACACTATAACTTCCAGAAAATTCAAATCAGATAAAATAGCGGCCTTCAGTTCGGGGCACCCCTTAAGTGGGAAGAAGCTGCAAAGAATCCCCCCGTTTACAAACACAAACAAAATACAAATATACAATAAGAAGCCGCGACTCGGATCTTGCGTAGCCTCTACAAGGCTGGGAAACTCGCCAATATAAACGCAGAAATGTGTCGACTTCAAATCAAGATCTTGGGCTTAAGTGAGGTGAGATAGCCAGGAACCGGGACAAGCAAATCTCAAATTAGCGTACTCTACCACTCTGAAGGTAACGATCTTGCACATCAAATATGCGTAGCTGTGGTCATCGCTTCTGAATTAGAGAATTCATTCATCGATTTCGCCCAATTGGGACATTGCGTTAAACTTTTGATACTACTATCATCCAGTCAGAAACGTGATACAACCGTCGATAAACCTGATGAGACCATAGAGGCCTCCATGGTGGAAGATGCTATCAAACTCACGAATAAAGGGAAGATGTACAGATTTCTGGATTATAAACTCAGAGAACTCAACGCCAGGGTAGACGGCCTAGCACTATGCTGTACATAGTACCACCTCTCTGTCGCTAATACAATTTTGAAACCCCATCCCCGACGTCTATGAAAGTCGAAGTCTCCAGTCGATGTGATGATCATAGAATAGCAAGACATCAGATAGAGAATGCTCTCATGAAATCAACAAATGAAATTTGTATGATGAGCGATATCATACCCTGAGGCTGACGATAACAGCGACCGCAGTCTCACCATTTTTACGAGCCTAACGCACGAAAACGCCGATACAGATCGATGTCAAAGACTCGTCGCCCCGAGGTGCGAAAACCTGAAAGCCCCCTAGTTACATATGAAAATAAAAAGACGTAGAAGCTTTGTGGAATATGCTGAATAAGGCTCTCATCGACACAAAAGAAAGTGACATAGGATATACACGGTCCGGAAAGAAACAAAAGTGGATTACGAATGAGATTCTACAGCTTATGGATGAGAGAAGGAAATTGAAAATGTGACCTATACGAAGAACTAAACAAGGCTATGAGAGAGACATACAGCAAGGCAAGCGAGTGCCGGTTAGCTAAAAATAGCAGCGATATAGAGGCGCTCCAAAACAAGCATTGTTCCATCTTTATAAAA
The DNA here is from genome assembly GCA_963942505.1 of Lordithon lunulatus. Taxonomy (NCBI): domain Eukaryota; kingdom Metazoa; phylum Arthropoda; class Insecta; order Coleoptera; family Staphylinidae; genus Lordithon; species Lordithon lunulatus. Next base: position 48,458,735 of record OZ012666.1, read on the forward strand.
TCACCAAGGAGATTACAGACAACCAACAAAACCGTAGCCAAAGCGTGCTGAAAGATGCCGACAACAGAATCTTGATGGGCGTTGAGGATTCGCTGAAAAGATGTAAGGAGTACGTCGACGTCCTCTTCAACGTCGCGAGGACCGATCATCTATCCCTAGGCTTCCATCTCAATGAGGACAGTCCCGATATCACAAGAGAGGATGTAACGCGCGCTATACAACTCCGGAAAAACGACAAAGCCCTATGGATCAGACGAAACACATGCGGAAACATTGAAACTGATTTCCGAAGCAGATGGAAAGGGCTTGATTCTAGGGATCCTTGTGAATTAGTAGAGGGCAATCAACTCACGAATTAAACAGGCCCGAAGAATATGACTCTTTTCACAAACCTGGACCTAAGTCTTCAGCTCCGCATGCTAAGATGCTTCATCCTGCTGGTGCTTGGCAGCCCGTCACTTCACATATACATAGTTATATGCGTTTGAGATGTATGTATCTCAGCGGATCCTGTGTATATCCTGAGTGGATATAAAACCCAAGAAGTACTGCGGATGGAGAAGTAGAAATAACTGCCGACCACCATCAAAGAACCGATGTTCTAGTACATAGGACACATCATTCATGAGGGAAGAGCGCTATCAGATTCTACGGCACATCATCAAGGGGACGATCGAGGGGGAAATAAGGCAGAACTCGTGACTTAACGATGTACCTCGATGATACTGGCGGATATCTATCGAACTTGCCAGTTGGATTGCCAACCTTCGGAGAGCGACAGCGTACTAAGAAGAAGAAGACAACTGGTAGTACAATAAATCAGAAAGAGTTTTTAACATTAGCAAAACAACGATCACCTGGGATGTGTCCATAGAAACAGAGAAGAAAACTCCTATTTACTACTAGACATACCGGATGATGCCAATTTTGTAAAAAATGGAAGCCGAAAATCTTTGCAATTATAAGGATTTAGAAGCAGAGATCAGCAGAATGTGACATGTAAAAGCTAAGATAATGTCAATAGTTGTGGGGGCGTTAGACTCTAGAAAAAAAATGGAGCAGACAGGTATCTAGACCTTATACCAAACAAATACAAAAAATGCACTACTACGCACCGTAAATATATTTCCAGATCTGCCTGTTTCGACCGAGCCTAGTCCCAATAAGATTCAAGAGATAGCTGAATGTTTCCCATCGAGGAAGTGTAAATAAATCGATAATAATAATCATTCGTCATTTAAGTGCATTTATTAACTAATTTATAGAAAAGCTGGTGAATTGATGAACTTGAAACGCAGGGCGAGTTTCTGTTGATTAGTATACCATTATTAGAACTATTTTAAATCGAACCCGGTATGGAATATAATTGAAAACTGTTGGTAATTTTGAAAAAAATTATAAAAATGGAATATTAGATTTAAATAAACTGACATATTGACAATTAATACATTTCTTACGTATCTACATGACTTAAAACGAGACTGCACATTCACATAAAACAAAATTAATGAAATTATTCATACTTCGTTCCGTTATTATAGATTGATATTGATTTTGTTATATTTAGAGAATTATTCTTTAGTTCTTATGTTTAGTGTGTACACTAACTACTTTTATTGCCATTAATATTCATTATTGAGATGCTTAGTTCGGTTTGTCATGGTTAAGTACGTCATTATAGAATCATAGTTTTCTATATACTGAAACTACGCCTTATTTTACATTTGGCGTCTAAAATATGGACTCAGCACACCAACTGGATAGCAAAGATATAATAACATAGATTTTTACAAAAATATGGAATCAGTTTTATTTGAAATTTTGTTCTCTTATGATAATAACCTACATCTCTGATTGTGTTTGTTCTAGTACTCTAGTAGTGTCAGTTTTTCTATCGGCCTTTATATGAAGATTATGAATATTTAGTGGTTTTAGAACTCTATGACTATCCCAACTTTCTAGTTATTGTGTTTCTATTGTGATATTTATCGCTTGTTTGTCAAATGCACATATAAACGTAATTGATTGTATTATATGTCCGAATATCATATGAGTGTCATTAGTTTGTTTTCATTTCACTCGTTGATTATATTTGACGTTTCGCGCTAACACAAAAACACATTACGTAATACTGTTACTATTATTTTTGCACAATTAAACAGTAAGTAATTACAAAATACACATCGTCGATTAAGGCGTGACATGACAAACTGTATTTTTAGGAAAAGGTTAGATAAATCCTACTATATGTCTAACTCATTCTCCTAAAAAATGCAGGTATGTAATGTTGCACCTTAAACGACGATATGCTGTTATTTTTGTTATTTAGTCTTATTGTATTTCAATAGTGATGACTATAAAAATAATAATAATTGCAGAAACCGCCAAATGCATGATTTTTTTTTAAATTGATATTTAATAATAGTTCCCACCATTCGTCCACTTGCAACAAAACATAAGAATCGTCATTTATTAACAAAGTCATGGATAATATATATATATATATATATATATATATATATATATATATATATATATATATATATATATGCAGATATCTATACAGAATTACAGTTTTAAAAAAATAACGATTTTAATTAAGCAGTGAACATTTTAAAAGGTAATGTTGCAGTTCTGCCACAATATGCATTTAAGGATTAAGTTATTTTATTGGTAGCGAATGTATCGACTAGGTTTTCAAAGTACCTTCTTAAACTAGTATACATGGTACAACATGTAGAATTGTATTACATGAATTAAAATTGTCATTATCTCATTTTCTCTGTGTACGATGCACGTGTGATGATCTTAATGATGATGTTTTAATAATTTCATAACAAATATGGCCTTGTAAAATTGCTGTTATAAACTGTAATTACCGCCAATTTTCTGCAAACATAGAAATCGTATAAACATCTGTATCACATAACGAATACACAACAAATGTTGCGTGATTAACCGGAATGCCTGTTGATATTGCTTTTATGGGCGGGCTGTTAGCGTTTTATTTCCTCGTTGTTACGCCATCAATCCAATTAAAATGTCAATGCGTTACTGAAACTAAATCTGTTCTATCCCCTATCATTCTCTATGTGAATGATTGTTTTTAAATAGTTTAATAATTGATCACAGAGATATAATGTTATGGTGTGGCAATAAGTGGCGTAGCTAGAATTTCATAGCTCTAACGTTGTGAACTGCAGGCGGTTCAACTTTGAAGTAATCACTAGAATAAAAATGTGGACGATATAACTAATAATAATAAGTGAATAATACTAGGTTAAATTAATGTTGATCAACACAATTTAGCATTCTTACTGAAATTATATTATACTAAAGATAAATAATGAGGATGACCTGCATCGCAGCGTTTGACAAAAATCCTATACATTGTGCTGTTTATATGTCATATTCGCTTGTATTATAGCCGTTTTTAATGAACAATTATTAAATTATTATATGTGTCTTGGCTTGTGTAGGTGTTTTGAACGATCATGAATTCAACGATCTTTGGTTAGCTTTGTTAACCACCGCTATATGCACCATCTTCCATTATTTACTTATCAATTTAACATTAGTAAATATTATTTCTATGTCAATCAATATGTACAAATAAAAAAATCCCCCCGATTTTAATATCTCGATAGTGCGATAGATTGACTTGATTAACAGATGTATTTATATCGCCATGTGTTAAATTTGCCAATTAATGTTTGTACTTATTATTGTTAGCAACATGATTGTCAGGAAATTATTTGCTGTGTTATGTTAATTAATTTCTAGACGTGCTTAAATGAGCTTAGCGAAATAAATACGTGCGATTGCTATTATTGATTTATTTAATTGATGTTTATTGCTTTTTCTCATTGAGCGTAAACAAAATTTCTGCTTCATAAATCGTGTTAAACCAGGATAATTTAAATAGGCGATATTGTGTGGGTATAACATAACGCTGATCATTTTAACTCATTTTTAATCTGCTACATTTCAATATTTTTAATTAACTTAAATAATTTAATTTATTTTCTACGTTTATATAATAGTATTTTCCCTGATATGAAAGTAAAAGTAGTATTGAAAATATAAATAAAAATATCATTGTGTATTCTAACATTATCCATGGATGAAATATGCGTTTTCTGCGTTCGGTTTGTGTTGGTGCTATATTAATTATTTTCGTAATGGATAGAGCAAATATAACGTAAATTTTAAACTTATATACTTTACATTTTCTAATTATCAAGACAATATAAGAACTATAGTCAATGAACAATATAACACGTTATCTATCACAAAAATATATGAAAACAAATATCTTATTAAGGGGTTATGGTTAAAAAATGGCTAGCCCAAATGTCGAGACAACGAACGATGCTCTGGCGACCGAGTATCTGCCGGGATAAGCAGATCTCCTCAGCATTACCAACAGCCTCGTTAGAGTGTAGACGAGTAAGCTGAGACAGGGCACTCCATTGTCCTGAGAGGGACACATCCCTCTCAAAGGCGGAATGACTAGAAATAGTCCACGGGAGTGGAATGAAGAAGCAACGTAATAGCACTTCATTAAAGGCCCACATGGGCATCTCTAGTCCTATCATCATTATGACGGAATAAACTAATAAAAGACCCCGAGTATCGGCGTCCCTTAGATGAGACAGGGGTGCATAAAGGATTTGAGTTCAGCATAAAGAGGAACAGTACAATACAGAATAAAAACCTATAATAATAAATAAATTAAAGGCCCACATGGGCATCCCTAGTACAATCATTATTATAACGGACTAAATTAAAAACGACCCCGAGTATCAGCGTCCCATAGATGAAACAGGGGTGCGTAGATAATCCGAGTTCATCATAAAGAAGAACAGTACAATACAGAATAAAAATCTAACGAAAAAGACCAAACCAGTAAGAATAGGCACTTGGAATGAGAATGAAGGTGGACATAATTGGCATAAGTAAGATGCGCTGGAAGGGCTCCGGATGTAATATAGTACTTGATCATTCCAGATACTATGTTAGTAACGACGAAAAAAACATCATAAATGGGGCAGGCATCATAGTAACCAAAGAAATCAAGAGGTTAGTCGAAAATATAATACTTCATTCAGATAAGAGTTATAATGGTTCAATTGAAATCAACAGACAGAGCATGTTCTAAAATCAACCGAGAAAATGATGTTACACTTATAATGGGAGATTTTAATGCTAAAATTGGACAAAGGAAAAAATACAAAATAGTAGGGCAGTATGGACTTGGATCACGGAATGATAGAGGGGATAGATTGGTCTAATTCTGCAGGGAAAAAGAACTTGTCACAAATACGTGTTATACACTTCCCCAAAGGCACCTATATACTTGGGCATCGCCGGCAATTCCAATTCAAAATGTTATCAGAAACCAAATTGACTATTTACCACTAAAGTAGAGATTTCAACAGCATAACATCTGCAAAAATATACCCGGGGGCAGATGCAAATGCAAACTGGCTGAAAAAAGTCCCTGAAATTCTCAAATAATATTAATTGGGATAGATAGAATGAAATATCAGAAAGCATGGATTTGCCAAAAATGATAGATACATTCGAGTCACTGAAAGCCTGAAGAACGATTTTTTTTAAATTTAATTGAAAGCTTATTTTTCTGTTATATGTTATATTAATATATTTTAAATATGCTTTGGAAGTGAATTATTATGTTCACTTCCATAAGCAATCCCAGACGAACTATGACCGGTGCTGGGTATAGACATAAGGAGCCCGTATTATGTAACCTAAACGCTAGTTAGGTTTGATACTCTGTCTCTTGAATATTTTAATAGCGCTATATTGGTATAACAAACGATAGTTACAGAAGCACTGATCCAGAATAGTTCAGACTAGCCGAAATACGAGCACCACTGTTGAATTTATGGTACATTAAATACTCAACTCATTTGAAATAAGTAATGAGATAAATTTATAAACTTCACCATAAATTCAATTATAGTATTTGAAATTTATTGAAAAAGACATAAAATAAGATACATTATTCGTGCGCAAGGCCGTTTCCCGAATTTGCTCTTAATACAAACTCATTCGCTCATTCGGGAAACTTGCCTTTCTGCACTAATAATGTAAATTACTATTTTAGATCAGCAATCGTGTAGACTTAATAACTTTGCGTGATTGGTAATGCATGCGATAATAAAGATGTTTACAGACCTACCTTGACATTAAGATAATACAATAAAATGAAAATTATAGAAATTGCATAATAAATCAATTATAATCGAATGGAATAGTACAATAAATTCAAACTGCCGCATACTGAATAAGTCTACATAGTAGGATATAGAAAATGCACCACAAGAATTTGAACTAATTACAGTTCAAATATTTGCTCGTAGTGTTATTTTAGGGCAAATCATATTTACGTCTCTCAAAAATAAAACTCCCTTAAATGCAAAATAGGCATTTAAGCTTTGACTGAACTGATTTTAAGGTCGTTTTAGACAAGACAGACAATTTCTTGACTTAAAAGTTAGTCAAGATGTGAGACAATTTAAATGTTCTCGTATCATACAGCAAATTATTTGAAATATTGAATTGGATGATAGATCGAATGGAAAAATAAACCGCGTTCTATTTCTCAAGGACAAATTGCATGGGAGGAGGATATATGAATTCATTTCTTGAACAACTTTTCAGTTAAGAAATTGTCTTGTCTAAAACGACCTTTAGGGTTATCAAAGGTCGAAATTGGAAGATATTATTTTCAGCGGAGAATTAGTGTTTAACTAATGATTAATATAATGGTGCAACTAAATAACCGGCGATTAGTACGTTTAGCGGACATGGTGGAACGGGCATAAGAAAATTAAACGTATTGGAAGTTAACCATAAAATCAGTTGTCTAAATTGAAAGACCCATTTTGCATTTAATGGAGCTTTATTTTTAACAAACGGTAATTTTAAAAAAGGTAATATTTTATAATAATATTCGTTTGTAAATTAAGAAACTCATACTTACTTCTTTTTATTAATGTCTGAGTACTTTACAATTGATTCCAACACATGCCATATTTTAGAATAATTTAATTTCATAAATTTGGAAAATAAACAAATATTAATAATGTGTGCTATATTTTAAGAATATCAAGAACAATCATTATATCTCCTTTTCTAGTAATTGGTATAAACTTGGGTGTGAACAGAAAAAACACAAACGCAAATGGAAATGTTTTACAATTATACAACACAAAGCTTTATCATTACTTTTAAATAAATTTCAGTTAGCGCCCGTGTTAAGCTATGTAATTTGTTTATTTTCCTTTTTTTGTAGCATAGCTCGGTAAATACCCACACATTAAATCGAGTGTTGACTCCACAGTTAATAGATTATGCTAAATGAATAGTATATGATAATGTTTATAAATGGAAAGTCACATTGTATCTTACTATAATACATTACTACCAGATGTTAATAAATTATAGGTATTTAAAATTCATACAATCGAATTTGAATGACCTATATGAAAATAAATAAAATAAGAAAAGTAGTAATTTAAAGCCAAAATTAAGCTTAAATTTATAATCAACATTATCTATGTTTATAATAAATATTCAATATCGAGTTATTTTAATAAAAGAAGATAATGATTGATCTTCTCAAAGGCTAATTAATAAATAAAACAATATGTAATATGTGTACATATAAGAAGATGACTTGGAATAGTTATGCGGTTGACGCTTTGGCCACCCCGGCCAGGGTATTATGTAATTTTACGGTAATTAATTAAATGGTGGTAGAGGTGAGTTAGTCTAACAAGAATTCGATTTTTATTGGTAAATTCATTTGGTAACTGGAGGACTTTTAAGTTAACCAACGAGAACGTACTTTTCGACGAAAAAAATAATCACATTGCCATGATAGAAATCTGACACTGATGCATATAAATCTTAATCAAATTCATCAGCGGCCCGCTATATTTTTTATTTACTTTTGCATTCAATCCTTCGACCACTAAATTCTGGATGGCGAACAACATTCCGTTGCACATAAGGTGCACCATCTTGCATCTACCACATATGAAATCTTCTCTGTAATGGCAAACCAACGAGATCATTCTCCAACTAGTTTTTAGAAAATGTTTGCAGAGGGTCCTCTAAAATTGATCAGAATCGATTAAACGCTGGTAAATATTAGAAAATCTTCTGTCCGGAAGTCTTCTATTCTGGAATCTCTCTCCATATAATCTTATCGATATCATAGATTTTAAAAAAGCTCTGACGCTACAGAGTTCCATTAAGATTTAAATACGTCTGTCAGATTTCTATCATAGTAATGTAATTATTTTTTGTATACAAAATATGAAGCGCACTCTAATTGGTCTACTTAAATGTCCACCAGTTGCGAAGAAGAATTTATAAATAAAAAATCGAATCCTTACTAGATTTAATCATCAACCACCACTTAAGGTAATGTCCTCGAATTACAAACATATGTAATGTAATTTAAACCTGTAGATTATCGACTAAAAATTATAGAATAGACCAGTGATCGGAAAAATCGATGCGATTTAAAGTGAAAATAATACGTATGTGTAATAATACGTATCTATTGTGTATACAAAAACACCCAGCTCAGTGGCCAGGTGGTTATTGAGCCTGAAATCAAATCCCATCGGGGCGAATTTTCAGAGCGATACTTAAGTGTTTCAGAGCGATACATGTGTCTCTTCCGTTTCAAAAGTTTGTTCATCCCTGGAATAGATAGATTATTGACTTACAAATGCCGACGAAAATTAACAAGTAGTACTTCATTCAGCTAGCTTGAGAAACTGTCCGTTCTCTGTTATGTAAGAGTTTAATGAATATATAAAAAACTATTATTCTAGTCCAAAACGCAATAAATGAGTTATTATTTCTAAAGAACGAAAATTAAGTTTTTCAATAAACACACATTATTTGCACGAAAAATGCAAATATTTGAATTTTAATATGAAATATCGATATACCGATTTTGTGTGGAATAGAACATTCAACAATGACCGCTACGGCTCGCTGCTATACTCGTGTTCTTTGAGAGAATTTGCTGATTACATTTGGTCTTCAATTTCGCTAATAACACGTCGAAAAATTCCTACAGCTACATGGTTTGTAGTTCGTTGGTTGGCATAGACAGATAATTTCACGAAACAGGAAGAAGTCACACGGCTTTAGATTGCATGAAATCGGTGGCCAATTCAGGGAATTTTTCACACTCAGTCCTGCTGAAACCACATCTTATATGAATCCATACCGACCAAAGCAGGCTTCAAAAACTTATTGCAATAACGTTCACACATTCATTGCTGCCATCTCCCTCGAAGAAATGTGGCCCAATTATTCTACCAGCCCAAAATCCAACCAAATGTTGACTTTGCTTTCTCATGAACAACATAATTCACCCCACACCACAAATCCTGCTGTGTTGTATTTTTGAGTACCTATTCAATTGGAAGTGTAATTTTTGCAATTTGTGTTTTATTGAAAAAAATTGTTTTGCGTTCATTTTGAAACACCCTTTATATATACTTTTCTATTAGTTCATTGTTTCGTATAATAAAATAACGCAATTTGTATGATAGTGCTCATTACTAAAACGAACCACCTATTTACATCTTCTTGCGTAATGGTTAGCCTTGACTCTACTTAATGCTCTTCATTCCATAAGCAACATATGGCGTACAATGTGGTTCTATATGATGTCCTATTTTAGGCTTTTGTTCTCATTTCCGTCCAATTTCGCGTTTTCTATCTCCTCCATTACTGTTTTCTTCCATGTTTGGGCTGGTCTAACTTATTTCCTGTTTCCCACTGGTTGGAATTCTAAGCTGTTTAGTGATATCTGCATCTGGCTTCCGTAATGCGTGGCCAATCTATTTCCATTTTCTTTTTCGTATGCCCTAGTTATATGGACATGTTGGGTTCTATTCTAGAGTTCTTCATTTGAGATTTTATTTGGATAGAAGATTCTTTATATGTTTCTCAGGATTTAATTTTATTTTTATAATATATACTTGGATTTTTTGTAATTTTCCAGGTCTGAAAAACATACAGTAGAATACTATTTCACAGATCTCTCGATCTCCATATGTTATTTAGGTTATAAAAAGTTGGTTGTGCTTTATTTATGCGGACTTTCATACTTCACTTATTCCTCCTTTAGTGCTTGTGAGAATTACGAGGTAACATGTGCATTCTACTACTTTTAGTTCTTCGTTGTTTAATGATACTGCCATCTCCCTTGGTGTGTTAAATTTCATTATTTCTGTTTCCTTTATATTTATTTTCATTCCTACTTGATTTGGTTCTTTTGCAAACTTTTCAATATATTTTTCTGCCTTTTTTCTGATAGGAGACATCGTCGGCGCATCAAGGTCTTTCAAAGGATTAAAAATGTTCCAGTGTATGTCGTCAGTTTTCCCTTTTCGTGGTTTTTTTCATGGTCTAGTCCATCACAATAATAAATAACGTGGGAGAGTGTATGTACCGTTGTTATACACCGCTCTTGATAAAAAATTATATAAGTGTGAATCCAGATCTTAACAATCTACATATCTAGGTTTCGATCTTATTAGATCTCATCAGTGTAGGTCAGCTAGTGAGGATGAATTCACACAACATCTCGAGTGGTTATATATGGGTATACAGTGTTAATTGATGTGGTACTGTCAGAGGGCGTTTAACTTTCCTCGTAGGGGGTAAGTTGTATCACCGCTATTGATATTAATTAGCTCTGTCAACTTCGCTTCGTGTAAAATTTTGGCTGTTTTGTCATCGTAATAACCTCATAACTCTCACAAGTTTGTCTAGCAGTCCATATTTTCTCAGAAGTTACCACAATTTCTATCTGTTTAAGCTGTCACACATCTTCTTGAAGTTGATGAAGCTAACAAACAGCATTCTTTTACCATTTAACCGATTGTTTAATAGTTATTCTGAGGGTTCATATTGGATCTATGCATGTTTAATTTGCCCTAAACCTGCCTGGTTTGTCTTAAAAGTTTAAAAGTTTGTCTATTTCACCCGTAAGTCTGTTCTGGTCACAACCTTGCTCGCGACTTTTAGGAGGGTTATTGGTTGCCAGTTCTCGCACTTTGTAGCGTCTCCTTTCTTCAGCAGTTTTACTATTATCCCTTCTTTCCTGTCTTTTGGTATTATTTTAATTTCCCATATTTTGCCAGAAAATTTGTGAACATTAAACAACACAGTTAAAACCCCGTAGGGGCTGACCAGCTACAGTTCACCTTCCACATTTTCTGAGATTTTCTGTAGACATAAGGTACTTTTTGTTTGTTTTGTTTGTTTCTTGCTCTTGATCTATCGGTCATATTATTCTTTATCAGATATATTGACTTGTTTTTGGTTTTATTCAGGTGACCGCAGTATTCGTTTGCTTATGACATGAGCTAATACATAGATTTTTTCTATAGCTCCAAAAATATAGTCATTTCATGTCGCAATTTATATATGTGATAGAATACTTATTTATTAGTAGATGACATCTATTTAAGTCATCTATTTGCTAGAAAGGAAAACCAATCTTTAATTGTCTTGCCGCTCTAATCTTCTATAATAAATTTATTTCTTCATTAAAAAAGTAAAGCGCCTGTAAATAGTTTTATACTATTATAATTATAAACAATATTGACAATGCAATGGTAATCCTAGCATGTTTAATAATGAAAATGTCATTATAATACTCTATAAAAATAAAGTAAATGGAACCACCGTCAATTACTTAACCGAATACAAAACGATAGGGCAGGTATATAACAAAACGTTTATTAATGAGGCCACATAAAATACTCGCTACATTCTTTTACAATAATTGTTGTAAAAGAAAATTATACAGGTTTACGAACATGAATCTTACAATGGCGATCGTAGATTCACTGTAGAGATAAAAAATGCTACATAGGTCATGACTACGTGTTATTCAAGGTCATTGAACCAATTGCTATTTGATTTCTATAAAACTAATAGTCGCTACTATTATGTATCTTCGATCGTCATCCTAGCATGCACGAGCATGAGGTAACTTTTAACCTCTGCCCACTATGACACCTGCAAGTTAGACATTGCTCGGTAATTTCGTGGTATAATAATAATAATCGCTTAATATTTACTTTTAATAATTTAATGGCAACACACACCATCATAAAGGTTTAATGCGGTTCAAATTTTATAGATGACCAGTAATATCTATAAAATTTGAAGAAATCAGCAATAAATATTAATTCGGTATTGAGTATATACTAAATGTCAACTTTTTTTTTATTGAGAGGAACTATTTACACTAACCGAGTCAACATACAATACACAATCAGCAAATAATGCCAAATATATTCAGTAATATTTGAAATTTCATGTGACTTCTAATAAACTTTCTACTAAAAAGTTAATCACATATCGACACCTTGTTTATTAATAATATTAATATTTTATTAGACTTAAAGTCACCTTACACGGTCAAAAATACTGATCGTGTAAGGTACAATATTGATGGAGTGAATAGAATACTGACGTTAATCCGGATAATTTATAATCCAAGAATAAGCCAGAATTTTTACGAGGCACGCTTTTTTGGATTATCCATATTCATATATAATTAATACTGCACTGCCGCTGCTCGAAGTCTAGGGCAATACTAAAGAAATAACTGACAATATGAAATTACAGTGTAGGGTTGATAAATATTGACGGTAAATTGAAACAAATACTGACAGTACTTGCATTGACAGTATTATTGGCCGTGGAAGGTGCTTTATAGCTTGTGTTAAAGCATTTTTAAAAAATACATATTGATTTATGAAATGCATCCAGTATTAGCTCCTGTGCTTTTAAAGAACGCATACACATATTTTCTATGATTAATTATTCCAAACATATCATATGATTCACTATCTGTGTTTATGCCGAGTAAGACGTTTGACAATCTTAAAATTTATGTTACGATTAACTCATCTTATTCGCGATATTCTTGTACAAACTCGGTTAAAACTAATCATGTTGATTAAAAATATCGTACACAATACTTAACGGATGTAGTCGTACAAGTCGAAAATCAGAATCTTTAAGAATAGGGATACCAAAATTAACAAATATTAACTCTGTATAGGGCCGGCTCAACACGGTAAGCAGATGGCGCATTATAAGGGAGCGTTAAAATTTGTTTTAACTAATATTATTCGTGTTCCTCAAAAATGATAATAATCGTTCTCAGATTATGTGAACGTAAAATTAAAACCCCGCAGGTGGTGTGCAGCTAGCCCGGGACAAACAACCCTGACAAACCGGGTTCCCAGTCCTAGGCCAATGCAGCGTGAGGAGCGTTTAGTGCGCTTGAAGGCAGTCGAAAGGAGGTTTAGTCAGTATTCCTCCTCGCAGAAATAAAAAAGGTGGTATCGAGTTTCAGCTCACCTTTTACATTTTCTGAGGTTTGCTGTGGAGATGAGGTACTGAGTGATATAACATCTCTTAGTTTCTTAAGGATCTATTGGAAAGTTATTTTTTTGGTTATTCTGTAAAATTATTGAAGATTCTGGTCTTATCTTATTATATTAACACTTGTAATAAGACTCTTGCTAGATATATGCTAAAACAACATGTTGAACACATTTATTGTTGTGTCATACGCTTGTTGTGTTGATGCCGTGTAGCCCGTGTGGGGCTAGAGGAAAAGGTCTAGAGAATTTTGTATTTGGTATGATAATAAAATTGAATAGCTTGACCCAAGTTTTTTATAAAAAGCTTATTAAAATACAATTTTAAACTGTGAAACGTATAAGTACGTATATGGATTTAATACCAGTTGAAACCACAAATTACAAATATAGGTCAAGCATTATTTGTTTGGAAGGACGATATCGTTAAGATTGCAGGTGCACAGTGGACACGACGCACAGAAGATAGAATAGCCTGGAGACACATGGGGGCGGCCTTTGCCCAAAAGTGGGACGAAAACGGCTGACAATGATGATGATGATGATTATTTGTTCAAAAAGCTTCGATCTTTATAGCCTTCAGCCCGAGTGCTTTTCTGCTGGTAAAGGGAGAAGCTCAGAGGAGTGTAATCACCCAGTATTTAGCGTAACTTCACAGGAATCCTCTGAAAAACTATGTTTCGTAAAACTTCGCCCACATCGGAGTTTAACTACCGCTCGCCAATGTTCAATACGAGACGGACGGCGCCTCTAACCACTAGGCCACGGAGCTGGGTCATTATTTGTTATTATTGCGGACATAATTCTAAACAGTCATTCATTTGATGTCATCAAATTTCGCGATTAGATTGAATCATATACTTGTATTAAATGGTAATGATAATTAGGTGAAGTATACAATAAATGTTCATAATAAATAATATTGATGTTGAACAATTACTTTCAATATAATAATCATTTATATTCCATTAAAGGAAAGTAATAAAAACATACTTAAAACTCGGGGACCATTTTCCGGAGTAGCAATCAAAACACTCACACATACATATACGATGCGAAGGTCGATAGGTAATAGCAAATACGGCAACTACTAGTAAAAACATAAGTATTAGAAATCAAATTAGGTTTAGTGGGTTAGCGGTTTTCATTTTGCAATCACTTTAGCAGCGAGTCCGTTCACGTCTGCTTACGTTTATTTATAAAGAATCATAATTACTCACGCCGACAAGATCGCGGTCAATAACTTATTGTGTGGTTTTATTTTATTTACCTACAATTAACGGCGTTAACTAGGTCAGCAGCTTTAATAAATGGCCAATGGTAACAGGTAGTTTATGGGACGGCATGGTGAGCGTTGGGATTGTAGAAAGGGAAACTTGGTTACAGCCATATATTCATTATGTATGGACAATATCAGTTTATTGGCATTATATATTTTTATGTTAGTGTGATTAATTGATTGTTTGCGGTCTATTCATAATTCATTATTTACTGATTTTTTCTTCTTCGACCGCTGTGTAAAGTAAGAGTGGAAGAATTCAATGAGTTCGTACTTATTATAAAATTAGAATAGAAGAAATTTGTCTATATGCGGTATTGCCTGCCAAAGTCCTTGCTCGTTATATATTATTTTAAAATTAAAAAAAAAATCCGTTGTTAGCAAAGTAAAGGGCTTAATGAAATCAAGTTCTCTAATAATTTTATATAAATAAGAAACAAACAAAATTTGATCTAGTAAGCTGAAAGGAGCAATGTCCCCAGCTCAAAAGAAAGAAAGAAATTAGGCCAAGGTCGAATGTCGAAGAGGAGGAAGGTAGCATGCTGGAGGAACTTTTAAAAGGCATGATGAGCTAATGGAAAAGAACTGGCAAAGGCCACATACTGAGCAAGTAATACTCGTGTAGCCAAAAGTAATAAGGCAAGAACAGGAGGAGGATAGAAAAATCAAGTTAAGAGACCAGTGACGGCGGAAATCGAAATAACAAATGTATGTGGTACAGATAGGAAGGGTGATATAGAGGAGGCTGATTTAGTAAGCTCTTGAAAGCCCTTCTCCGATGTGTTCTTTAAAATGTTAAGACCGTAAACAAAGTAACAATGAATAGATGTGGACATAAAATTGACCTGCTACTATTAAATTATTTGTTATCATGCAAAGCATATCTAAAAAATACTTCTATATTTATAGGGCTATCCATGCATTTGCGCCAGTAAAGATAGAAACCCAGACATGTTTAACCTTTTAACCTGAACTTTGAATGTTTTTGGCGTCTATTATGTGGTAATTCATTTTGAATGAAGGATATAAATCAAACGCCTATGTTTAAAATGCCTAGAGCTTAGGCGAAACTAATTGTATTAAACAATAAATTAAGTGGTAAAACATAGTAGTTGGATTCACATCCTTCATTAGTATATAGTGCATCTAATATGTCTAAAATTATAATGGAAGATATTTGTATATATGTATAAATTTGCCAATTCCTTCTATAAATGTACAAATCGTTCCATGCTCATATTTTTCAATACATTTATCTGGAATAGATTCGCACGGCATATGAAACAAGGAATAATTTCTATCGTAATTTTTTAAATAATAAAAATATCTATATATCTATTATTAGTACTATAAATCAGGAAGTAATACATCATGAATATTTTAGTGTATGTATAACACAAATATTTCAGAAGGGCAGTGGCGCAGATACAATTAACTACAATATTATCGGGTTTAATGGACGACGATATTGGTTTTCCAATAATAATGAATACCGTAAAACGAGGTTACTTTGCAACGCGTGGGGTAACTTTGCACCAACGTCCGAAAAAGATTCATCGTGGAGCCATATGTGTAGTTTCTAATTTAACTGCGCAACATGTAAATCACAAGATGGAAGTGTCATCTGTAGATCTTGTGAGAGAGTGATTAGGAGATTTCTACATCAAAACCTAACTTTACGGGACTTGTTTATGACACCAATCTGTTGCAGTTTTGTTTAGTGTTGAAAAATTGCGTGTTCCACCCATTCGTGTGTAATACTATCAGATAAGTCACCATTTTAGTACCAGTTACACATCTTTGGCTATATATTTTGATAATTAGTTTATATTTAAAATCATCTGGTAAGTACTTGTTAACATTTTTAACACGTGGGGTAACTTTGCACCACAATATGGGGAGACTTTGCACCAACGTCAAACTCTGTTAAAACTGGTGAAACAATTTTTTTTTTTAATTCACAAAATATATAAAATACAGAAGAAAGGCAATAGGATATATCAGAAAAGACAAAGCGAATCCAGCGGGATGATGACACTGATGATCCAGTATTGCAGGACTCATCAGATGAAGAATATCCCAATTTTCAAACATACTCGGAGCAAATGGTAAAAGAAATGGAAATGGAAGAAAAAGCTGCAATGATGGAAGGTACGAAATCTCTAACAGATGCTCTTGGCATAATTGCCGTAAAGAGAGTTGTTTGTAGGAGAATACATGATTTTCAAATACGAAGGGAAATTGTTTTCTGGTAAAATAATATCATTGGAGTTGTAATTTCTTCTATGGTTAAATCTATCAAGTCGTGAAAATTGCCTAAAAATCCAGATGTTTCATACTATGATAGGAAGCATGTATTTGACAATATAAACCCCTCTACCATGGTAAATAGAAGAGGATTGTATCGAATTCCAGAAATGGAAAAGTTGGGTTGGCTGTAAATAATTAATTTGCTATGTGTCGTTTATGTTTTTTGAAGAAAAAATCAGTTCCATGAATAAATTTTGTGTGCTCTATTGATTTATGTTTTTAACTTCTTTCCTATATACAACGGAGTTTCGATCAAAATGATGTGATGGTGCAAAGTATCCTACTGAAAGGGGTAACTTTGCACCAAATTTATATAATAAATATTGCATAATAAATTACTCACATTACATATATTTTATATTAAATAGCAACTAATAACACTAAAGAACAAAATGCAACAAGTCCCATATTTTTAACGCGCTTCAAAAATATTTCTGTTCAATTAAAGACAAAAAACCTGAAAAATGGTGCAAAGTAACCTCATACTTCCTCGTACTTCTTTATCTTGATACAACGGAACACCCTGAGTTTCCAATGCACACTAGCCCGCATCATACCGCGTTCTTCTTTGTCAGACTTATGATAAGTCACTGCGATATAGCTCGCTAGTAAGAATTAAAACCGGTGGCGTCTCTATTTGTATCCGTTGTTATTATCTAGCTTGTTTATCTGTAGTTGCATATATGTAGTGTCTGCTGTGATATAAAATATAATTACAGCAGTTACTCTTGAAGATGATTAAGGCAAAAACAAGCACCTATAGCACGTTAGAGATGCACCCGTTGAAAGGAGCAGTAAAACAACAAGGCCCCGGCTCAAAGTTTGCTCAGGTATTGAAATACTCTGCTAAAATAAGTTATTGGTGTGTCTTAACTGTATGCGTCTATTGATACAAGGATGTAGAGAAGTTATCCATTATTTGTAGTAAGGCATCATGCCATGCCGAGAATGGAGAGGAGGAACAATATAATTGTGTCACGGATTGTGAAGGAAGTGGTAAAGTCAATAATGAAGAAGCTGGAGGACAGAGTGCTTCTGGAACTGCCTTGCTGCGCCCAGCAGAGAATATAGATAAGAGAAGGGTGATTGCGGTGAAGATACAACTGAGGGACTCGAACGTGTACATAGTCGTTGATTGGACTATAGAGTAGAGGGACGTTCAGAGGAAGATTAAGAAGAGGGCCAAAGTTGACAGAGAGAAATGCGTAGAGGGTTTAGTTTACGATAACCCGTAAAATAAACCTCGCGGGGGACTGGTGGTTTTGGCAGGGGGACGGGATAGAAAAAAACGGAGTAAAAGTGGTGAAGATGAGGTATGAAACTAGGGTGAACACTGGAATGTAGCGGGTTGAAACAAAAATATTGGGGAGATTGTGGGAAAAGCAAGTGTTGGAATGGATGGACATGAAGGATGTTGTGGGTTTGTTGGGGGCATTGATGACGGAAGAGGAAATGCCTGTCCGTCTGACACTATTTTAGTATAAAGAAATATTTTTATCTGTGACAAAATTTACACTTTACTTTTGTCAATTTTTCAAAAATATACATTTGATTCGAGGTAATAAGCATCCTTTGTTAACAATATTGAGAATAGTAATGATTCAAAATTACAAATTTCACATTTATATTGTTCTGAATCCCGTGAAAATGATCGAAAATGGAAAAGTGAAAATCAATTTCTTCTTAAAAAAAATTATTATTACATGATAAAATAAGTTATATCAATTTTTTTTACAATTTTAAGTAAATGCAAATATTACTAACAACATAATCAAATGGTAATAATAAAATTATATAATTCGGAAAATTCAAATGAGAAAACGTGATGATTCATGACGAATTTTTAATAAATCTATATTTATAAAATGTATACATCTTATATAATATTAATAATCATAACTTCATTTAAATGCCATGCTTTATTATAAAAATATACATTAAAAAGAAACTATAATAAGGTGTGAAAGATAAAAATTACTTGTAATCAATGATATGTTGATTTCAACTTGTAATTATGTTTAATTTTACAATTTAAATGTAAAGTTATTCAAGATGATTTTATAGGATGTTCTCACCTTCTCAATCAAATATATTTCTAAGAAATATTTATTATATATGTAATTATTGCAATTTAACTTAACAGAGAGATGCATAAATATGTGTTCAAATAGATATTTTGTTAGATTTATATTATATAACGAGTTATGAACACAGAATCACACATCTATATATAACGTTGGGGTGGAACAATTCCCACCTGTGCTCCTGTAATGTGTATAACATTTTGTTTGGCTGCATATCTCAACTCCTCTGTAATAAACAAAGTAATTTTACACACCCGTTACATTCCAGGAAACGTAATTAGATTTACGCCAAATCGATACACATCAAACAGACACTGTAATAATTATTTCACAACGACTCGACGTGGGGTATTGGTTCCGACCGGCGCGACCGGATACGCTGCTCGCGGGAAAATACTCACGCAGAGACTGACAAAACTGCGATTGTGTTATCACGAAACCTACCGCCTCTAAAAACAATCAAATCGCTGACGAACATTAAATCAGCGCAAATATCCGACCGCGAGCCGCGAATTAAAGGCCGACAATTATTAGACAACGCGTGGAGGAGCGGTCAATTGTTGCGCGTGGACTGACAAAATGAAAGGAGCGCTCGGTGTTACCGTCCTATGGGATTATCTTGTGTGTACGAACTAGAACAAGTTGTCATTCTTGAAGCGGTAACGTGCTCAGCTGTAATACGAGAATTGATTAACAGTGTTTTTAATACAGGTGGTCTTGTTTATTTTATTGTTCCTTTAATCTTCATTCGGTTTAATCATCAACAGATTTATTTATTTATATCGTGCTATTAAAGTGTGTTTGGTAATTATTGCAAATAGATCTTAGGTTTATTCAATGTAAAGAAGCGAGAAATTTAAAGAAATCGCAATGATCTGGATTTTTAAGAATGAAATTTTCCAAATTATATTTGCACTGAAAATTGGAAAATAAACGGCAAGTAGAAACAAGAACTGTAAACCATGCCATGGGCCCAATAGTAATACAGTACTAAATCATATATGCAGGGTGCTCTTTAACTTCCGTTTAAAGATTAAACTGCATATAGAAAGCCTCCATAGTCACAGCAAAAAGATTCATATAAGCATGTGGCCTAAAACATTGATAAAGTATAAACATATCGAAATTACGTCATTTATTAATGAATAAAATAAATCTATGTTGGAAAATATTACATAGTTCGTTTCCACTGTTCGACGAACGAACGAGACTAACGAATTTAGACATCTGGGGGTGTATTCTGTAATTTCAGAACGATCCGAATTATCCACAAAATTGTTGCTCGAACAACAGTTTTTTAGACATGCATGATGTGTACCGCTTTTGTAAGTACAACAGTAACACAATAACCATGTTCACATGTAGGATTGCAATCGAACAGAATACGATTCTAGTTTAAAACTCAAGTTCATGAGAACAGGCGCGAAACCGAATTGAAATTGAAATTAATTTCAAGGTTGATTCCCCTATTTCTGGGATCGTATCGTATCGAACATTAATGTAAACAGGTACAAATATTAAGATCGTATCGATGCATGTGCACCATAGTGCGCTGCGGGCTGCAGTGCTGCCGAACTAGGCTATTTTCTACACGTTAGCCTATTTTACGTGTCTTTTTGGACGAGATTTTCTTGATTCAGCAACATTAGTGAATATTATAGAGCGCCATGAAGTATTTTCCTTTTGACAAAATTTTGAATCTTATTTTATGGATTTGTTTTAACAATACTAAATAAACATCATGTAACACTTGCTACATAAAACATTCTACATTTGGCAACACCAGATTCATCAAGCTGTAAATTTATTAAATCGAATTCGGCTAATGCATGTGGACGGCCATCATCAATTTTAGATGTAAACGAGATAGTATTTAGTTCGATCCTATATGTGAACATGGTAAATGATAGATGGTATTAAGGATGGCATCACGTCTATAGCTTTCTTATGGTGGGAATTGTGAAACTGTATTTAGCATTTAGCAAAACCTATAGAGCCTTTAATGTAGAACTCTTTTGATACGTGTAAAGTATCAAACTTTTACACTCATACGTACAAATTATTTTAAAATTGCAATCGCAGTGTAAAAATTCCAACGTTGTCAAAGTTTACGTAACTTCAACTCTGAAACTGTTGTCATAGTATTCAGAACGATCGAAATGATTCTGACATTTCGATCGTTCTGAATTTTACAGTTTACATAATAAACTCCCTAAGGGGCTAATTCCCACAGCACTCGCTCCGAATTAATAAAAGTAAGGTAATTAAATTTAAATTATTATTATTATTCTTTCATTTTTATAAAAGATGGGGTATCAATTACTGAAGAGAATGGACGATGATGCTTTGGACTTCATAATTTTTTTGACAAAGAATTGGCTATTTTTATAACGACAAAATCGGATATAAACGGATAACTAATTACTGATGAAAATATACACTTAAAATCATTTGACTGGTTCCATCTATCAGTTATTATATTATTTCGAGATCCATAACAAATGTAACGAGTATAATATTGATCCACGGCGCATTGGCCTAACAAGATACTAGTAAAAGAAGAGAATACATTGCAAATTAATTAAACAGGCAGCGTTAGAAGTTACAAGGTCAGTTATTAATTATCACATATTTGCCATCAAATTAAACATAATGAAAGGGTCGGAACTGTCTGATGCAAGAAGAATTAAATAAATTGCACATTGCTACCAAGAAAACTTCAATGAAAATTAATACAATTATAATGGAATGTGACTATAATAAGGTTGAAATTAGAACCGATAAGTTCATTTCAAGTTCACACATTGAAAACACTGATAAAGTATCACTAACAATTGTTTCACATTACCTCTTGAGAGATGTGGATGATGATAGATGATAACACAACATATAACCTTTGTTTATTTATTTTTCACGTTAGAATTCAGAAATTTTACACGCAAACAGACATATGAGCCCTTTATCATCTTATATATTAACTGTAACTATTTAGTATGTTTAGTTAATAGTTTAGATAAAATATTCCTTTTGAAAATGCTTTGCAAAATTTTATTAATTGATAAATTCCCGATAAGAATTATATTGCAGAATTTATTATTCAATTGTAATTTATAATTTTATGGCATTCTGGGCGATAAATCAGTTTACAGCTAAATACAAGTCATAAAACGTGACAGTTTAATAGCTTAAATTAAAATTGATTTGACTTTTTAAATGTTTTAATTTTAGAAAATTTATCATAGGTTTCATAATGATGCATAACAATATGTATACAGGGTAACTAACAAATAACAATTAAACTATACAATGATAAAATAAATACAGATTTAAAATGTGTTTACAGATGGTTATGCGCAAACTAATTAAAATTTAACAAAACTCATGATAAGATCAAAGCATAGAAATAAAATATTATTTTTTTACACAGTCTGAATATATAAATAACAAAAACTGGAGGTAGTATCAGTTTTGGTTTATCACTGTGTCAAGCTCTGGGCGTATCGTCTCTTGTTCTATTTGTCGTGCAAGCGGCTCCCAATTTTACCTCGACCCGGCGCACGATCGCAAAACTTGGAGGATGTCAAACGAAAGCACCTTAAGTACTTATGTGTGGTAATTGATCAACATTTAATATTTCAATCCCACGGTGAGTACGTATTAAATAAAGTCTCAAAAAAGATTAGGTACTTCAATAGATGAACAGAATGCTCAAGTTTCTTCACAAAAAAAACTTTATATAAAAGTATAATAGACTCGCATTTTTATTACTGCCCTAGAATTATGTTTATGCTAAACAAGACAGTAACAAATGAAATTCAGTTGAAACAGAACAAGGCCACGGGAATCATTCTCAAATGTACTAAATAGACGATACCGATAGACGCTATGTTAAAATCAAAACAAAAGAACGACCATTATTAGGCATGAACATAAATTCATACAACTTCCTCTGTATATTCTGGCGATGCGAGAAATAATCCCCTGATGGTGTTAATCTGTTAATTGTTAACCAAATGATATATTGTATATACATTTTTAAAAAATGCTTACATATGAACCAACCGTTAATATATAGAAATAAATAATATCTGTATAATCTATGACATCAGACAGCTTTTACTGTCCCGAAAGGAATAACTAGTTTTGAAAATAACCAGCAGCTCTATAGTGGTTTAGTTCCTTATAATAATCTGCCAATTTATGTGAAAGAAACAGAATCTTATATTTAAGAAAGAATATACGGAAATATATTCCGTTTATATTATAGTTATAAGAGTTTATATTCTTGAATTTCTAGTTGGGGATGGCTTTTCTGCGTTGTTTTGCTTTGGTTTGATATTGATTTGATTTTAATTTGAAGTTTTGAAAATATGCCATCTTTATCTTTAATATTGTTATTTCATAGTATACAGCACATATTTCTAATAAATAACTATAACAATTTAGGTTACTTTGGATATTATCGTTGCCGTTTAGTTGTGTTCCGGTTTTAGTATTTTGTGTATTTCCGGTTAGTGCTCTGTGCAAAAATATGTCCGAAAAACTATTTTTCTTAATCAGGCGCTCTTATGTGATGATATAATTATAGCGATAAATTTATTATCTTCTTACTATCAATAAAACCCACACTACATATTTTTAAGTACTAAACTAAATTTTTGTAGTAATAATCATATTTATATTTGAAATTGTTTTTTTAGTGTGATGCAGAACCAGCACTTGGCAGGAGGGACACTAGTTTAAAATTAGCCTCTATATTTATGTCCTACACGTAATGTATTGTAACAAGTATGCTAGACACATGTTGATTTAACTGTAATGATTACATAAATCACAATTTTTGAACACATTATTCTATAGTTCTTGCATTTCATTAATGCCAACAGTTACTTGTATTATAAGAATCGCATTGATCTTGGCAGAATGAGATCGTTTAGAAGACATTCAAAAAGCTAGATGTTTATATTGTCAATCGTGAATGTGCTCGTGCTAATAATTGCTAATTTAGAAGAATAATATATATTTATTGTAACATACATACATACATACAAGATATACATACATGTACAAGAGGCCATCGACCGTGGTCTTTCAGCCTTGCTGATTTAAATAAATAAAAATCGGGGAATTGTATGTTCAATTTCACAATACCTCCTGCCTTAATTAAGTTAAATAAAAAAGCAAGTTGTTTTCAGTTTTAATAATTGAAAAACGTTTTTATTTATATATTAACAATATAATTAATTCAAGTACTACCTACTTCAAATCAACTACCTTAATGATAATAATCTGTTAATAATATTTATACTCGAGCTCATTTGAAGTGGATAACAAAATAAGAGCGCGCGCAAATCATACACCGTCATATTTTTTTTAAAATCCCGATTTCAATATTTCTCTTCTCATGGTTATTTCCTGCACTACACATGTATCTTTTAAATTTCAGGATAGTGGAGTATTAAAAGTGACTGGTATGTATCACACTAGCAACACTAGTGTCCAAGAAAACTGTACAGTAAAGCGGCCTTTTATGACGATTTAAATAAATTGTTACGTATATATAAATCAACATCACCCAGAGAGCGGTATACCTCAACATGAAACATAAAAACAATGAATTATAGTGAGTTATTTAATTACATTTTTTTGTGACTTTACGGCAGCGTAAGGAAGCCAAAACTTCAGATATTGATATTCTACATATAAGTTTAAGAGCGAGAACAGCTAGAACCGGGCACTCTTCTGGGCCTGACTATAACAGTATACTCAGTCCAAAGCTGCAAATCAAATGCCTTTGAGCCGCAGGGTACTGAGTAGTTTTACTTAGTACCAAAAGACCGTACTCATGCCTTCACGTGACGGCGTTGATAATGGTAATTTGATACGGATCGTCAGTTAGCGCAGGACACGAGAGCTAGCTGGAAAGGAAAATGATAGGTGAGCGTACATATACACATATGAAGGAAGGTAACGGAAGACCGCCTTCATTATTTTCCCAATAGAACAATATGATGACTATATTCAACACAAAATATTCTGGAGTAAATAGTTCCCAAATCGGATCTTCGGGGGGAACTGTTTTGAGCCATAAAACCAACTTACGAAAACAAATCAAAATAGGGACTTGGAACGTACGATGCTCGAAGAATGAAAGCAAGCAAGTCAGGAAGTAAGAAGGTTGAACAGAGATATAGAAGATATAGCAGAGATATGCTAGCCCAACACAGGAAACTGTAGGACTACGGTTGGCACCATTTACTACTTCAAAAACCAAGATAGGATACAAAAAAGGGTTGGATTTTTTATATTTAACCATCTAGAAAATCACGTCACCTGTTTTATTTCGTACGCTGACAGAGAAGCACTAATAAAAACACGTGTCAAACCTGCAAATATTAACAATATTACAGGCATATGCCCTAACAGCAGAATTAGCAGATAAAGAGGTGGAGCAATTTTACTATAGAAAAGTCTAGTCAAAATCACAAAAAGACGGGATGTAATTATAATATCATGGGGGACTTTAATGTAAAACTGAGAAAAGAAAGATTCAAGGACCCGATAGTCTAGGACTACAAAATGTAAGACGAGATTGGCTATTACAGTTCTGCCAAGAAGAAGATATGTAGGTCAGCAACACCTGGTTCCAACTACCTGTCCAGTGGCTATACAAGTGGAAAGCCCCGACAAAGCAACCGCTTAATATAGTGCGAAATCAAATAGATTTTTATTAACAAAAGATTCGGCTCATCCATTACGAAAGCGTGTACATACTCATGCGCGGACGTCTCATAGACCACACATTACTTGTAGCAAATGTCAGAATCAAACTCTCAAAGCCAGCCAGACCACATTCTCAACGTAGGATAGATATATAGGCGAACTAGAAAGAAAGGGACTAATAACCAATGTCAGTCGAACATTGTAAGTATATAAATCTTACACGGTCAATAATACTGTCAATCCTAGCACTAGTATTTGCTTGAATCCTCCTTCAATATTTATCAAGTAATCAATTATCCGGATACACATCAGTATTCTCTTCATTTCATCATTACTATACCTTACACGATCAGTAATACAGTCAATATTTTAGAATAATGAACATTTTATATATGTTATCATACAGTAATACTGTAATTATACTAAAATATTGACAGTATTATTGACCGCGTAAGGTGCCTTATCAACCCACAAAATGGGACAGCACGCAAAAAGGAGGTTTCAAAACAAAAGACCGAAAACAAACATGGCTGACCGACGAAATCCTGCTGTTAAAGGACGAAGAAGAACGACTAGCTGGCACGGGAATGGGAGAACTCGAACAACTACAGATTCTTCACGACAACTTCAACCTACACAGGAAACTAACGGAAACACCTGGAGTTTTCTGTAAAACAAACTTCTCCATGGTAGTGAATCAGAAGAAAGAACTAGTCCTAGATAATGAAGAAAAAGTGTGGCAAGGTTATATTAAGAATCTATTTGCAGACCAAAGACCAGACAACAACACAAAGACAAGTAATGAGCTGGCGGATCAGTAAAGGCGAGAGCAGGGGTCCAGTAACGTTATATCGGAAATACCTAAACTCCTTGATAAAAACTGCATGGCCGTATTTCGAAAAATATTCAACCAAGTGTATTATACCGGTCAGTATCCTACCCAGAGGCTCTCTTCAACGTTTATACCCCTGCCTAAATTGAAAAACGCCGAAAGGTGTGAATAATATAAACCCATTAGCCTTATAACGCTGTTCCTCAAAATAAATCACCAAAGGATATATAGAAAATTCGAAAGCATCATTATTGGAAACACCCAATTGTGATTCAGACAGAGGCTAGCAACAAGAGAAGGAATTGTGTGCAACACAAGTTCTAGAACAAAATTGTTACGACCGAAAAGTTATTCTGATATTTCGTTCTTTTCCATATATAAGTACTTCGTCTTGTTCTTTGTTATTATTTTACGAGTTTCCTTGATATGCATTCTAAATCTTCTATATCTTGTAGTAGGATCACCTGCTCGTCTGCGAAGTGTAGCGTGAACAACGTGATGTCATCGTACAATTCGACACACATTTTGTATGCTCTTCTCCATTCTCTTAACGCTTTGTCGATATGGATGTTAAATAGTGTGGGGGCACGTATCATCCTTGAGCGGGATTTCGAAGCTGGCATCCCATTTTTATTCTTGCTGTTTGTCCTTAGTACAGTTGTTGTATTTATTACAGTAATGTTAATCTTGCTTTCTTCAAGCACTTTCAGGAGTCTATTATAGGGATTGTGGCGTAGGCCTTCAAAACGTCACCGAATAGAAAGTATGATTCCCAATTTCTTGTCACCCATTTTTCAGCTGTGTCATTGTATATATGTGGTCTATGCACCTCCTGCCTGTTCTAATTCGTAGGGGTCGTACTCTTCTATTAGCTATTTCAAGACTTTAAATTCGGCTCATGGTATTTGTTACGGATAAGCCGCGGTATTTGGCATTGTCATCTTTTTTCCTTTTTTTGTATATCGGTGTTAACCACGCCTCTTTCCACCGTTTCTGTTGATATGCCTTTCCACACCAGTATGGGATGGCTAGTACTGCTGCTATCATATAAGCACTCCCAGACACGAATCTCATTAGGCTATGTGGAAATTATCCACCTGAAGGCTAATGGAGATAAGTACCTTTCAATGAGAAGGTAGTGAAAGGTGGTGGATGAATCTATAGTCTTAGGTCAATGGCAGCTTCCGTATCCCTAGTTAGTGAGGTCATCGTCACTTAGCCGCCTGGAAAGCGTGGTGTTCTAAAGCTAAATACGTCTTAATGACAGAAATGTCACTTCCAAATATAATACTACCCCAAGCTCAAAATCCCACGCAGACCAAAATATGTTGTCAGCCTTCCCTAATATTTCTAGAAAGGACAAAAAGAAAAAAAAACTCCATTTGGCGACTTAC
The DNA here is from genome assembly GCA_963942505.1 of Lordithon lunulatus. Classification (NCBI taxonomy): domain Eukaryota; kingdom Metazoa; phylum Arthropoda; class Insecta; order Coleoptera; family Staphylinidae; genus Lordithon; species Lordithon lunulatus. The sequence goes on from OZ012666.1 coordinate 48,486,829, forward strand.
AACTGCAGAGCATTGAAATTGGATGAAAAGGTAATTGAAATAGAAGAGGAACTCAAGAACATCAATTGGCATATTATGGGGTTATCCGAGATATGTAAAGGTGGAGAAGTCCGGAAATCTCTTACATTTCAAATCTAAGAAATTATATAATGTCGAGAAGAAAACAAAAGTTAAAAGTTACAGTTTTAAATTTCGACCTTATATAATCAGGCAAACGGACATATTCTTAATCACTGGAATAGTATTCAGCCACTTGTTACATTACTTAAATCAATACACATATACGAATGAATACAGAATTTGTTGGTTTATCTTTCGGCTGTTTTAGCTTCAAAGAATATGACTTTTTACGTACAACACAATTTATGTAATTGATATAATTAAATATAAAATTATTTCAATATAATTAAACGTAATCTCTTTCTCATAACTCGGTAAATGCCCCTACAAGCTTTTTGCGGGGATTGCATAACGACTGCAAAAGGTCGACAACCTAACCTGAATATGGCACAAAGACAATGAGGATCACCTTGAGATTTTAGTTGTATATGAGACGGCTTCTCCTATTCTGTGCATCAAACCAATTTTCTACCTTTCATCTGGCGGGCATTTTGCCCCTCCTACGCTAAATATTTGCATAAAATTGATTATCGTTGAAAACGTACGTGAATATAAGATTACACATATTGCTGATCACGAACAATTCTGGTCGTCGTTTAACTTTTATATTCTTTCTGGGAATTTGATTGATGTAAAAGTTCAAACAAGACATGTGTGAGCGTAAATTTTGTAATAACGTTGGCGTGTGTGTACATAATTATATGTGTGTTGATGTTTGCGATCGATAATAATAATTTATGGGTATTACTTCGTAAAGACTGAATTCATTATATATCGTGTGTGCAATTATGAAACATCCAAATTTCGAGATATTTAGAGCACGGGGGCTAAATCAAAAAACAATTATATATCTTGACTCAGTAATATATACCTATATCAAAACCTTTAGTACGTTTCAAGGATATTCGGACTATTATTTAAATATCCGAAAAAATCTAATTTGACACACTATTTTGTATATATTCATCCATTACAGAAAGAATATATTGTTATTTTTACTAATTTATACATATATTTTGTGATTGAAAACATTGTTTATATGTATTAGTTTATAAAGAGTGAATTAATTATATATCGTGTGTTCACTATAACATAAAAATCTAATAAATTATTTAAATAATTTTCTTTTGCCAACATTAAAAAATGTCTGCTGATAAAGCTCCATTAAATGCAAATGGACCATTCAACTTTTACAAGTGATTTTAAGTTTATCTTCCATTTTCTTACGACTATTCATTCTCACCATGTCCGCTAAAAGTGTCGCTAAAATCAATTCAGTTAACTTCTTCATCTATTTTTAACAGACGTTTGTGTATACGGGCATTAATACGTAATGCATAAGCAATTAACGACTTCGAAAAACACGCAATTACGATTTATGGTCATTATAAACTTTTAATAGTTCAAACTTGATCTGACGCACTTTAACCCTTTTGGAGCTCTCCACCTTGAGTTATCGCAAACAATTTGATGTATGTGTATTATTTTAAATAGTGAATAATGAACTCGCGGAACTCTCCATTAATTTAAAATTCAATTTTACGGAACTAGTTTCCGTTAGACATAATCAACACTAATTACTACATTGTTTTTTTATTAGATTTAGATAATATAAAGATAGATAATTTCCAGTTTAATATTAGCGAATGTACTAAATTGTTAGTGGTGGGTTATTTTAATTTGAAAATATAAATCGATAATAAAGGTATTATTATTATTAAACTAGCAAGACTGAAAGCATGCTAATTAGATCACTTTCAAAATATATTGCTTATACGAATTCTAAAATTATGCTTTAAAAGACTAAAATAGCGCATTCAGAATAATTGGGCATATCAAAGAAAGTATAGATAGAATAATATTAATTTTTCTTACAATAATTAAATCATAGTGTGTTATAATTGAAAAATATAAACAACAGTTTCATTATCCATTTTCACACTTGTATAACATTGACCACATTAATTATATCTTTATAACACACGCACACGCAATTTATTTAATTAAAGCGAACACAAACGAAAATGTCCCGCATTGAAAAAAAAACACGCAGTAAATGCTCTCACTATTTTTCCTGGTAGTCCTTTGTAAACCAGACGCCAACTAGTGTGGGTATCTTTATGTCACAAGTTCAGCAATTTTGTATACTAAAAATACATTATTGGGAGTATATTAATAATTCATGGTTAATGCCGTGTTGTGTTTAGCATACCTCATTATTTACATTTCGGAAACAACAACGCATGTGTTAATGCCTTGATATATTTAACTGAGTTAGAGGAATTCTGAGCTTGTCTCATTCATGTACTGGGCATAATTACGTAATGTAAAAAGAACAAAAACAATAAATTAGACTCTCGTTGTGGAATATTGTAATGTGTGATAATCATACGTTCTGATGTTTAGTATATTGATTATTAAATAGCGAAATTAGAAACAATGAAACTACTTAATATTTACTGTATGAAGTTAAAATAATGGGTGAGGTATAAGGGCTAGTTTTGTGTTACAAGTGATTACAGGCTTTGATTGCGGCTTATATTATCAATCTGTATTTATTTAAATGTATAATCCTTAATAAGTTCTTACCTATTTAGTAAACCCTTTAACCTACTTTAGGACTGATCGGACATTCTTACTACATATGTTTGTATAAACACAAATATATTTACTGTTTCTTCGTAAGTGATTAGTTTTAACACTCCACATAAACTATAACTACAACAAAGAAGCCTTGAGAACACAGCGTTTGTCGTTGGCATGAATAAAAGTACAAACATCTGTTTTACAATAAATATTTAATCATGATCATTCATAATATGATTGAAAAACATAATAAGCAGCTTATTCATGATTAATTTATAACCATATTTAATCTTTTAATCTAGTTAAATGGATTGATACAGTTTCTTGATTAGACTAATAATGATTCAGATAGTCAAGTAGTTAAAAGCCAATAGAAAACGGGCTTTCTTCTAGCTCTAATATATTAGGATTATAAACATGATAGCAGCATCTATGACATGTATGTAATGAATAAGTTTGTATAATTATCTAAAACTGGTACGTGGTTTCTTTCGAATAATTAACGGACATGAGTCATTCAAAGGTGACATTGTGGAATAACGACTTCTCGATTCGGTGTCTTAATTTAAGCATTACGTGAATATAGGTGGATTTGTTCTGATTTAAAATAAAATAAGAAATAAGGAATTAATTACGAAGGGATATGCTCGATTGTGTATGGTATCCAAATAATAATATGTAAATGGTGACCGCTTATTCTTATTGATATTATCGTGAGCATAAACGTTTCAAAATCATCCTTAATTCCACTGATTTCTCTTGTATTAGTTCTGGTTCTTTATTTTAATACACCTTTAAAGTGAATATCAATTTTTGAATAGTATAATGTTGTATTGGACTTCCTTATGTATACCAAGGGTGTTAAACTCTGGAACCACGGGCCGCATGCGACCCATTACGAATATTTTTGCAGCCCAGCCAACAAATCGTTGTGAAAATGTGTTATTATGTATCAAAGAAGTTATCAATTTCATAAGATTTCGATGCTTAAAACAGCAACGATTCTACGCTTTTTTAAGTGAATTAGAACACTAATATTCTGACCTGTCTTACTCTGTTCTCAGATTCTTAGACAATTCTGGGATTTGAAAGAAGAAATATGTCAGATTTTAATAAATAAAATAAAATTCAAGTCACACGCTTTTTTTGATCCAACATGGTCGCAAGATGTATCTTTCATGGTTGAAATATCAAAACTTTTAAATTTTACACTGCACGAACATGTGTGACAACGTTAAATCATTCAAATGTATGCTAGTTCTTTGGAAAAGTAGTTGAAAAATGAAGTTTAACTGAAACTGCATCGTATAAAAAATACGTAGACATTTCTTTTTTAAATCTTCGATATTTGAAACAATATTTGCAGATTTAAATACTTAAGAAGGCATATTATCTTTGGTTTCTTTGATTTTCTTAATAAATATAGAATTAGTATATAATCATTTGTAAATGGAGGTCATTAGGAATCAGTGCGATTCAAATTTGAAGGCAATATTTAGTTGAGACTGTGAGTGAAAAGTACCCTAAGTCACATTTAAGTTGGTTTGAGAAGGAGAGGGGTTTCTGTTTCGTATTTCTGTAAATCGACGTGAGCTGTTACAGACGAAATCAGCTGTGTCAGCTCAGTAAAGGACTAAAAAAAGATGTATGATAAAAACGACGTTATTTTTATTCATTAAGAGTGGTGGTTGGGGGAGATTCTGACTTAAATCACTATGAAACTTATACAATTCTAGCTTTCGTTCAGTGATTTTGATTTGGAACACATTTTGTTTAAAAAATGGAAATTATAATGACATAATAACATTTAAAAACATAATAATATTCTATATTCTATAGTTCATGATTGATTCCGTCTTTCGCATACACAGGAAGATGACCTACGTCAATTTCGTTGTCAAATTTTGAAGAAAATGGTATATCGGAGGAATGTAAGCAAGTCTAACATATCATTTATTTTCTTTTGTGTAACAGGTAATAGGTTTGGGTATAGCGGTTTTTGAGTAATGGTTGTCAAACATTACTTGTTGCTTGCTCTTTTCCTGTGTAAACGTAGTTCAGAGAAGAGTTATTCATCTTATGGGATGGCTCATACTTTCGGAATTTTCCAACACACCAGTTCCATATACTGGCTTATTTTCGATGAATAATAGCTTTTTCCAATTCGGTGTTGATGGTTTGTACTCCGAAGTAGAAGCAGACAAGCTTTCCAAATATGACATTTCTTACACTATAAAAACGATGATAATTTTTGACATTAATATTAAACGATTGCCCTTGTTATCGTATACCGCAATAATATTGACTGTTAAGCCCTGGTTTCCTTGGAGAGCGGTCGCTTTTGACGTCATTCACAAATATCGTTTTAAGTATATTTAATCGAATAACTCACCATAAATCACTGTAATTCATTGCCTTGTTACATTACGTTGAGGTTTACTCTTTATGGGAAACCATACTCATTTATATACTTAAAATTATCCTTGTGACGTCAAAATTAAGTCAAAATGACGTCAAAAGTGGCCGCTTTTAAGCGACCGCTTCCTAGGAAACCAAGGCTTTACTTATAAGTACGTCTGACGTCACCATTGTCATTCTCTAAAAAATTACACTTATTAACTTAACTGTAGGTGGCGCTCTTTCGCAGACAAAGGTTTAATTTGATTTACACCACTTTCAAAATGATTAACTTGGAGTATACCAACATGCCCTAGCAATATTTCGGATTATTTTCTCACATGCTCATTTTCCAGCCAGATTTGAAAATACAAGATGCGAAAGTGTGAAGTGGGTTTGATGTTTGGAAGTACTTCTCGGTGCGAGAGGTTATTTACACTTGGATTAACGATGCTCACCTTGGTTCAGTTTTGAAAGTAATCACTGCAAGCAATTTTCCCCGAAGTAAGAAAGATGGTAGCAGATACGAGATGCCCAGTATTAGAAAGAAAACATTTAGTTGTTCTTGTATTTGTTGATTTCTGTACTTTTCGAAATTAACCTACGTTTCTATGAATACTGAAGTTTTTTAGCCTTGCTTAATGTTAATCTTTTTATTTTGCCCCATGCTAGCCTTTGAGATTGACATGCATGATGTACACTATAGGCCACAATGAACCAATAAGACTATTTTATGTATGAATTAAGTCGTTATAGCAGCTTTGAGGAACCAAAAGAACAATTTAGTCTTTGCAGACTTGAAGGACAACTTACGTCAACTAGAAAAGTCTAAGAATATTCCAGTGAGAGGCGACACGAGAGATTGGAGATGAACCCGGCCAATGTGAAGTCTCAAATTATACTAATTACATTGTTGTGAAACGGAAAGACCCGTGAAGGATCAATAGTCTAATAAAGAAGGTTTGTATAAAAAAAAATTGTTGTGTGAAATTGTAATGAGTGTATTGGAGCACTAGTATCAATATGTTGACAGCTACAACCTTAAAACAAGAAGAAAACACAAGGTAATTATGTTGCATCTAGCCAGGAGTCTTGCCCTTCATATTGATATTAGAAATGAGACAATATCATTCTCTACATTAATAAAGGGTACATATTTTACTATTCACTATAGTTCACAAAGAATATTTTGTATTTTCAATATTTCATGTATTTATTTGATGTCATAATAAAATACTTATTATTAAAGTAAGCAAAAGGTCTTTATTTTGGAAGTGTACTTAACTGTGCCAAAATATAGTAATAAGAACAAACTGCTAATTGTGTGTTCTTAAGCTGTGATCATAATTAGTCCAAAAATATTCTTATTTCTACTGATTTCTCCTGTCTTTTTTATTTCTTATTATATGTCAACATTCTTGGCAGAAAACCAAAGACAATTTAAATAAGTATATATTTTATTGGCATCCTACTAATTAAGCTCGAACTCTACGATTATTTTTGAATTAATTTGACATTTTCAGTACGCCTTGAAGACTAGTTTACAGTAGAGCAAGTGTAGACTTGCTCACTACTTTCGAAATCACTGTACACGCTACCTTGTTAGCCAGTTCACAAACAAGCTAGTAGTCCTATTGAGCATGTTATACCTACTCTACCAGCTTTTATCTTTGGTGCACTACTATTTATACTAGCGTGGTAGCCACATATGATTCTATACCGTCCAACTATACTACCTACAATCTTAATGTGGACAGGCGATACTTTTAGACTCCGTATGTATGATTTTTCAAATGGTATTTTTTTATTCATTTATGGCACACACTTTAAATTTCGAAACGTAATACGAACAATACAAAAAATACTTGTTATCAATTTCTACAGATTTGGTGTGCACCACACTACTTTCTGAATTAATTAATTGCAATAAATGTGTGCATCGACATTTTTTTTTAAATCTACCGGCCATGACGTTAGTAGTTTACAGCAAACTGCACAATGCAATGAATGGTTTTAAATTACCAAATTATTTTTATTTTTCGTCAAAAATATTCAAGTATTTGTTTTGAATTAAATTCTAAACTGGTTTAATATCTATAATATTTTCGTTTTGTTTCATTATTAACTTTTGTAAAGTTATTTGCATAAAATTTAAAAAGAAAACGGGTTATACACTGATTATGTGAAAATTATCGAATTATACACTGATTGTGAATCTATATAATGTTCGTACAAATACACCATTCTAAAGTTATACGCAAACAAGATATTTATTTCAGATATAGCCACAAAACTAGAATTAGAAATTATATTCATCTTCATACTATCAATTGCAACAAGGGCAAATATACAGTTGTATTTAACATTCTTGTTTTATTCAATGCACTTATTAAATCTGAAAAGTCTCTATATAAATATAAGGAAGCAGTCCGCGCACATGTAAGACAAACTTAAAAAGTAAAATTAAAATTTCAAACTGTATAATTTAAATTAAATTGTATAATTTTCAACTATTTTAGATTTTACCAAATTGGAACACCTCTTTAAACAAGTTGTATTGTGCATACATCGAACGTCTGAGGGTCCCAATATAAATTAAACAAATAATAAAAAAATATCTACGTATGTATTATTATACTACTTATGTATTATGTACTAGGTATATATTATGTAATGTTAAATCGTATTTGTAAATTTATAACTTGTATATATCATATGTAGTATTATAAACAGTTGTATTATTAATGTATATAATATATAAACTATGAATTTTAGTTCTCATAGTTCTATTTTACTTTCTTCTTTTATAGAATTATAATCAGTGTATAAAAAATCCATTATTTGAAATCTCTTATTTTATTCGCAAAATAAAAATACTCTTATTAATTTTTTTATAAAAAGTTTAAAACTTAATGAAGCTTAACTTTTATTAAAATAAATAATTTATGAGAAATATCTTAAATTTAATATTAATAATATTCTGAAAGTCGTGTGGTGCCCATCCGAGATTTCATTCAAACTAAACCTTGAAGTTTAGAGAATGATAATGAAATATAATAAAGATTGGTCACTAGCCGTAACTCAAATTGAGGTATTTAAAACTCTATCGCCTACATATTTACGCAATTTACTAGCAAATTCTAAAATTAGTACTCCAGCTTTGAACTTTGAAAACACATTAAATATTGACGTGCATTAATTACTGAAATAGCTATTTAGCCTATAACATTTTACGTCATATAAATATGGCATAGTGTAATTTTTGTGCAAATCCTCGTTATTGGATCCCCTATATTTTTGCGATCATTTAACATAATCTCTGAAATATTTCGTATAGAGAGAGAAACAATCTTTATTTGGATATCGACCGGTGGCCTTTCCGCCTTGTTTCATATATTTTACTAGACATTTCTTAAATTGTATCTGAAATGGCACTTTACGAGTATCAATTTTAAATAATATACACTCGATTCAGGTAATGTGTATTTTTTGTTGAAAATATAGAGAATAGTTGAGGTAGAATTAAAAAATAGTAATGTATACAGATTTGAATAATAATCTCGTTTTTTTAATAATGGAAAATCAAATCCATTCATTTTTTTTAGTTTATTACAAAAAACAATATTTAAATGATTTTGTCACATATGGTAAAGTAATGTGCACTGACAGCTTCGGTTTTTTTTACTATAATGTATCAAGTTTCTGAAAAACTGCACTCACGATGTCTGCAACCATCAGAGTAGACATCAATGGGATGAACGTCGAAATTTACAATTTGCTGTTAAAACATACAGCTCTTACTCGAGTTATCGTTTGGGGGGCGATAGCACATAATACCGGTCACCTGTAGTTTTTGTAGAGATTCGGTAGATTGAGATCATACCGCATTTTCAGCATGTTAATACTCACGCTCAAATGGCAGCCAATACAAGTTTTTTGATACTTCAGAAATCACTTTATACCCTGGACCACTCTTCCTTCGACCTATCGCCGAGATAGGAAAATGTCTGGTACATGAAAGGTTTTAGAAAACTTATAGCGCCCGCTGACACTCTAATGGAACTTGAAAAGATGTGAAATTTACAAAGGCTGGCTTGAAATATCACAAGCAGTTATTGATATCTTCATTGCTAGCATGTCTTCACGTGTTAATGAGTGTCTTGAAAATCGTGGTGGTCCCACATTTCTTAATCGTTATTGGTTTTATATTTCAAGTTTAATTTATATTTTGTATATCTTGCTACGATTAACAAATATCATTAAAATCGTTTAATAAATACTTGGTATACTGTTTTTTCTACAAGGTACTTCCTTGTAGAAAAAACAGTAAAATTCCAATAACATGTAATTAACTAGTTCAGTATTTATTTAAGTAATCTTTCTGTTAAGAAATAAGCTTTATCTTTTTACCCTAAGGTACCTTCATGCTTTTTACCCTAAGGGTATATTACATTTACATTTTAGACAAATATTTATCAACAATGAATAGTCTTCTGAGGGGTAGAAATTAAAAATGCAACACAAACATAATACACACATACACACACAAAGAAAGCGCGAGAGAGATATATTTTCATTGTATTAGTCATAAAACGTAAAGAAATGTCATAATTTACAATTACGATAACAATACTGTCCTTATACTGTTTGTAATAATAAACAAAACTATGTGCCAATAGGTTAAGAACCATACAGAGGTTAAGGGAGAGAATAATGCTGGGTATTACTTAGAGAGATACAACGAGATATGAGGAAACCAGAAGAAGATTAGGGGTAATTTATAAAAATAATGGTTATTAAGCGGCTGACGCAACTAAAGTGGCAATGGCATGGACAAGGACTAAAATAATAACGTGGAGACCAATACAACTGATTTCAGAGAGCGTAAGACAGAAATAACTGGAAAGGTTTGAAAGAGACGTATATTCACGAGCGGATGGAAGTGGTGAATAAGAAGAAAAGGAAAATAGCAGTAGGTAAACAAAGACTTTCCTCCGACAGATTTCCACCAAATCCACCATGTTTGGTTTCAAACAATACCGTAGTTTTTCCGAAAACGTCATAGACGGATAGTTTTCAAAGATCTTAAAATGATCAGGAGACCTTCTAAAGTAATATGCCATGTTAATGTGTTGTTATTTATGGTTCCTACAGCAAACTTTATGCCTGCCATTTCCTGGAAATACTCCAGGAACCCGTTCGACTGCTTGGTTTATGAAGATTTCTGTTAATTTTGATCCTTTGTGTTTTATTGCTATTTTATTTAAATACATTCATGTTCCTTGCATTCTATATCAATTTGTTTACATCTTTTATGTGCTTTAGGTATTTCGCTATAAAGTGTTTTAGGGTTCGTAATAAACAATGCAAAGTGAGACTTGATTTTTTTATATTCTCACAAATTGCGAATTGCTCATTCAGAAATAACATAATATGTTATATATATTCTACCACATACCGGTTTATTAGTTGAATATCCCATTACTGTAAAGATCCGCGCTTAACGGAATGTACTCACCAGTTTTCTAAACTTTAAATATTTATTATAAATAGAGAAATTATAATTTGTAAACTAATTACCATCATATGCCTGATGAAGTCACTGTATGTGTACTTTTTTAAAACTTTTTTAAAACAGTACGTTTTCTCTTTATTACAGGAATCTTTAAATAATGCGATGTTGTCAACATTATTTTATTTTTCTATTAAAGCGTCATAAATAGCAGAAAGAGGAGCAAAAGCGATAATAATATAATATTATTATATTATATATAAATAAATTACAATTTTTTACATCATGCGTAAACACTTTGATACTAATCGGAAAATCTCAGCTGGCTCAGATGGACTTTCCCCGGCCAATATGATTATCACAGACGGACAACGGACGGACATACATTTTCCAGAGATGGTCGTAAAATGATCAGAGGACCTAATACAGAGGATTTGTACAAAAATAGTATAATGTAATAATGTAAGAAATCCCCATACAGTAATATAAAAACAAAAGCTCTAGTAGTTTTTCAGTAATCGTGCGGACAACAATTGAACAACCAAAGCCTGACAGGACTCAAACCAAGAATTTCTGATAAAAAATCTAAATTATTTTTCCACAAACATAGTATTTTATCTATAAATCATTATAAGTTATAAAAGTGTGGGTATATCGTAAACTTTATGTGTCATAAAAATTACGTAGTTACTATTTCTGGTAAATTTCAATCTGCTGGCCATGCAAATCGTAGTAAAATCAGATGATGTTTTAAACTCATTTTAGCTAGCCCCTAACGCAATGAGCAGCCAGCTATATGTAAGTTCTAATGACAGTAACTAATCGTCCTCCATTTCTAACAATACATTTTTTAGAACAAGTATATTATTTCTATTAGTATTTTCATATGAAATTGAATGCAGTAGGTTAGGGATGGCTAACGTTTATGTACATAGGATGTACTTTTTATCTTAAAACAGTGTCGCGATCAACCTGTTGGCCACCCCAGTGATAGATCATCCTACATAATTAAGTATACTTGCGCATACTACAGATGTAAAACGATCGTTATGTTAGTATTTTCAGTATTTATTATTCTAGTATTTAAATAAATTATTTTACATAAAAATATATATAGGCAATAAATACTATTGCCCATACATATTTTTATGTTGTGCATTTTCCATAAATAAACTTCTTATTTTCGTTAAGAACTAGTGGTGATGAAAATAATTGGAACAATTAAACAAACACAATTAATAAAATACTTTTTACGAATAGCTACTGCAAACCAAATAATTTAGACAAAATAGTTGGTAATTTACAGACCACCCCCATAAGCGCGACCTTCCAGCCTTCACTTATCAATAGCCTTTAACATAAATGGCATTTTATATAACTATATATAATAAACATTCAATGAATTAAAGGGAAATATTAGGAATTTTTAGAAAAACTGTATAATACATTTTAAAATATAATAATAAATGACATATCGCAATATTTACTAATATATTGTATGGTCACCATCATAAACAATTAGTACAAATCTTAATAATTACATTCGGGATATGCTCCAAATAGATCTGTACCAAATGAAGATCGCCGAGTTTGTCGAATTGACTTTGGTATAAATTATCGATAGAGATATGACATAGATACAAGACTATACAATAATTTATAGAAAAATCAAATTGACAAACTCTTGATGTATCTTGAGCATATCCTGAATGTATAAGATATGATAAGGATATATTCTAATAAAGATGTGCAGTAATTGTTTATGTTGGTTTCTTTAGCAATATATTAGTAGATTATAATAATAGTAAATATTTGCGATATACGATTAATGATAATATTTTATTAATTTATATATATATATATATATATATATATATATATATAATCTTTTGAATATATTAAGACCCTTTCAGGTGTCGAGAATGTTTCTAAATACTTTTTATATATATTATCTTCTCTAATCTAGAATATTTTTATTTATTATTATTATGTTCTGTAATTGTGCTCTCCATTGAGCTATAAAGCCTTATTATTGTTGTCATTATTATTTGGTTTTAATATTGAATCGTCTTTTTAGTGGAAATTAATCAGTGATTGAATCATGTGGTTCAATTTGCAATATCTTTATTGTAATAGTGAATTCACAAGACTTAGAATATTTGTTAATAAATGGGTTCAAAACGGGTCAATCCGAAGCAATTGCATTTATCACGATTTTTACGAAATAGTGTACAAAATTCTTATTTATTTTTAAACCTATTTGTTCTTGAAAATATAGGAATTACTTATATATGCATTATATATAAAACTTATAATGGCATTAATTAAATTATTATCCAACTCAATCCATCATTCCGAAAAAAAAGAGATAAATACAACTAAATAATAATTCATATAGTCATTATTTATTAGCACAATGATTTAAACTGTTACGGCATCTGAATTTATTTAAGTCTTGCAAAAAAAATTAAAACGAATTGCACAAATAATGTAAATTATGTATCTTTACTGTTTATGTTTCAAAAAATTAACATTTTTACGTCTACAATATTTACATAATACTATAAATAAATTCTCTTTAAAGATAACATACATATTTAAAACGATTTATTTAAATTTATTAGTAAACAAGGTGTATTTTTATAGCAAAAAAATAAACAATCTATATTCCTCACTAAGTCAGTATCACACCATACCCAAATAGTATAATCTTTGCCACTCTTATCAAAACGCAAGCCAACAAGTAGCCATGTCAAAAAAAAACTTACCGCGGAACACGTGTATAAATATAACCTCACTTTACTGATAACCGGCGCTCACAAATTAACACATATTTTACTAGCTAGCTGTAGCAAATCGATTGAAAATGTCGAACCGGCGTATATGACTACCCGACGAGCGCATTCATTGAAAAAAAGTAGCGGTGTGTTACCTAGAATGTACCTGGCAATGCTAATTATTTGTTTACGTTTGGTGTGGGGATTCCTGGACGGAGGCCCCACCTAACGTCGCAAAAGCCAACTAATGGTATTGACTTGAAAAGGAATCGGTCGGTTGAAAATTACGGAGAGACCAGTATTGGCTATTTACAGCAAAGAATATGGCTTCTCTCTCAAATTAGAATTAAATAGATTAATAGAATAAAATCGACCATTGAGGCTACATTTTGTACAATCTAAATTATAAAGATACAAAATATGCATTTGAGCATTTAACAAAATAATATAGGCTATATTCGTTTTTGGTTTAGATAAAGACACCACAGAAACAAGCTTTAATTAATTCGCATAACGCGTCTACGTGTATTGTACTATCAAATTTATGACCTTGATGAACTTCCCATCTAACATAGAACTATTTACAAAATTGGCCACACGTGGTTTTACTATGTTCTCCTGCCATGTCACTATTTTAGCATTTAAGGTATACTTTGGTTCTTTACGGGCGCACGTTCTCTGAAAATCATGGTCTGGTTCCCTGGTCTGGTCATGTCTGCTTATGTTACCTAAAAGTGAGATTGCGTTTCGGAGCGGATTCTCTACAACAGTCATGGAAGGATGAGTGATTAATGTTCGTATATAGGATTTGCAGAAGTTTGTATAGTAACGTCAATGATTTTTGTTGGAGTGGATCCTTTGCGAAATTGTATTGTATTGTACATAGATGGCATATTGTACGATAGCAACAATATAGTACATTCGTTAGAGTTTGAATCACTCCCATGATGATATTGTATATTTGTATATTGTATGGCATAATACACCTTTGTCTTTATTTAATTAAAATGCCAGATCAAGTGTGTCGCTGTAAAGCAGCATCTAAAACTGGACCCAAGTGCCTAATTTGCACAACTACCTTATTTACCTTAAGAACTGTGCCTATAAATATAAAAATTTCTGCGATGTTGTACTTAGAGAAAATATTGAAAAGAATAGAAACCTTTCAACTAGCTCTCAACTTGAGTCGCTGCCAACCATATATAGCCACAATATTACTCTCTATGCTGAGCTAGTACAAGATCTGAGAGCTGGTAATAAGCTGCTGCGTGAAAAATTGAGAATATGAATACAACTTGCTAAACACGCCTAAATGAAATCACTGACAGTTGCTAGTACAACAAAAACAAAATCAAAGGAGTCAATCACAGTATCAGATAGAAAAACAAATGCCGAATCAACTCCACCACCACCTGTGAAAATACCGTCTATCTCTGTTTACCCTACAGCCAGTAATTCGACTAGTAAAATCGACTCAGGCGCCCAATCACAAGAATAGTCTGCTTACTGTAGAGATAAAAACATCTATAAAAACAAACTGGATGTTTGTATCAGGACTAGACAAGTCAGTCTCTAATGAACAAATGTTAACACTTTTAAATAGCCATGAAACTGCAGACTATCGATTAGAACCATTAAAACCAACATTTCCACACCCTAACTACGTGTCTTTTAAAATCGGAGTACCTGAAACCAGTTTTGAGAAAATCAATAATGGCCGGAGGCGTGTCTCGTAAATAATTTCTATTTCAAGAACCCAAATAAGAAGTTAAATTGTCAAGATTCCAGCAAAATGAAGAACACGTTATAACTATAAAGTGTTTTGTTTTTTAATGGGCAGTGCTTGCGAAATAAGTGTGAACTTATTGAGTACATTTTAAAATTACTCGAGTACTGAGTACAAGTACTGAGTACCGAGTGCATTATACGTCATTGCGTACTGGACTGACTAAGCCTATCTCAAATAATGCAATAATAGTAATAATAATAATTACTGTGGTAACCTCACTTCCAAATATTTATTTATTTTATTTATTTATCCTCTAGAAATATTAATATTACAAAGTCCTACTTAACATTTCATTATATAACAATAAAATATTGTTCTAGTTTCGCTGTTCTGCATTAACGAATTCGCGTATTACAGAAATAATGCATATTAATTTTTAAGTAATAGTAAAGCAACATTTATCCTTCAACGATCAAACTGGAGTCTGACAGACTCCAGCTACGTATTATATTTTAGCAAAAATGGTAAATTTTTACAGTTTTTTTCGTATTGAGTAACATATCTAGATTATAGTGATTTGATTTTGACCTACTATGGTAGTATCTATTACTATAATTGCAAGGAATTCCTATTTTTTAAATATATAAACACTCTAAAATCAATCTTTTATCCCTTTTGCCCTTTTTGGGTTTTTGAAAACGCATGGGCTCACTGTGGTTTCAAAAATCTCTCTCTGATGAGGAAGTAGTATGCAGAATTAAAAATTTGAGATGGGTTATAATGGCATTATGGTAATGATAAATACTTATTATTTTCAGTGGTCAGACTCAACTTCAATTGTTAATGCAAATGGCGTTACATTTATTCAGTGGTATGTCCACCTTTCTGCAATGCAAATGCGCGACGGCAAAATCTCTGCTTCCCATCGATTTGAATCCCCGACTAATTTAATTAATAGTGACTACAGAATATAAATGTAATCGTTTTTATAGAAAAGTATTTGATTATGGTAAAATGTACTCGAGTACACAGAAAAAGTACTTAAGTACAGCAAAAATACTCGAGTGCATTTTCCTAGATTAAAAGGCAAGAAGTATAAGTACAAGTATATTGAGATACAAGTACTTGTGGACTGAGTACCGAGTACAAGAAAGACTGAAAAAGTGCTCTTGAGTACAGTTCATCAGTACAAGTACTGAGTACCGCCCAGCTCTGATTGTGGCCAATGTAAATATTGACGCAGCTCCTCATCTGTGCAACCTTGCTTCTGCTGAGAAGGTTTGAGAATGATCAGGTATACTCTTGATCTCTAATATAGTTATGTTTAATGTATACAGGTCACCTGTTTAATGTGTACTGCAAATTTCGATGAATTTCTTAATATCATGAACAATGTGCTTTAAAATCTTAATCCTGTTTATAAAAACATAATAATTGGGATTATTTTAATTGCCACTTATTACTAATTTAATGCATAGTTTTGGTCTTAAGGTCTTTTCTTACCTGTAACACCCGTTATAACAATTATCTAACAATGTATTTACTAACTTATACAATGATTGCATAGAAATACAGCCTGTATACATACAGGATTCTCTGATCAATTTGCACTATGTAGAGCTTTTGTGATCCTCGGCGTGTCTTGGTCACTATTGTGGGTTTCAGAGGGTTTATGGATTCCTCAGACCATTTGTCCACTAAATTCAGAGCACTAATTGTGTGCGCTCTGGGATTATTCCCGCGAATTTTCCTTACACGACGATCGCAATGACGTCCGCGTATCCAAAGCAGTGGATACCTTCTGAGGATATCCTCTCCAGGAGATAGTCTACTAGGACTGCCCAAAGTAACGGTGATAGTACTCCGCCCTGGGCAGCCCCTTCCTGTTCGCGCCTTTATGGTGGCCTCGCTGAGTGTGGATATGATGATCCTGTTCTCTAGGCTAGCTTGTACCTAATGGCATAGCACTTGTGGTATATACTTCTTCCATAGTATCTTGATCATTCAGTGTGTTGCGGCATTGTCGAATGCCTCTTTAATATCAAGGAACGTGGCCGTAGCCAACTCTCCATCATCCAGTCTTAGCCAATAGCCTGTTTAGGTAGATGACTAAAAAGGCTATTGGCCAAGTCGGTTGATTTACCCGGCTGGTACGCGTATGGTCGAGTGCTTAGGAGATTAGTTCTCAGTACACAGCCTTTCTACCATCTTTACAAGGAAACACGTTAGACTAATGGGTCTAAATTTTCTCGCAATATTGTTAATATATATATATATATATATATATATATATATATATATATATATATATATATATATATATACATATATACATAGTCTATTTCCACTTCCACGCCAATAAACGTAGATAAGTCAAAATTAGCGGTTTGATATATTTACATTACATTACTCTCGTTATACAGCACTGCTGTATTAGGAAAGTAAAAAAGAAGGAATGAAAGGAGATTATTAGATGTTTTTATTGAAAATCGGGTTGATTTATATTTTATTCCATTTATTCTGTAGTTTCAAACAACTCAAAAATTAGTATTTTTCAAATGCCTCAAAGACATGGTTGTACACCCATTCAACAACATTCACGGCTATTATGAAATCCAGGTGGCCGAAGCGTCTATACTCAACCAAGTGATCAATCACTATATTTGGAAGTTGCTTTCTTAATTTATCCACATCCTAAAATAATGAGAATCATAACTTTCCATCCACATTTAGTATTTATCCAGCCATATACATCGATTACTATATATTTTTCACTACTATTCCAAAAAGACGCTATTGCTTTATTTTTGGTAAAATTGTCACTACCGCTTACTGTAGAGGTAAAAAATGGATTCATTCTTAACCTAAGTCAATACTGAAAGTGCTGTGATTGGTCAGGCGATCTTGTTTACGAGTCACGTGCTCATTCTTACAAAGCGGCACCCGGCGGGGCCATATAAAAGCAGATAGCATATAATATAGTTTTGGATGTAGCAACTTTGACATTTATTTTCACGTGAATTTTCGATATAGGTTTTATTCCAAAATACAAGGGCTGTAAATAAAGTAGTAACAACAAATAGCAATCAATATATAATATTAAACTTATAAGTGAAATTGCATGACATTCCTTCATTATAATCACCAGCAAAGTTTAATGCCTTTAAAACAGTCGATTCAGTTAGATCAGGATAGAGCTGTGTAGCGTTGAAATTGAGTGTTCATTTTTTAAATTAATTTTGTATTCTATTGTTTTTTTCTCGGGTATTTCATCCACTGTCCACGGAAATTTACTGAAACCGAGCTGTGCGATACAAATCCGCACTGTCCTATATTGTAACACATTCTCGCTATAGGCTTCGCGTGTCCTCGATAACATTCAGATGCTTTTTTACCATGGAAACCTCGATTTTAATAATTTTAAAAAAAAATTTACATCACGATTTTTAATTTTGTAGTCATGCTTTAGAGCGGCCATAACTTTGAAGTATCATTATGACCGCACTAATGAAAGATAGATCTTAATGGCATATAGGAACAACCTCATTTAAACGAGACGACTGTATTAAAGGTAATAAACTTTGCTAGTGATTATATTGAGGGATGTAATGTAATTTTACTTGTAAATTCATTATATATTGATGCCTATTGTGCCACTACTTTATTTACAACCCTCGTATAATGTATAATTGTATAGTGGTGATGAATATAATTACATACAAACCACGGTTGTAATCACCATTATAGCCATCGCGCCTTGTGTCCTGGCGCTCGGTATATAATAATAGTTATTACAACCTTGGTATATAACATATTATTATACTTACAATAGGTGAAACTAATATATCATTTTTTCCCATATATAAGGCTACAGGAGCAGTAATTTTGTGTAATTTATAATCAGGAGGAGTTAAACGGTGGTATGCCTTTAAATTTTTCCATATTGAATTGTAATTCCATTTACGGAAGCGTCCTGAAATTAAAACTACCTATAGTTTGGGAGCAGTACAGTTTTATTACCACCCATTAAAAAACCAATTTTAAAACTAAATGATGATCTAAAAAGTTAAAAGTGTGAACTGTGAAAATATTCCATATTCCTTGATTGTGCATATTCCTGTCTTACCATTACTTCGGCATCCATGCGCCATCCAATCTAAACCTGGCTTCTGTTTGGATTACCTATTTTCATTTCTGGCTTCAAACCTGGCCTCTGATTGGCTGATGCATAAAGGCAGGAGTATAGGTTTATGATTGTTATTAATATTGATTACCAAATGTAAAAATACTTTGTAAGCTATTCGTTTGAATGAGTAATATACACGCTCTTCTAAATTTTGGGAATTTCCTCTTAGGAGCGATAGTTGGTGTGAAACGAAGTCATTTATTTATACTTAAATTTTATCAATTATGTTCAAAGTGTTTCTTAAATTTGAGAGTTGTTTAAGTGTAAAGCGATTCTCATAAATTAAGTTGCGTTAAATTGTTATTTAAAAATGGCATGTGTATGGAAATGATGAACTTGCTGATATGGTGTTTGGTGAGTGCTATCAGAGCGCTTAGATTTATAACGCCAGCAAAATAATTCGTCAAAAGGATGGTCTGTTCTGTACTTTTAATTATAATTTAGTTCGCTTATAAAAAAACTTTGATTAGATTTAGTTGTACTATGACTTTGTTTAGCACCAACTATCGTCCCATAAGAGGAAAGTCCTAAGTTTTGGAGCATCCTGTATATATATTTACTGTTTTTACTGAATATTGTGATAAATATATTACGATCCAGTAAATACAGTTGTAGTAGTAGTAGTTACTACATTTGTTACAATTTGTAACTGGCTATCGACCTTCGGATGTCCTTCTGCCGTGTGTTATTTTAGTGTATGTGAATGAGAGTGTTAGGACTTGCTACTTCAGAAAATCGTCCCGAGTGTCGTTAATTGTATACCAACGACAACTGGTACCGACTACCCGAGCCGGGATTCAAATCCGAACCGCCCGTTTGTTAAGCGGGGTGCTAATTACTGCACCACATCGAAGAGTCAGTGAATACTTTTATTGGTTTATATTTGAAAAAGAGTATGATGTTACCTGATTTTATTCCTTGAGCGTAGTGCAACGCTTGCCTAGTAGAAGCACCTGCTGGTACATTAGTTACATATACTGGAAGTTGTGTCTAGAATAATTATAATATGATGAAATAAAAAATATGTTTGTTAGTAATCAGCAAACCTTGTTGAATTGCGATGAATCATAGCCGGCTGCCAAGAAGAAGATGTTTGCGCAAATAATTTGTGTAGGGGAATCTTCTTGACAATCAATACCTCCAATCTTTTCCAAAAGTGCATTACTTGGTAAAAGTTCATTGACACCCACAAACTCAGCCAACCACTAAAATTTGGATTGTATCTTTTTATAGCAGAAATGATTCTGTGAAGTATGTCTTTTTAATACTAGTCTTGATATACATTTAGAAAATTGCTATTCTTGTAAACATACATGAATCATTTTATTCTAATGAATGTTTAGAACAATATGCGATCAGAATTGAAATATCCCAAATATTGAATTAATATTTTTCAACAGATTGTTTATATTATATATTTATAGTGGTGATTTGTTGTATTTTTAAATGTTAAAATAATATAAACACAACGCATATTACTAATATGAGATTATAGTAGTAGTAACTGTATTTGTTACAATTTTTTACAAATAAAGCTATCGACATTTCGGTTATTCGTGTATATCTATGCGAGGACTTGATACTCAGTTATTCGACCGAGTGAGATTTTCAAGCAGTATCACCATGCGAGTAATTAAAGCATAAATACTAGTTTTAAATGTTTTAGAATTAGCTACAATAGCAGCTTTGAGTATTTGTTATCTTAGTATAGTAGAATTTAATACTTACAGTAAGACTTCTTTCATAATGCGACAGTATTTGGAAGAATGGGCTTATCATATGTGAAGTGAACGATACTGGAGCCAGCATGACGGCCAATCGAATCTTCTTATTATACATTGGTTTTTCGGAAGCCATCACAAAGAAACTGGTTGTACCTTGGGAATGTCCAACGTAAAATAATTTCTCAGTTTTAGTCTGATTCAAAATGTAGTCTATATTTGCTGGTACGTCGTAGATGCCAATTTCATTCCAACTGAAAAGTAGGTAGCGTACACATATTAAAACATATTAATTTTCCATATAATTGAACTTGTTCTTCATATTCAAATTTAACTAACGCTAAATGTAAATTTAAAACCTATATACTCTTTAACTATTTCAATTTTCTTAATTTTTATACATCCCGTAAATTAAATTTCAAATGTCCCTATGGTAATCGGATTTTGTTAAGACATTTTTTAGAGAGTTTCTGTGAAATTAAGGTAAATAACGGGTGATTATTTTCCTTTGCCTAATGAATAAGCCCTTGGGCTGACATCCATATTAAAATGGTATTATTTTTGGTTTCTTCTCTTGGAATTCTTTCATACTGTTACACCATTTTGAATAATGACATTAGAGAAGAAGAGAAGATTAGATAGAAAAATTATGTAGGAAACTGTAATTATCTTAGATATGTATATATATATATATATATATATATATATATATATCAAGATATATCAAGATATCAGCCACAGTCATAGAGCCTTAGAAATGTCAAGCACGGGTCTTTCTATGGTTAATGCTTGTTTTGTTTCATCCTTTTACTCTACTATTTTTATTTCAATAAGTGATAAGGATAGCTCATAAGTCATGCAGCTATATGGCCTGAATTTAACTCGTGTCAATTTTTATATGTAGAATATAAATCTGGTTAGTAAATATCGCCACAAGACTTAAATTCATGCCATATAGCACATGGAATATCCTTATCACTTATTGAAATAAAATAATTGCGTCTAACGGATGTTTTATAATAAACTTAACAGCTGCAACAATAATACCACTAATTCTAGTTCGGCATTTTTGGTAATTTGCTACATTTATAATAAACAAATATAAATTTAGAACGCTTTAGCCTACAAATATTTAGTGTCATATAGATACCTAAAAGCCCAAAACTCATCCGAATTAGGACTTAAAGTCTTGTGCTTTTTCGACCACCTGTTCCCTCTTGCATTAGACAGCCATACATCGTATCCTAAATCAGCAGCAATGAATGCGAAGCTTTTGTTTAGAGAATTGCAGAAATCAGCAGAGCTGCTTTCCAGTCCGTGCACTACCAACAGTGGACCCTTGGTGCTCACATTTGATTTACGACCATGAGGAATGCGATGTGTTTCTAGGATATATCCATCTTCGGTGACTATTGTGTGTCTTTCTAAGGGGTATCCATATTTTGTTATCAGTTGTAACTAGAATAAAATATGCAATTATGAGATTGTTACAATAATTAACATATTTTTAAGCGCTGTTATGTTCCACAGTTCCCGTAGGCTTGTCTATAAACATTTGCCTGCAAACATTTAAACCTCTGAACAAAAACTGTTTAAAGCATAAATTATACAACTAACCCCCTAGGAGGAAAGTTGAACGCCATCTGGCAGCACCACATCAATTAGCAATGCACACCCATATGGTAATAACCGTCAACATGCTTATGCCATCAGGATCACCGGGTAGTGCCATCTATGGAATAAGCAAATATTCCAAAACCAATTTTGTAAAACATATATAAGTGTCAATCCACCTCTTGTATGAATTCATCCTCACTAGCTGAGCTACACTGATGAGATCTAATAAGATCGAAATCTAGATATGTAGATTGCTAAGAGGTAGATTCACACTTATATATGTTTAAAGCATGTTTTCAAACATTTTTATATAAACTATGTATACAAATGCACTTGTGTTTTTTGTTCTCCGCCGAGGATGGAAACTACTAAATGTTCGCACAACAAATGCATAAATAAAATATGTACTTTATTAATAGGTAAACGTTTATACACATTTATTTGCGGGCATGTATATAGGTCAGGACTAGGCTTAATAATAAATTTTGCATTATAAAGCCTATAACAACGCATTTCATAGTGCGAGATGACCAGATTTCACATTCCGTTTATAGTTGCGTGCTATGCTAAAGATTAAAACAAAAAATATTTTTTTATATATAGTGACTTCGGTATTAACAAAGAATATTCAACATTTATCAACCATTCTAGGCTGCATTTGCAGAATTGATTATCCAAACCATAATACGGATGATTTTTTTACTATACTTACGACATTTAATCCAGTATCAGGATTCCAAATGGCATTGTCAACAGTAACAACATCTACAGCACCCTCAATAGCAATTGCCAAAACGGCTAAAACAGCTACCTGTTGGAATAACATTTTACACAAATGCAATTTTCAGAATGTCAGTTTTCAATATATACTGCAGAAAATGCAGAAAGTGGGGACTTTAAGTGGTCATTTGATATTAATTTGAAATATTGACAATAATTGGATGATAGCCATACAGCATATTAATTAATAATAAATGAAAAAGGTGTTTTATCTATCAAAAATATCGCAATTAAAATACTGTATGAAATTTTGCATTTATCAGTGACATGTTGTGTCATTCTTAGCTATATTACTTTATAAAATAGGCAAAACCCATAAACAATTAAAATATAACGAGTTTCTACTTATTTATTATAATTAAAGTATGACAAAAAGGATACATGTTCTATAAATCTAGGATGATAGAAATCTCAGTTTGCGTATATAGATACGCACTCAGCAGAATGAAAAACAATACGGCGCCCGGGATGACCGAATAACAGTCAAAATGATAAAACGAGGTGGAAGTACCCACGAATAGCAGTTGTGATACTACAAACAAATATCTGTCGGATGAGAAAATGGAAAAACGTCGAAGTGATACAGATACACTAGAAACTACTAACCTGGAGAATTATCGACCTAAAAGCCTCCTATCACTGATTTACAGACTTACCAATAAATTAGACCTATATCATTCAGTCGTCACAGGCGGGCTTCCGAAAGGGTTTTGGAATTCTTGATCACCTATAAACCCTACAATCAATTATAGAAAAGGCAACAGAATATAATGCATCGCTTTATCTGGCATTCGTAGATTACTGCTAAGCCTTCGACAGCATCGAAACTGGGGTCTTCTCTCTGCAATTTCTAAAAAATATCTGAAAACGTTCATTGCTCTGTCACAAAACTATGATAGTCTTGGACTTTAGACGTTTTTAACAGATACGTTTTCATATGAAACATTTTTCTGCTAGAATGTTAACACTGCAACATATATTTTATCTAATTCAGTGCTACGAGACAGACCAGGCGAGCATCAACTATGTGGTCGACAATTTGCATGAAAAATATAGAAGCTCACATTTCAGCTACAAAACTAATAAAAAAGTTTCTATCTTCCAGTTCTGTGAGGGATGTGAAACAGACAAAACGAATTCTTGATGAAGATGATGCAGCAACAGTCCTCGTCCTGAACTGTGCAAGATAGGCCAAAATTATTGCTAAAAATTCGATCCGACGAGACTGGAATCAGTAAGACTCATATCCATAGAATCCTTAAAACTCATCAATATCGTCCATACAAACCGGTAAGAATTCACACGTTAGAAGAAGTTGATGACGCAAAACGTCCTTACTATTATCTACGGATTGTATCCCATATTTTTGAAAATATTCAAAATATGTTTCATCGATAGATCGTATTTTCTGATACAACTCAGCAAAAGCGACACTGGAGCTTGACAAATTCAGGTTACAGGTTTCAGAGAAAACACGGATCGCTATTACTATGTTAAAGGTAACGTTTACCTACCATGGCATAATAGGCAAATGCTTAATACCTTCTTCTACGAGCAAATGGATAATTTGTCCTATTATCGAGCTGCAGCATATTTTCAGCAGGATGGCTGTCCTGCCCATTCAGCAGGCATAGTGGTCAATTGGTTGAACAAGACATTTGGAGAGAAATGGATCGGAAGGAATGGTCCATTCCCATGATCTACAAGAAGCCCTGCCCTAACGATTTGTGATTTTTATTTGTGGGGCCTGTTAAAACAAATTGTTTACAGTACTCTTGTTCCCAATGATGTAAACATATTGAAAAATCACCATTCAATCGATCACGATACAAGAAATTTAACACTTTTAAACCAGCTTTATACGCGCCTAGAATTATGTGTTTCACGTGGTGGAGATACAATTGAATAGTTCATGTTCAAATAGTGTTAGAGTTTTAGTGCAGAGACAAAATATTTGTTTGTATCAAAGATGTCAAAAGTGACGTTTGAATCATTGATTGAAAGTTAACTCGAAAGTTATCTGCTTTATACAACAATAAAACAATATAACTAACATGTTGGTGAGTTTGAATTAATGAG